>OX103974.1:19075316-19269241 GCA_944470395.2 Schistosoma turkestanicum
TGAATTCGATATTTTGGAAGTTATTTAAAACATGTAGAAAATTTGTATCATAATCTGTAAGTATCCTATCATGAGATATCACACAAAATCTGTTAGCTCTCAAAGTTCTCTCGAGAATTTCTAAATAACAATGACTGAATGAATAATTTTTCAGCATTTTAACAAGTAATAAGAATATTTTCAACAAGTTATTGAAATCACCTAACAATAATATATTTTAGTGTGTACACATTTCTACGCTGAACTCACAATTTACAAAAAAGTGATGATATCTTCATACAATTTTCATTTACATTATTGGAAATTTTTGTCATTCTGAACTTCCGTTATACCTGCGATAAGTTTTGTTTATTCCTCGTTGATATTCAGCTGGAACTGTTGTCAGACATCAGATTAAAAATCTAAATTGAATGTTTATTTATCTTCATTTTATCATCACACCAACCACGAATTTACTTTTTTTTAAAAATAAACCTCAACAATAATAAACAAGGGATTTGTCTATCGATATTAAAATACAAAGTGTATTCGGTTAAAGAATCAAAATATTAAATTATTTAAATGATCAATGTCCTAAAGAATGAAAGTATAAACTTAAACGATTTTTTTCATTTCGCAGACCATGAAGATTAGTTTACTGTGAAAAGTGAATTTTTAACATGAACTAATATCAGATGCTCAATAGTTTATTTGACTCTTTGTTATCGCTAAAATTCATGGCGGAAAGCGTGTCTGAGAAGATAGTCAACATCATACGGAATTCTTATGACGGATTAAACAGCAAAATCTTGCGCGGAGGTCAGCTTACAAACTCGTTTGAGGTGAAGACCGGTGTCAGACAAGGTTTCTTACTCTCACCCTTTCTCTTTCTCCTGGTGATCGACTGGATTATAAAGACATCAGCATCTGGAATGAAAGTGAGAGTCGATGATGATATTGTTACATTTGTGGATAAGTGATCAGTTGAAAAATTAATTATAGTTCACTGGTATGTTTATAAAGTTGAAGATATTAGATTTTATCATCATATTCCTGTTTTTTGCACATATAAATTGATATAATGAATTGGGAGTTCTGTTATCTCACAGGAAAGACATCATCAACACATTTATTTGAATAAAGGACTCTTTAGGAACGAACTAAGAACCTTTAAACCACATAAAGAACACGAAATCATTGAGCAACTAATTTGTTATTCATTGAATATCACTTTGAGAATTATGACCTGAACATCCTGAACTATCACGAACCAACTGTCAGATTCTCCGTGATATTCACTAGTTCTCTGAATAACGTTAGATTTTAGTCTGCGAATTTGCTTTCCACTGCATAACAAAATATACTGCCACAAATTTACCCTATTTTAGACTAAACTGATCAAATACAGAAATTCATCTCGTTGTAAGCTAACAAACTAAGCTAACTACTCGAAGACAAAATAGTGATAAATAGATGAAGTTAATAATTCTATCCTTTGCAATATTTAATTGCAGTTTTCTTTGTTCATAAAAATCGATTCATTGTTTACTGACACATTCTATTTAAAAAGAATAATTATTTACTGAATTATTGTTTTCTGCTTCTCTATTAAAAACGTTATTTTACAAATCAAATAATAATACCTACGAAATGAATTGAGATGTTTTTCCTTTTCATTATTTTGTCAGTCAATAGATATTTATGTCAACTTTGTAAATATTCGTTTGTCTGAATGAATTTTGTGATGCTTAACCAAGTCTGTGGTGAATTATTCATTTTATTGATTTTCTTGATTACATTAGTGAACAGCTGACGTGAAATTGTTTATCATCAACCTTTTTTCACATAATGATAAATAAAAATGTAGGAATCTAATTATAGCTGTCCTTTAGAATTCGATAATTATTAGCAGAGGTGAAATGCAGCTAGCACTGGAGTCAGCGACGCACGTTTCACCCTTGTTTGGAACTCGTCAGCTGGATGAACCTGCATTTGAGAGTTGATTTTCACTCCAGGACTCGAAATCAGTATCTTTTGTTTAAAACGCTATCGTATTATCGATCCAGTAACTGATTCCAAATAACCATATGCTTGTGCAATAGCATGAAAATTAATTCATTTGTATTGTTGGTTGAATGGGAATGCAATCGATCAGTCTGTTTTTGCATCGTGTTCGTTTTGTTTTGATATTACCTATTAGATTTCAAGCATTATTAGCAAAGGTGGATAGTGGTTAGCAGTGGAATTCATGACGAGAGTTTCATTTTATTTGGGATTCTATTTAGGAACTATAGTTATTTCTCAGTTATGAAACTTCATTCAGAAAATGTTAGAACTTTTGACTTTTATACACTATCTCGTTGAATTTACATAGTTATTTCTTTTTGTTATAAACTCTTATCATGTGATTTGTTTTAGATTGTTTGAGTGTATAAAAGTTATAATAATCTAGCTCACTTGATATTAGAAGTGAAATATTTCAATAAAAGTTTAACATTTTTATTCAATACAAGGTCTGGATTTCTCTAGGACATTTGGAGTTAGTCTGTTTAATAACCGAGATTCATCATAATAAGGAAGAATGTTTGTAACCCGGATAAAAGCTATGGGAGTTTTATGTAACCATCCTCATATAGGGATCCGTACTATTAACTGCTTATGAGTAGATGACCATCAATGGTATTTTATAAATATTTAGTCGGAAACCTTAATAAGTCTTTCATAAGGTTTTATGATGTAAATTTGAATTTCATTTATATAACGCTTAGTTTTCTATCCAGCTGGAAATGCTTTTCAAACAAGCTGTCAAAGCCATTTGTAACTTACTTACACCTGTTACTCCTAATGGAGCATAGGCCACTGAGCACATTTGTAACTACCAAACGATAGGAATATCAATACCCTCAGATGAAAATGGAGTAATCTATGTTTTATTGCACACAGTGGATGTCTCATTTTAAATTCGACACCGTTATTCATTTTATCAATACGACTGAATTTGTTTATGTAGATATAAGAAGAGTGTATAGAGCAACATGCATAATGAAAACTGGAGAAGAAAGAGAACAAGAGAAGATGTTAGCCAACGACGAAATAAACACATATAATACACATACATTGAACAATGAAAACAATCGATAACAATCAGTTTGCTGTGTGACGACTAAGCCGATTCAATAATCGCCACCAAAAGTGCAAACACAAAAGATCGAATGGTTCGGAAAAGTTTTGACTGAAATAAAAGCATTAATTTTTTTCCCACTGTGTTAGTTTAATTCTAGGTACAGTAAGTTAGTTCAGTTTTATAGTGTAAAAATGGATAAGCATTTACACTAATTATTGATTGAATTTAATTTCTTAATAAAAAAATATTTTACAAGAAATTCGATTCAATCCAATTTAGGAATCATGATTTTAGCGAAAAAAGTTATTATAATCAAGGCATAAGGCGTATTTAAATTTACTGTACACATTAAGGTTTACTTGTGTATCGCCTTATGAACTTTTATGTTCCGAAGATTGAACTTTAACCTTTTCGACAACTTAAATTAAAGTAAATTTAGAATAGCTATATCTGCATAATATTTAAGATACTTGATAAAAACATCAGCCGGAAAACTAAATCTGAATACTAACGACATGGCATGGATTAATTATCTGATCAGAAGTAAGTGTTTTGTATAAATCCTATAATTAGTTAATCAGTTAGCATCTTTTTAACTAAATACAAATGTTCAAATAAACTGATAGTTACAATAGTTGCTGCCAAGTAATTATTGGACTTAGTCAGTAGGAAAATCTAAATCTGTATTCTGTGTCATTCGATATTCATTAATAAAGCTTACTTTAAATCTCATAGGAATTGATGTTGCCTCTGAGATTTAAACACATGTCAATTAACTTCGCATTTTTAAACATTTTTTGATAAATTATTCAAAGCGCTACTAATTTCTTATAGAACTAAAATATTTAGATTGATTAACTACTGAATAGTAAGTAGGTAATTATTTGTTTATCGAATGTTTAGTGTTAATCTGTTGTGGACGTTAGATACCCAGAACTCATTTGATAAACGTCCTAATTTTGGATTTTATGTTTTCGAGCATGGGCTGATCAGTTGGCCTTGAGATTACATTTCCAACCAGGAAGATCCTTGACTGTCATTGATTGATGTATTATTTTAGTACGCTATTTTTGTGGCTCTCCCAACAACGTTTTTATCATGTATAAATCAAGTCGATCTGTGTCCTTGTTAACCTCGTATTTTTGGGCGCTTGTAGAAATACACTTTCTACGTCTTGTCAAGACTTCTGCCTATAGTTAGTGGAGCCTTTGGTCGCTCGTATTAAAGTAGCTTATCGTGTCACTGGATCATTTGTCGTCGCTCCCGTTTACTGACTAAAGTGAACTCATAATAGTTTCAAGCATATCAGTTAATGGGCATAACATAATCTAATTCTGCTTATCAGGTTATATTTATATCATAGTTATTCAGATATATTTTAATTATAATTGTAATTTTTTATCCTACCGATGTTTGTGATGAATCGATGTTCATTTTACACATTTGTTTTTCTTAAAAAGCATCCGCTTGATTTATTTAGCAACTGAAGCATAAATGAATAAACACTCTAAAAAAAGCAATGATAATCATTTCATTCATTCAAAATGATGAGTACCTAACCTCTTTTTAAGTATCTACTAGGAACAATTAGCGTTCCTAAAACTTCTACTACTACTACAACTACTACTATATAAGGATGATTTATAACATTTTTGAATGGATTAAACCTTAAACGACCACTTGATAAGAATATATAGAATTGGTTTATCTTTTAAATCAGAAGTAAATATTCACGCTGGCATATTTGATCAATTTATTAACAGTTGTTCAATGTCTTTGTTTTAATTCTTTAAAAAAATGTTTTAGTTGTTTACTAGTTACAATTTTGCTTCTACTTTCAACAACTGAATGTAAATTTCATCAAATTATAGAGTCCTTCATAAACTGACTATTTTAATTGTTACTTACTGTACACATGAATAACATGCATTCTACTATCTGAATGAACACCAATTTCATTATTATTGTTTTGTTTATATTATTTAGCTTACATTCTGTCTTTTGCCTGACTTCTACTAGAAAATATAATTATTATCTATTGTCCTGAAATAACACAGTTAGCTTCCTGTCTATACCTGTCTCTGATCCAGAAAATATTCTAAAATAATTGCCAATCTATTTAGTTGCGACCTTGGGTTGTTTTCTCTAAAACAACTAACATGTTATTATGTAGAATAGATAGAATGTGACTGGTAGTAGAGTTCAAGACACGTTTCGTCCTATTTAGAATTCATTAGCTGGATGTACCTGTATCTTAGAAGTGATGTTTACTACACGACTCGAACCCAGTAGGACCATTTCAAATTGAATTCACATATAACTGAATCAATTTACTGAAATCTGATTACTGACAATGAAGACCTATGAGTTACATTTAATCGAAAAAGCTACATATACAGAAATGAGAAATAAATAATATTTACATCACAATTCAAAAAATATAGACTGAATTATTTTCAAATTCACTACATAAACTATAGAGTTCATCAAGAAATGTGTTGTTTTAAGCCTATGAAACATTATCACTAATATTAATATAAACCTGCCTTTCAGACTTTTGAAGTACTAAATTTTAAGTGCAACACAAACTTAATATACAGTTGATAGCAGTTTCGACCAATCCCATATGTATTCAAGAGTGTGAGTGAATTCTTATTCTTCGGTACTTTTTATTAATTATTCAACAAAAATTGATGAACACGCCTTAGATTTGTACGTATGAACTGAAATAAAGAAAAATAATGTTTACTTAACAATAAAGCATAAAACTCTTTAAAATTTTTTCATGATAATACTTGACTGTAAATATGACCTTGATCAAAGAAAACTATAAAGATGTCATCAATGTTACTGAAATCTAACTTCAACTTCATAATGATATGTTGTTGTATTCTGATAATATGACGATAATAGTGATAACATACAGACAAATGAACAGGTTATATAATTATGAGTATAATTATTTAGAAGTGCCCTGTATTTTTTTCAGAAGCATAGTTTTGAAGAAACTAACCAACACCAAAGTCACAATCTTCAATACAAATATCAAGACAGTTCTGTTGTATGTGGCGGAAACTTAGAGAACAACCGAAAACATCATCCAGAAGATACAAGTGTTCATTAACAGTTGTCTACTCAAAATAGTTCGAATTCGCTGGCCAGACACTATCAGCAACAACCTACTGTGGTAGAGAACAAACCAGATTCCAGCATAGGAAGAAATCAGGAAGAAGTGCTAGAGGTGCTTCGAAAAATTATTGAGAAAATTCATCCAGCGGAATCACAAAACAAGCGCTCACCTGGAATCTTCAAGGCCAAGAAAAACATTATTGCCGAGAAATGGAGACAGACATGAGAAGAATGAACAACCATTGGACAGAACTAGAAAGGAAAGCCCAAGGCAGAGTTGATTGGAGAATGCTAGTGGGTGGCCTATTCTCCAATGGGGTAAGGAGCGTAAGTAAGTTTTAAAGAAAATCTATATTGAAAATAATTCCCATTCCATTATTGTACTTGTTGTGATTTTCCTTCAGTTTACTCAGAAATTAGCTGATCTAAATTATACAGAACACGCACTTCTGTAACTTTGTCCATGCGTGAAAATATAGTTGCCAATGCAAACCCACTTATTATGATTGCCTATGAAAATAATTACCAAATTATAATCAACAGTTAAATGAACAGTAAAGTTATCAGTTTATTCATAAAATCTTATTGTTAATTTTTCTTGTTTGAACTAGGCGGAATCTCATAAATATTTTTATATGAATTCATGAGTAAAATAAAAATCGACCCATGAATTGATTTGTGTGGACTTATATAAGTCCACCAAAAAAAAATAAACAAGTTACATCATTCGATGAAAATTCTCTACTCAATTATTTTGAAATATAATATCATACTCTAAATAATAAACATTAAAGCAGTAATCAGTAAACATTTTAACAAAGAAGTTCCAATTAATTAATGCTCAAATTGAACTGTTTTTTTCCAATGTTTTTATTATATTCGTCACTATATATGCTTGAGGCTATTACGAGTTTACCTTAGTCGATAAACGCGAACGAGACAATTACCAGCGTCCAGGTAGGCTACCTTGAATCCCCAAATAGAGTAAGAAGGCTTTGTAAGCGTAGAAGTATATTCTACAAACACCCAGCAATCACTGTACAATCAAACATACAACTCTCGTTTATTTATGCATCATAGAAACGTCCTTGGGGCAGTTATGAAAATAGCACACTAAAATACACAGCAGCCAATCACAGCCATGGATTTTTTAATGGTGGGAATTGGAATCTCAAGGTCAACTGATCAGCCCATGCTCGCAAACGCGAAAACCAAAATTATGCATTTATCAAGCGAGTTTTGGGGATCTAACATTTCCAACAGTTTTATTTTCTCGTTCACCTATTCATTATTATAAAATAAATGACAAAATCATCATTTCAATCAGAATAACAGTCAACTAAACTCACGTGATAGTGAAACAAAACTTACAAGCTTGATTAATTTTTCTTGTATGTAATGTAATTTCAACTTTAACATAAAAAAGTGCTTCCAGCATATACACGGAAATTGTTAATGTTATTTTTTTTTTTAACAGTTCACTAACTTACTTTCAAATAGAAAATTTTAAAATAAGTGACATTAATAAAATTGGATTTACAACAACACAAAAGCTTGTCCAAATTCGCCTTGTTGAATAATAGCATTAATTACTGAATTCATGAATCAATCCTCGTTAGACCACCAGAAGAAAGCTGGAAGCATTGGATGGTCGTTTCATCCTGTTATGGAACTCATTAGCAGTGCACATCCACGACTCAAATCCTGCGAGAAGCAGGAGTCGTTGATGCCGGCTGTACAGTGCTTCCAGGTTTCTAATGCTGATCCAACAATGATCCATTCATGATCTCAGTAATTAACAACAATCTCCATAACTCGATTGTGAAAAATAGTATTAATGTGTAAAGAATGATTATTACTAATTTATGAATCAGCTTGAAGTGAAATTTATGGTTAAAAGTCAACTTTTGATCTCGTCAGGGTGAGAAGTTTGTTGTCACTAAACTTAAGTCTGATCTTGTTAGTAATCTTTGGTTAACCAATAGAAAGCGAAAATCTATTCCAAGTGAATGAATTCGGAAAATGTGAACTACTACATCTTGACTCAATGATCTAAGATAAGAAACTTCAGAGTCATGAACTCGATCCATTTTGAAGTTTATGCCACTGAGGAATCATTTACCAACATAACAACGTTATCATTAGTCTTCAAAATAATTTCAGCATATGATGAAAAATAAATCATTGATTCTCCCACTAGTCATAGTCAGTCAGTCAGTTACAACATAGAACTTCGTGCATCATCAGTACATAAGTTCAGGTTGCCGTAACGCACTATACAGAGATGCAACTGTCTATTCAAATCCCATAGTGGTAGAGAAAGTAGAGGGATTACTGCTTATGGAAAACACTAGCATTTGAAGATATTATTCAAGAAGTGTGATTTAGTGAGATACGTTTCGAAAGACAAAACTAGAGATGTTGACAAATCCAGAAGATTAGGATTTGAGAGAACACAATGAGTGAATGAACCTGTGCCATTGCAAGTGATTCTGAGCCACGTCGTTCAAGGTCTATAACCACTGGAGACTTACGTCTCGCGGACCCCAGCAAGGTAGCCTGCACCTACCAACATGACTCAGTCCCCTTGTCAGTGACTTCATCGATTTCTACCATGTGTTGGTTTGGCCGCCCATAGCTTTTTTCCAACCTACACCACAAAACATCGCTCGTCGAGGCCGTCGATGGTTAGACATACGTAACACATGTCTCAACCACCTCAATTGATGAAGTTTAACTACTTCATCTATTGATCTGCCATCCTTACCTAGTACTTGTTTCCTAACGATAGCATTGTTTACGCGATGGCCCCAGAATATACGAGCAATGCTTTGAAGACATCTATAATCGAATACTTATAACCTATGGATATGAACTTCATGTTTTACAAATATTTCGTTCCACTTGAGTGTATTACTAATCAATCTTAGTAATTCATAACACAGTCCACATAATATTGACCACTGCTAGTCAAAATAACTAAAAGAGCTTTGCTTTACCCAAAAATTTTACCTCAGCTACGTGAAGACAGTTGTTTTTTTACATAAAACCAGTTAGCTAACACTAATTTAAGTAGGTCAAAATTGTAAATATATATATATATATATATATAGGGGATATTTTTAGAAAATACAAATCTGTCTGTTTTAGAAAAAGAAAAATTGCAAACAAAATCAGATTTTAGTACAAAATGATGACATTAGTTTGATTGTTATCCGTTTTGTTTTTGCAGCATTATGTAATGCATGCAGTCACTGTTTTTGTTGTATTTGTTCACATACTGAACGATGGAATGGTATGTTTTCTGGTAAATGTTTTTATTCTTTTTTTGCTTTCAAGCCATGTTACACTTAGTTCAAACAAAATTGTCATTTGTATAGTTTTGATATGATTGAATATTGAAATTTCTGAATGAAATTCAGCATACAAACTTGATGTGATTCAAGAAAAATTTATCACTCGGTCTAAGTAGAAAATGAATAAGATTAAAAATTATGTTGATTTCTACATTACAAATCTATTCGTTGAGTAAACTTTTTCCAACTAATATAACTGATTACCTTTTGGTAGTTCTTATGACTTTATCTTCACTCCAGGACGTTAATTGAACTTGTTCTTATATTCTGTTGATTGTAGTTCTATGGAAATGTTAGACTCCTGCTTGAATTCATGTCGATTCTTAATGAAACTATACTTCGAACTGAGGATGTTTTTTTTCAATTGTAACTTCTGGTTGTTGCATTATTTTCTACTTAGATAGTGAATCTGTTATTTCAAATCTTTTGATTTCAAGAACTATGGATTTTGATATGGATTTACCAGTTAATGTTGGCAAAGTTATTCAACTAATTTTGGAACTAAACGGTAACGGAGATTATTCTGATCATGATAAAACTTGATTTTTCCAACTTTTATGTTAGTCATTTCCTTCGTGTTATTAAAAATTTATGCGCTTGCGAATATTCAGGATTAAAAGTATCCAGCTGAGATTTTGTGGGAAACTAAAGCGCATTAATTACTTTTTATCATTGTCTTAACGATTTCAAGCGAAAAACATTCTTTAAAAGATTATTTAATAAACTTCATTTACTCACAAAACAGACAAAACGCGTTCACGTATTACAAAATCACGACAGGATTATTTCAGATATAATCAGTGATAAATAATATTACAGTTATTAGTAACCTAAATTCTACACTTTTGTTTTAATACATTGATAGTATTGGTATAGTAATGAGACAATGATAGCATTTAAGACATTTTTCAGGTCAAAGTGACATAAGTACTCAAGTAAATTGAAAATGCTGCATTGTTGTTTGTTGTTTCATTTGTTTTTAATGAGCGTATCAGTATCAGATAATTTATGAATTATCTTGTTTTATGAACATTTCTTCAACATAGTTTAATTTCAGTCCAAAAATCATTTAAACATTCTATATTCGCAATGAAAATGAAATAGACATAAACATTCGAAAATCATGTTAACAAGTTTAAAAGCAATGGTTTATACTTTATTCGACTCCGCCCTATCAGTTCAATGTTCAAGAATGATATTCATAGCTATAGAACTTTAGACTAGAATAGATATTATTTCTCTGTTTGCAAAACAAATTTTGTGAAGTCAGCGAATTCAGGAAAAAAGACACTGCAATACAAAAGAATTGTTGTAAGTAGATAAATACGACATTCTAAACCAAGCCAGATAAAAAACTATAATAACTTAGTGGCATATTTGTTCAAATTAATTCTCATTCACTGAAGATAAATCTGATGTCACAATACTCTTATAAATTAGGACTTTTGTACTTTTATTATAGAATGGTTTTAAATAATCATGAGAAGCAATTAGACAAAATGAGTATTTTTAACAAAGTGTTTCATCTCAGTTTAATAAATTAATTCAATAATGTCACATTTCACTTCATTTTTAGAATCCACATACATTTAGAGATTTATGTTTCAAATAAAGGAACGGTTGAAATCATTGAGCAGTTGTGAACCTAGTAGGTCATGCATTGAAGTCGCTTGAAATCAACATTTTTTCAATTTATCATATGTACTACTTAGTAATGTAAAAGTAGTCACAGTCTGTAAACACATAATGTTAATGAGTTGTTGTAGTGAATAATTAAATGTTTGCTGGAATTCGAAACAATGTAATAAATGTTATTTTTCCGCTTGTTAATCTTTATAAATGCTGTGTATACATTTTATATTTTAAAAGCCTGGTCTACTATTTAACCCGTTACTTCCCACTCCGCAACTATTAATAACATGTTTCCTTAACCACATATGTCATTGAAATTAATCTGGTACATTTCTTTCCATTGTCTTATCCGTTTGTCTTGAGATATCTTAGCTGCTTACGCCTATTACCCCCAAACAATCATAAGCCGCCCACCAGAATTTTCCGACCTACTCTGTCCTGGGCTTTCATTTCCACTTCTATCCGATTGCTGTTCATTCTTTTCATGTCTCCTTCCAACCCTTGGCGTAATGTGCTCTTTAAACTTCCTCTCCTTGTGACGCACTTGGATGCTTTCTTCAGTGTGTCCTATCCACTTCCAGAACTGCTTCTTGATTTCTTCCTCTTCTGGAATTTGATTTGTCTCCAACAGTAGGTTGTTACTGATGGTGTATGAAAATCGGATCCGAAGTATATTGTGTAGACAACTGTTAATAAATACTTGAATCTTCTGGATGAAATCTTCGGTAGTTTCCCAAGTTTCCACCACATACAGTAGAACTGTCTTGATATTTATATTGAAAATTGTGACGTTGGTGTTGTTTGATATTTGTTTTGAGTTGCAGATGTTCTTCAGTTGTAGGAATGCTGTCCTTGCTTCGCCAATCCGTCTATCTATCTGCATCAGATCCACCTTGCTTGTCAATGATGCTTTTCAGGCATGTAAAGGTGTCTATATCCTCCAAAGCTTCATCGAGTGTGATTTGGTTTGTGCATGCTGTATTGTATCGGCGAATCTTACTTTTCCCTTTATTCATGTTGAGACCTGCTGCTGCTGAGGCTGCTGCTATACTGGTCTTCTTATCTAGCATTTGTTGTTGCGTGTGAGACAGAGCAGCCAGGTCATCTGAGAAGTCCAGATCGTCCAGCTGCATCCTACCTGTCCGTTGTCCTGCTTCCCCTCACATGTTGACCTCTATATAATCCAGTCGATCACCAGGAGTAAGAGAAATGGTGAGAGTAAGCAACTCTGTCTGACAACAGTCGTCACTCGGAACCACTCTATGAGCTGTCCTCCGTACATAATTTTGCAATTTAATCCGTCATAAGAATTCCGTATGATGTTGGCTATCTTCTCAGGCACACCGTAGTGTCGAAGATGCCTCCATAGTGTTTTCCTGTCAACACTATCGAATACTTTCGGGTAGTCAAGGAAGTTGATGTAGAGTGGTGAGTTTTATTCAACTGTTTGTTCCACAATGATCAGTAATGCGGCAATTTTGTCGGTAGACGAGCGATCCTTTTGGGATCCAGCCAGTTGGTCTCGAAGTTGGGCAACTTCGAAGTCCTGCATTCTGTCTAACGGTAGCTCGTTGAAGACTTCGCCTGATGTTGAGAGAAGAGTAATGTCTCTGTAGTTCTGTTGAAGGCACATAGGTTTGCAAATCTCTCACCATTTTCGTTCCTTAATCCCAGTCCATGTCGTCCCATGATGTCTTCATATCCAGCGTTGTCCATGCCAACCTTGGCATTTAGGCCTCACATCAGAACGGTCAAATCCTTTGAAGAGCATCTGTTGACGATTGACTACAGCCTCTCGGAGAATTGGTCATTCTAGTGGTTTGTAGGTGCGCAGCATCGGATGACGTTCTTCGTTATGTCCTCTTTCTTTGTTTCAAAGGATGACTTGATAATCTTGGATCCACGATATTCTAGTCCTATAAGTGCCTTATGTGCTCGTTTCAACAACATCAGTTCAAATCCCTGTATGTATGAGGCATTTTCTTCTTCATGGTCGGAGTATAAAACCAGCTCTCCTGAAGCTATTCTTTGCTGTCCAACCTGCGTCTAATGTTTTTCACTGATTTCAAGCACATCCAGGTATTATCTTCTCATCTCTGCAGTAAATCGGAACAGTCTTCTGGTCTCCCACATTGTTCAAACATTCCCTGTACATAAAAGAATGGTTCCTCTGGTTTTCAGAAGGGGCATCGGCCTCGTGACTTCCGAGGGAAATCGGCCTTCATCATGAGACTCATAACTCTTCTGAATGAAGACCTTATAACTCCCAGGGCAGAGTTAAAATAGTTTGAATAATCTTTTCTGGTTAGCAATTTTTTGTGAGTTGGTTTTCTACGGGATGGGGTCGTTAACCCCGAACCCAACTCTCCTCCTTTATCCGGGCCTGGGACCGGTAGTAGCTTTAAAGGTGCTGCAGGCGGAGCTTTACGATTTCTTGCCTTCTATTTATTATGAATGACCCAAGCTATCAAGAAACATAGTTGTGTTTATTCAACCCTTCAGATTCTGACTGATCGCATATTTCGCTTTGTACTGCTTTCTACAGCTGTTCATCAGATCTTGTTAAGATCAGCTGATCATCAGGGACTTTTTATGCATGGAAAGCTTTCTAATAAGAAGCTTCAGTATTGAAGGTTGTCAAGTTTTATCCCTAATTGTACTTATATTTATAATATTACATTTCGTGATCTTCAAAACATACTCATTACACTGATAACCTTCTTATATTCAATTTATTTCGAATAAATATTTGCACTCTAAATAACACTGTTTCACTTCCATTAGTCCAGGTACCGCTAAACTTATTTACCATATATCTTTAGGAAACACTAAAACATCAAGTTATTCTATGATATGAAATAAAGATTTTAGAAACTGATATACTTAGTGTAACTCCACACGACCATATAGTCACTGTCTCCGATTCATGCAGTCAGAAGTTATTATTACAATGAATTAGATAGCCTATTAAAAAATACGAGTTCGCTGAATACAAATTTTATTGAAAACAAGAAGTGCATTATTTCAAGTCAACAACTGATAAGCATGTACAATGTGACGTGCACTAGTGAACCGTATGAAGCAAATTTCCATTCTATATACGCAGTCAAGATGGACAAATGAAACATCAGTTGATGAAATTAGTTTACATTTTCATATTTGTTGATATGTTAAAAGGACAATGTCTTCGCAAACAGATCATTATGATGAAACAAAAAAATCTCCGTTTTGTTCTCTATTTTGAACAGTTTACAAACTTATTTTAATAGAAAAGTGTGCAGTTAAACCACAGACAATTATCTGGAAAAATAATAGAAAAGGAATGATAGTCTGTGTAGTCAACAAGCCATATACAGGTATGATTAGTCTTGTCATAAACTGACTAATTTTAAGTTGTTCTACAAATAAAGGGTATCATATAGTTGTTAGTTAAAGAACGATGCATTCCCAGTAAACGTATTAACAAGTATACACAATTGAACGCATACTATCTGTAAATCGTTTATGCATTTCACAATTTCTATTCAGTTTTTAAATCATGTCAATGAGTTCAAAGCTTATAACTTGAAGATTTAATTTTTTTTTTAAAAACTTAATCCGTATGTCTTCAGTTTTATTTATTGAGATAGCAAATATCCATCATCATTCTTTAAATATATACTATTATGAAGCAAAACTTTTGAACCTAATTAATAAATATATACTAGAAAATAATTTATTACATCACTTATATTCAATTTTTTGAATCGTAATGATAATAATCATCCGATGAAATCAAAATAAATCAACAAACTTATAAAAGAAGCATTTTATTTTAAAAAAATCTATAGCGAAATATTATTTTGTACAAACATTGTCATGATTATGTTAAATTTCAAAATTTTCGCAATACTACTAATAACAATAATAGTAGTAATAATAATAGAAGTTAAAAAGCAATTATAAATTCAACAGTTTGTTGATTTGCAATTGCACAGCTATAAAGATTATTGATGCAATCCACTACGAATTTGTACTATTATCACTGAATAAACAGAATTGTCTGAATAAATTGTCAACATAATATTTCTTTCTGTAAATATGACAAACAAAGTGAAATGAAATATATAAAGTTAGCTATGCATAATTTGTCTACAGATATTAGCTGATACAATTACAGAAGTGACAATCTCGAATCAAATTATATTTTCATTTCTTTTGAAAATAACAGTTAAGCAAATAATGACACCTGAATGAAGAATTGTTTTTTTTTCATTAAATTCTTGTAAGATTCTACATTTTAGTTGATAGAAGACAATTAAAACAAGTATCGAAATGCACAGCTATATGGATTTGATCTTATCCCTGATTACATCAATACTTCGAATTATCTTTATTTGTTCTGAACCAGAATCTCTCAGTTTTCGGTAGTCTACAGACTATTTTAGGTATACAGTTTATAACAGACAGTGAAATATTCACAAACCTATTTTATTAGCAAACTATAATTTGCAACTTTTATTTGAAAAAGTGTACATTCTATAAAGTTAGCTATTCTATTTTAGTATTAAAATGGGAATTTTCAGTTTTCAGCTCACCTTCAAGAGAAACTTTGTCTAAAAACCCATTGAATACCTGGAAAGATTAGTCACTAGTTGAACTGATTAGATATCAGCTGTCGAGTGCCTCTGGTATTCACTAATTTCCTAGATAAAATAACCAATTGATGTAGACTACAAACTATTTTTAATGTTTAGTCAAACTTGGGATTGTAGGACTCTGTATACAGTTACTGAATCGAATATCCCCCATTCATATGCAAGTGCTCTAATATTTATGGAAATGTTTCACTACCCGAATGCCTTTTAGTACACCTTTTTTCGTAGTTTAAAGGTTTTCTGAAATTAATTTTAAGCATGACTGAATAACTCTTATCTATTATACACTGACAACACCTTCTATTCCAGATGTGATAAGTTTATCTGTTGTTATTCTTTACATAGGAATTCTTCAAGACAAAACGTTTCAGTATTGACCATTAATAATAAAATAACGCTTAAAAATACTTTGACATGAAGCTCCCACTAATAGGCTTTCTCAAATAAACTGTTTCGACAAGTGGTGGTAGTGGATTCTTCGTTTTGCCTTTTTCTAAGTCAGTTGGTTTAGTGGAACCTTTTTCTGTTATTAGAATATTATCGATTTCAAATGATACTACTTACAAGTAGGTCATCATTTAATGAAAATAATTATTTGTCCTGTCTCATCAACCAGTAGATAATAATCTTTGAACTATTATAACAAATTGTTTGTATAGAAGAGGAAATGGCCAGTCTTTAATTTGCAAACGTTTTCCGAATGACCATTTATTAATGAATATTTGTGATCCTTACCCATCAAATGAATGAATAGTCATTATGATAACAGAATTATAACTAACGATATTTTATGAAATAATATATAGATCTAATTTTTCTAGAAGTAAATCACAGCTTTCATGTGTAGTGACCCGAATGAACTGAAAAAATCTATTTCAGAGATGAACATGATTGAACTCATCTTTGAAGCAGAAATTTGAATGTTTATTTTGAAGTTATATGTTTTTTGACAAGTGAAGCAAACAGATGTCCCATAAAAATAAAATAGTTCATTTGTAAAATTCGAAAATGCAATGAGTACGTTTAAAAAGTAAATAATCTGAAGGATGCAACAGCTTAATCAATGATGTTATGAGTTGATGTACTATGTTTCCTGATGACCATCAGTAACGTATACTCGAAACTATAGGAGAAGACATCCTGCCTGAAATTTAAAATTTTGTTTCTTACTGACTCTGTCAGACTAATCTGTCACTTCAATGGTAGATCCGTTTTTGGACAAATCTATGCAAACAAATTATCCTCATGCACCTCAAATGTTGAAAAGTTAAAATCAAGGAAACTAGACAATCTATACATAGTTAAAAGTCATATCTCAGATATTGTTTGAGCACATTACTTGATAATTAAGCTCTCAGAATGGAAACATTCAAAGTTGAATTTATTTAGGCAGTTTTAATAAAACATATAACACCAATTCATATCAAACACCAAACCTAAAGCAGCATTTTAAGGCATCAAAGTTGTCATAGGCTTATTACTGGTTTCACCTCAAATTAAATTTTCATCACTCGCATTTTGGAAGACTCAACGATCACGGACAGATTAATTTTAGCAAAATACACATAAATATATCTGACTCAGTTTTATCCTTTATATCAAAAATGTAGAATGTTATCAGCACATATTACGAAATATTTAGCACCGGAAAAGTCGGTCAAGTTTTTTATTATCAAAAATTGTATACCATGCATGTCCAGGAGTTATTTATTAAGAGTTCACTTAAGCAATTTTCGTTGTGACAGGTTAAATAGTTAGAGAGTAGCATATAGATGAGCATTAGTGATTCTTAAAATGACCATGTGATTCCTGAGTCACTTATTAGCCAATGAACAGAGACTCTGAATATACAAAGTGTTTAGCAATAAAAATAATGAAACATTCTAAGGTCTAATCATTCAACAAAAGTCATTAATTTTTCATGACATTTAATCAGTTTTCCAATCATAATATTGTTGAAATATGCAGCTACATATGCTCTAATAGTCTGAATGTAGTTCATCCAAGCTAAAGATTTCTCGTTGAATCCTTTTCGTAAACTTAAATGGTTTTACAGAAAAATTTATCAACATTCAACAAATCTATACTTATAAATTCGCTGGAGAGTTATGGAAATAAAACATTTTTGCTGCCAATACTGATACAGAGGACTGATAAGTAAAACTTCTCATTTATTTTGGCATTTCTACATTATTACTTCGTCTGTTATTCAACTCAGTACAAGCAAAATAATTTTTATTGACAAATTTAAACATACTCAACAGTATACAAAGGATTTCCATCTTGCAATTGATGAAAAAAATAAAATAGAAGTCATTCATTTTCGAATCTCTCACGATTCTGATTGCCTTGCCCATGTATTATAAGCTTATCGACTAATTCTCATCTCAATTATTTTTCACATGATTTAATAATAATGAAAAAAAGATAGTTATTGCATTGATTACAGATTATAACAGTCGAACTAATGTACATTATCCTCTTTCATTTGTTAATGAATGTATCATTGATGAATATCAGTATTTTACAATCAAGATATTAATGCTTAGCAAGTACACAACTTATAGTAAATAATAAATAAACAAAAAGAAATGGGCGGAAAATTATAGAAAATACTAGGCACCTAATAATTTTTACTGAAATAAACTTGCAAAGATTTCTAATGATTATTTCAGTCTACGAATAATTAATAAGATGAAAACTAAAAACAAAAATAAAAAAAAAGTAATTTCATACAATTTTACAAATCAACAAATATAAACCTTGTGCCTGCTTTTTAATTGACATGCATATGAAATCAGGTAAAGCATGCTATGTTAAATGAAAATGGAAGAGTTTTTTTGTCTTCAACTCTCAAGTGTATCTAAAAATGAATATATTTAAACCGATCGATATTATCCGTAATGATCAAAAAAATAAGAAAAATAGATATATGAATTATATACATTCTATGTGAAAATTGTACAACTGATAGATATTACACTGATTTCATTTTCTATGTTCTCTTGTTTAAATTCAATCTTAGCCATGCAATTTTAATTATTAACTGAATTTTTAATCATTTCGTCGAAAATGAAAAATATATCAGCTAGTAATCAATAATTATTGATTGCGAATCTTTCAGATACAGACATTTCTGCAAAATCATTACATGCATATCGAGTTAGTGGAAAAAGTATCAGCAGAAGTTATTTTTGTGTAGTGTTAATAATCATAGAATGTCAATAAAAAAAGGCTCTGAACTAGGAAATACTTTGCTCTTATTTACAGTGTAAAAGGATGATCGAATGCCACGAAATAATTTAACGACCGGCATTTATATTAACTTGAAATGCCTCCAAATGAATAACCAAATTATGACATTAATCGATATCATTTAGTTTGCATTTGTCATAAAATTGTATAAATTTGAACTCAAATCCAGCAATAAATTCAATTGTTAAACAGAATTTTTAAAATATGTTTAAAACATGCCCTTCACTAGCCAATTTCCCTAAGGCTAATTTGTTTTCTTTTTATGTAGTAAATTCTATAACGGGATAGAAGTTATCTTATAAAGATGACCCTAATAAACAGCATAGTTTCCCTTAAAACAGTAAAGTGTAAGGTAATTATCAGATCATAAATTCATGTAGAAATTACAGAGTTTAGGTGTATTCTAAGTCTAAGAGCTTAATTTATTCGTTTCTAAACAAATTTCCATCATGATTAAATCAAAATTCAATAAACCCGATGGTAAGCGAGAGCAAGTGAATATGTCAGCCAGAATTAAAGTAGTTTAAGAGATACACTTAATTTGCTTTTAACACATGTTATTTACAGTTAGAAGAGTTCCTAAATGGAAACTTCACTTATATGGTCAGAATTACTGCTACTTTACTTGCTTATGCCTGTTACACCCAATGAAGCATAGGCCGCTGACCAGCATCTTCCAGTATACTTCAACCTAGGCTTCCCTTTCCAATTCTATCCGATTGGTGTTCATTATTTCCATGTCTCCTTCCAACCCTTGAAGTAATGTACTCTTTGATCTTCCTCTTCTTCTCACACCTTGAGGATTTCGAGCAAGTGCTTACCTTGTGACGCAGTTGGTTGCATTCCTCAACTGTGTCCAATCCAGCTCCATCGCTTCTTCCTTATTTCCTCATCCACTGCAATCTAGTTTGTTCCTTCCCACAGTAGGTTGTTACTGATGGTGTATGACAAACGGATCGGAAGTATGTTGTGTAGACAACTGTTAATAAATACTTGGATCTTCTGGATGAAATCTTCGGTAGTTTTCCAAGTTTCCACCCCATACAGTAGAACTGTCTTGATATTTATATTGAAAATTGTGACGTTGCTGTTGTTTGATCGTTGTTTTGAGTTCCAGATGTTCTTCAGTTGTAGGAATGCTGTCCTTACTTTGCCGATCCAAGCCTTCACATCTGCATCAGTTCCACCGTGCTCATCAGCTTTGCTGCCAAAATAAGGAAAGGGTTTTTATGTCTTCCAAAACTTCATTCAGTGTGATTTAGTTGGTTCAGGTTGTGTTCCATACTGAACTACAATGCTCAACAACAATCCATTTCTAGAATATGATTCAATGTGGCACTTAACTATCATATGAACAACAGTTATGTGTGCAGTGAACAGAACTCCAACAAACTAACTGACCAGACATGTCATTATACTTCCATGAATAACAAACTAACTAGGTAGGAAGTGTAACCAACCAATGTATTGAGTGAAAGTAGACACTGACACTAATCGTACCGACTCAGTAGTGAATAGCTTAAGCTTTCACATGAGTGGCTCGTGGGTACGAGCTGCTGGGGGTCCATACTAGAGCGAAACAGTTATCCAGTACTTCCAGGTTTCTAATGGTGGTCTAGCTAAGATCAGTTCATGACTTCCACCATGCAATTAATTATTATTTCAACATTGTAGCGGCAATTTTTTACACCGGGCTTTTTTCGAGCTGCCAACTAAACTACAATCACTCATTCATGTCTATTAGTTATTGGATCTTCTCACTGATGGAAAAAACATGTTTACTGGATTCTGCAGCTATCCACAATCCAACTCTGTTTAAGACTGTAAATTTCTTCTTTAAAACACTAGATCATTTTTTAAATTAACAATAAAATTTTATGCATTCAGTTTAAACATAAATCTCATACCCAGACTAAAATATTAATACGTTTTTGAAGTATATCATGTAATATATCTACGAAAAAGCCCGTTAAAAATGTTATGTGAATCCACTCATTCATCATAACAATAATATTCTGTGCTAGTTTCCATTAACTCCAAAGGCTAATATTACAGACGCCAAAAATTTCAATTCTTTAGGCATTTTATTAATGCAGTTCATTTCATCTGCTTGGCAAGGACAAAACAATGATTAAGAAGTACTTTAATTCTTCTCACTTGAATCCGGCTCCAAGTCAATTTCGTTTGATTTTTTGTATTCATGTTAAGTTGATTGTTTGGCTATGCGATTGGTGTTTCAAAGTGTAGAGAAGACTAATAATTTCTCTCTCCTGTAAATATGATCTGTTCCTCAGAAGTATATCAAATTATTTTTTAGATGTATAAATTTTCAGAGTAACACAGTCAGGGCAATGATTATTTTTTTAGTAAAAACTTAGCGCTTTGAAACTTATCATTCTAATTAATTGAACACTAAAACTGTAGCTTGTTTTAACTGAATCATGAATGAAAGAAGGAAAATATAACATTATGTGATCAAATAAATCAGTCCACAGAGCTTAAAGTTATGTCTAAGCATTAGTGTTTTGATTTTCCAGCTAATTTTAAAGTGCATAAATATAAAAGAACTTGTAAGCCTAAGAAAAAAAATTTTAATTGCAAACGTTTCAACTAGTTGAGCCTTTATAAATCAGTAAAGTACTTAATTTATAAAATAATAATATATGACTAATGAAATACTTTATAAGGGATAGTTCACATGATGAATAATATTAAAGTACAATTCTATGCATTTATTCATCATTAATCATTAAAGTATTAAATTTAAATTTGATTAGTTAAGACAACCACTGAATAAAGAAAAGGCACATGAAAATCAACCATCAATTAATCGAAGTGATGAAATATAATTAATCTTTGAAAAATCATTCCATAAAATATTCAACTCTAAATTAGTGTGTTATTTATTTAATTTCATTGTACTGATAATATTTTATAAGATTTAATTTTGATTTTTAATTTTAAAGATAATAGCAGTGATAAGTATGTTTATTAATACTTTTTTGGTTCAAATGTTTCGATTACCTATCAATAGATAGTATTTAAAATTCTAGATATTGTCCTTTAGTATTCACAATAAAATGGCTTAATTCTAACTCTCCTGATTTTACAACTACTGATCTGATTAATTTATCATAAACAAGTAAACTGAAACGATAGGTAATTAATTTTTGTGAAATATTCAGTATAGAGCTGCTTAATCAAATTGTCTGTGATAAGTGAAGTTTAACAATACAGCAACAGGTTTGTTGTAAAAGTAGGGTGAAATGTTTTGAAGCCTTTTCAATAGAAAGACATGCAACTCAATTGAAAACCAGCTTCCTTTAAAAATGAGATAAGAAGCAAAATACCGACTGAAAGCGATTTTTCACCGTCAAATGTTAACTAAACTACGATTGTAAGTAAATATTTTTACAGTCATGAAGTGCAAAGAAGCGCTGCGTACGAAAGCCATTTATTTATATTCGTAGCTAAATCGTATTGACGAACATATTAAGAATAAAATAATTAGACTAAACAAACATGACATTAGCTACTACTCAGCGATCAATCAGTGTTAATATCTTAATGTCAGAGGAGGGATGTCATTGCTGAAGAAACGTAGACGTAACTTCTTAGGTTTCAAAGCTGCATGAAGCAGATTGGAATAATAAGAAGATCATCACTTCCCTCATGAGTCCAGATACTTTTGTCATACAGATACCTACTATCGCGAAACCTATATCTAAAGTATCCTGCAAATTTCCTCTGACGACCTAACATCAAAACACAGCAACTCACTGACAATTGATTTAGACCAGTAGCCTTGCTGCAGTTTGATTAATAGAATTCGATTAGAACTAATGGACTGGACAGATATAATGTTATTCAATACTCTGTAATAAATCGACGTAAAGAATGAATAATTTGATGAATGTTCGTCCCAACCTACCAGATGTTAAAATGATTGAAAACTTATGAATACTGGACAGATGCATCGTTCCATTCTTAGATCTTCGAGGAGAGTTTTTTGTCATGAAATGAAATTCATCTCAAGGATAACTTGTAAGTTTACAGTAATTAGTCATCTACATGTTTAATTACTGATTTGAGTAAGTGAACAAACTTTGTTAGTTGAAAATTCAAAATCAAAAGTTAAACACTCTTGTGTTGTACATAATGCACTGATAAAAATAGATCAGATCAAGTACCCTTTTAACAACACATATTTTGAATAAACTTATAGACAGTGATAATCTACCATATGTTAGAACATTTTCAACAGGAAAAGTTTAAATTTACTACAAAACCCAATATATTTTGACAAATAAACACTACGTAAACTATAATTCTAATTAAAATTGAGACGATAAGAAGACGGATTAATTATTAAACATTTCTTAAGCACTATGCAATATATTTTTTATTCGTTAAGAATAACTATATATAAAACTAAAAGGTTGTTTTAAAAATTTTGCAAAATAAGAAACATTACCTGAAATAAAAAGTAATATCTACTAGGCTCTTCGAACTGATGTTGATCTTGATCTGTTATATTTTTGCGGTGATGTACATCTACACACATTCTGATTTGAATATTCATGATTTAATAAAGCAGCAGCTTTATCTTTTTGTGATGCTGCATATATAGGATTACGTGTACAAGCTTCTCCTTTCACCAAAATACATGTTTTAACAAATTTATTTCGATTAGTTTTACTCATATTTGCTGATTGAAATTGCTGTTGAATTTCAGTAGGTCTTCTAATACATAAAATTAAACATGGCCAAATGTAATGATGAACTTGACCAGCAGTTGGATCGGAATCATAACTTCTTCGATAACTTTAAAATAAAATAATGTAAATAAATTACGAATACTGAATCAAATGATAAATTGATTACTATTCTCATTATATGATTGCTTATTAACACAACACAAATAGATTGCGTACCTTTTATCATCGTATGGATCTCCAGGTTTGGCAGTTTTATCCACATCTGCATACCAAGTAGACTGAATTCCAATTGATTCAATATTTAATTGTGGATCTTTCTTTCCAATCAGTAGGTGCCAAGCAAGACAACAAACTTCTTTTACGAAATTATCCAAAGCGGTCAGTTCCTGAGATGTTACAGGCTGTCTTATGGAAGTGGGTCGTTTAACACTTGTTCCACTCATTGAAGTAATTGGCATATGACATGCGCAGTCTGGTGGAGGATGGCGTGAAAGATGCCTGAATGTAGCAGCTACAAGTTTATCTAACTGATCAGTATTGAGTGATGTGTGAAAAACACCAATACTTCTTGACGTATAATTTTCTTTTTGCACAGTAGTAAATAGACGATGGATCACATGGTTGGTAACGGTAAAACTGGCCTAAAAGTAAATAATAAAGTTACAACTACAGCTTTCTAATTGAAAGCGGTGTTTATTCATGAGAATTTTTGAAGGGTTTTTTGATAATATGACAAATTATTTCCTAATAACACAACATACAGAACTCAAAAAGTATGGATCAGGAAGCGCCCAGTAAATTAACAGCTCAGATATGTAGTTAGAATTTCAACTTTCAACTACAAAACTAAATCAACGTTTGGTGAGGTCTTTAAACCAATTTTTTATCTGGTTTACAATATAAGCTATGATTATAAACCTTTCACACAGTGTACTCACAATCTGTTAAACCTTTTTTTTGAATACACTTACTGTGACAACATATTCTTCATGCTGTAATGTCACCAGAGACTCCTGGTGAAAATTATGTTATTCAAATACATAGGTAGTAAACCTCATTTAATAAAATGTCACTACTTTTTTGGAAAGTAAAATTAATGCTTAAATCCTAGTTACAATTCAATGCCGATGACGTCATAACTGTAGAAAATTGAAAAACTATCATGACCAGAACTGTACTCCAGTGCAGACGTATTGATTTACAGAAATTACTTTAAACCATAAGAGACACATTCAAACCTCTGAGTGAGTTAAATTATATCATTTAGATTTCAGTACCTAACCAGTATATGAAATGAATCTACCTTTGATGTATCAAAATAATCAAAATATATATTTTAATGATTCAGATAGGATTCTATTATTCACTAATTAAAAACTCATAAGCCTTTTATTATTTTACTAACTTATTAATGTAGCAACACCTTGAAAGTACAATTTCGCATTAATTTAACTTAACGATTCTCAACTATAAGATATATTTCAGTAAACATTGATATTCTAGTTCATCTTTTCCCATGGTAGATATAAGAAATTAAACTAGATGGAAATAATACCCAAGTTAACAAAAATCTCTCGAAACTTATTGGCAGGATACTTATAACAACATCATTCATAAGATTTAGGTGCTTAAGCCATCTCATTCTGCGGAAATCACTCAACCATGTCATAGAAAAAGCCCTCACTTGGAACCCTCAAGGTCAAAGGAAAAGAGGAAGTCAAGAAACATAGTACGCCGACAAACAGAAAAAGACATGAGAAGAATGCATAAAAATTGTACAGAACCGAGAAGGGAATCCCAGGACAGAATCGGTTGGAGAATGATGGTCGGCGGCCTGTGCTCCACTTCGGGTAATAGGCATAAGTAAGTAAGTAAGTAAATAATCCAACCCATTATTACCAGCTAATTCTAAAAATTAAAAAAGTTTTGAGTGCAATTTATCTTCTCCATATAATAAAAATAGATATGATATCAACAGTTGTTGCAGAAAGTACTGATTCTTTAGTACTGACACTGAGTAACACTTAGTTCAAAATCGTAGAAGATCATAATCATACCTTTAGAAACATTTAGGTGAATTAATCCCCATGACAACATTATTTCAAAAATAAAATATTCCCATGAAAAACGTATGAAACATGAGTGTCACTGAATATAATTGCACTACCACAATACCTGTTCTCTAAAAATTTGATTGGCTACTTTCTATTTTTTTTTCCTCACCTCATTCCATTTATCCTTCGACAAAATATAAAAGTTTCTATGCAAACGTCTAACGAAAAAAATAGGTGTGTCTTTTGTTAAACTGTTTTAAGGTGAAACTTACCTACACTACTCATTATACTTAGAGTTACAATGAATAAAATGGTCCTATCACATAGAAAAACAATTAACCGTCAGACCATTCCATTATTGCAAATCTTTATTTTTAATCATTGTAACAGAAAAATCGAAAATATGATGCGTATTCCACACCCATAGACTTCAATTCAAATTCAAATTCTTTGGTATCATTATATAATCGAAATTCTATTTTTTGTCAAATAATCATTTTTCAGTACATAAATTAATTATATATTGATTTTTTCTTTGTCAGATCAATAAAGTATGCTATCATAAATAAACCTTTTTGAGTAACGCCATTCAATGTATACACATGAATAAGTATAGTTAGATTAGCATGTAGAAACACTGGGTTTGATTTTCTCCTTACTTCATGTAGGCTGTTTGAATTTGTCAACAGATGCATTTATTTCATTTAGTTTTCATGGATTACCGTGTTATTTCAATAAAAACCCTAGATAACTTTTTATTTAAAAAAAACTAAGGAAACTGAGTATACCCTGTAAATCGTTTTTGGAAGTGAATTAGAAAGACACTGTGGTAAGCACCCACCTGTGTTACAAAACAAGCCCTCACCTGGAACCCTCAAGGACAAAGGAAATGAGGGAGACGGATGAACACATCATGCTGAGAAATGGAGACAGACATGATAAGAATGGACGAAAATTGGACAGAACTGGAAAGGGAAGCCTAGGACAGAGTAGGCTGGAGAATACTGGTCGGTGACCTATGGCTCCATTGGGGGTAACAGGCGTAAGTAAGTAAGCAAGTGCAAATATTTTTCATGTTAACAGAATACATTTTTCACAATCATATAAGTCAAGCTAATGTTACTTAGTTTAATAGTGTATGACTCTGAAACAGGTAGTATACGTGTTTTCATCTAGTTATGTACAATTTCTAGTGAATTCATATAGCTCTGGTAATAATATAGATGCAAGTGGTTTAGGTTCGCCAAAGAATACTATCACACTAGAACAATGTACTAAGTGAATAATTAGAACAGCTCTTAAGTAATTTGATGATTACTAAAATAATTTTGATTGTTAAAAACAGTGAAGAATGGAAATTTTTATTGTTAACGTCAGCACACATAATTTAAAAAGACTTATTTCACATTAAGTGCTTGAAATTCGCCAATGAATTACTTAGATTATGATCTGCTAATGCAACTAACTAATTAAAGAAAGACTTGATCAAAAGACAAACTGTTCAAATTATCATATTTGTCAAACGACTATAGGAAATTCAGCATAAAATGTATGAAAAGACATGTAGTAATCAAACTTTAACAAAATTGAGAGACCAGTTTTCTTATCACAACATGGCTTTTTGTAAAGCATACTAAGAAAAGTTTATTAACTCAGAATTTTCTAATATTTCGCCAACATGAATCAGAAATCTGAGAATGTTTCTGACAACGCTCATTTACATGATAGAATTTTACTATTTCCATCTAGTTGCTTATAAGCCACTTTACCTAGTTTGATTTCAAATGACATATCAGTTCAGGATAGGTGGAGATTTAGTAGTTTCTTCAATGTGAGTTTAATAATTTACTTCACAGATGTACCCTAATTAGGAAACAACTGAATGGCAGTAATTAGTGGATATCGGTTAAGTCCTAGTTTAGGACCTGTCGGAAGTGCCTATCGATGACTGTATTGAGGACTAAACCCAAAACATTCAAGCCTAAATATTGTACACAAACTCCTTATATTAGTAATAATCGTGTGCTCATTAGTGGTTAGTTTCTGGATACAATTTTCTGAGTTGTAATGGGAATCCGTAATCAGTGGAGTTTAGAAACGTCGGGTGTTAGCCCGATACCCGCCAAAGGCAATTGAAGATGATCGGACAAGCCCACTAGTTTATTAACCTTGTACGTCTCAGCCGATATACTTTGGTCCAGTGGCTTAAATATTGAGCTTGCTTCATGAAAACTAAGGGTGTTGGCTTCGATCAATGAAGAAAATGTGAATGTACGTCTCAGGGGAGCTGAATGCTGCAACAAAATGTTTGCCAAGTGCTTCATGAACTACAGAAGTCTGATTAAGGCCAGTTTACAAATAAATATATATATATATATATATATATATATATAAATGGAAATTCAATAATCTCCACAAACTCCAAAATTAATATATTTAGTAAACTGATATGATACATTCTATCAAACACTAGTCTGAAATTGGACTAAAAGCCTGAGAGTATATCAGAGGATGTCAGGAAATTTTCAAAACACACTTTATCAAATAAGGCGAAGCTATAAAGAAACAATAAATATTTGAATACTATGACAAAACTGATAAATCTACATAGTATTGAATGATTCAGTCTATATGATATGAATAAATAGATAATTATTTCGATGACATTTATAAATCTCTCATTTAGCCCAATTGATAACTCACTTGAACTGAATGAAAAATTAAACGTTGATTTCTCGCACAATCTGACTGACCCAATGATTGTAGATAATCCATACAAGAAACACGCAAATTCGTGAATAAATCATTATATCGACCAACTAAAGGGGCAAGCCAACTTTGAAGAAGACTTATAACATTGTTATCATTCACAAATTTCACCAGTCGATCATTAGAAATTAAAGAATTTTCACTTTCTTGAGCATAAGCATTATCATCAGCAAAACTGTCAGAAAGAACAATATTTATATTTAATGTTTATAAGTCTTTCCTATGTAGGAGATTATTTTGTAAACATGTAGCTATATGGTTGGTTATCTTATATACCAGTTCATTAGTCTGGACTAGATATTTATAAGGTGTATCTAACCAAATGATAATTTTTCTACTGAATGATTACCTTGACAGTAAACGTTTTAGTAAGTTATCTTTTAGAAGTTATATTTTGCTACAAAAACACCACATCTCTCAAACAAAAACGTTATGAAATCAATCTTCACTACAATATTTGAGAAAGAATTTGAATGCTTATGTCATGATTTTATTCTTTTGGACTTATTTTGGACTTCTGGTATTATTACAAAAATATCTTAAAGGGATTTATTATTGATGTATTAGATAGGATATAATCTTGGTGAAATTCATTTGCTTAAGAGTGTTAAACAAAAGTTGAAGCAATTTTCAAATCATGATTAAATAAACATGCACAATCATTATATTCCAACCATTTAAACAATTTTTTAAATTAACCCTACATAAAAGGAACCTTTAATACTGACACCAGATAGGACAAAGAAAATGTTTATGAATAGGCAGATGACATTAATAGATGATAAGTACAATCAATATTGATTGTATTTTATTTAACTAGATTTAATGCTTCAAAAATATAGCACATTGATGATGATACATTAACTAAAAGAAGCGATAACATATTCTATGCTATGACTTATGAGATAATATGATATGGAATTTCTATATGATCATTAAATATTTTAATATTTAAAAGTAAAGAAAATTTGTGACTGGAAATCGCGAACGAAGTCGTTCAAATTCAGTCACAGTAAAACAGTAAGATAAAGAAGTTATCTTACTGTAAATTGATATTATTCTTGTTCGTTCATTGTTGTACTACATTTTTCTATGTTTAGCTTTACAGTAATAATAATGCTGTTATCCTGTCTATTATTTCATCTTCCGTTATTTCAATGTTCTCCCTCTCTCTTAATGTGCTGATGTAGAATTTGCAGCAACTTTTTCCAGTGGTGTGTTTATACTGAGTCCGACATTATTTATAACTAAATAATTACTGTCATGTAACTAAAATTCTAAAGCTAAAAAATAAATTGAAATTCTTAAAGCATTTTTGCAATAAGTAGAATACAATTTGGCTTACCATGGTGCATTTCCAGGTATATTTGAATTATAGGCACATATAGAAGGAGTCAAAACACTTTCATCATCTACCGTAGATCTAGGTCTTTTTTGAATAGGGTGAATTGGTTTATTTTCTATGTTACGCTGACCAGGTTCCATGCTTTGAGCTTCCAATTGATTAGCTAGTCTATCGCATTGAATTTGACTTTGGATTAACCTTTTTGTTTGCCATAAAACAAAAACTTTATCAAACTATTACATACAAAGTGAAGACTTTGGAAGATATAAATATTTGTTTCAAAAAATAATAAAAGAGAGTAGCCATGTTTATGTCCAGTGAGCAGCAAGTATAATGAAAGCGACAAGTATGAAATTATTTACTGATATCAAGATAACTCACCGTTCCAAAATCTCATTTTCCAGACTTGGCAAGCCTTTCATTTGATCTGACCTAACATGAGAATTTTTTGTCGTTGTATTTGTATTGGTTTGCCCACATAAGTCTTTCTGATTTTGATATTGGTTATTTTCGGTACACAGTACTGGCGAATGATAAGATTTATTCGTTGGTGATTCAACAGAGGTTCGAAAAAATCGATTGTTGCTTTCTGTACAAATGCTTCCTAAATATTTTGCAGTTAGTATATGGAAATTTTAATGTTTTAACAAAGTACTTTGCTCATTAACAATAGAAATTTATATCAAGATCAGTATTCTAGTTACTGATATGGTAAAACCTATGGGCGATTGAGTTTTAGTACCTAACAAAAAAGGTTAGAAATGCCTAGTTCGTAGTGAACATTTCTGAGTAAACTCACCGCCCTAAATAAAACTGTAGGATAAATAGCTTTCTCAGAGTTCTTTAATGATCTTATCATCCTTAATTTTAAAGAACTATGACAGCTGAAGCCAACCAGTTACGCATTGTAGTCATGTATCATTGCAGCCTACATGAGACACTGTCTCATCTGTAGAGTTTGTGTAACAGTCTCACATTAACCCATCTTTGCCTGCGCCTAAATATACTGTTTCTCCTAACTCTAGTCGGATTCTTCCTTATATGTTTACAAGGCATCGTGCTAGAGATGGTTCAGTGCCGGCATCATCAAGTTATATGGAACCAAGAGTTTCTTTAGAGGCAAGAACTCACTTATTGGAAGTATCCATATGCGTATGCCCATAAAGAAGTGTTTCAACTGCTCATTTTACTGAACTTGTTGTCCAATACCTTAGATTTATATTCTGTAGAGTAGGACTAATGAGTATGGCTGTCTATTAGCGAATTAATTTTGAACATTGATAACAGAGACAAAATAATAAACCAAATCATACATTACAAGTCACCGTGTGTGCCATAATAAGCTCACTAAAATTAATCCTTATGTTCATATAAAGTCCCAAGTCGATCTGCACACGACGCATATATTCTAAAAGTTATTAATCATTTGAAGTCGTAAGCACCAATGGGAAGGTTCAGATAACCAGTACAAATAAATTATAAGTTTATGCTTATAATAATACGGATTCCGCCTCAATACATACATGGTTGACGAATTGTCCAAATATACTTATCATTCGTTAAAACCCAAAGTTCAATCTTTATCCAGACAAAAAGACAGCAAACTACGAAAAATGTACCAAAAACCTCAACTAAACTGATTCCTGAAAATATACATATGCCGTGTAATAAGAGACTATCTAAACTTATTCTTCGACTAATCATGCAGATGGACTATAGGTTGATCGGTCAGCCTTTGAATTACTGAACATTAATTTTTGTGTGATTTGGCCTCAATTAGTTTATCTGTCCGAACAGAAAATTTGTAATGACATTCCAGAAATTTTTACACACCAGGAACCAATTACTTGTCATCTAAACAATGAGTCATCGATCAATTTAAGTCTTTAACTTGAAATTTGTTGTCAGCTCCATTCGTTGATGCATTCTGGAAAAGTTTGTACAAACCCGAACACGCCAGTCAGTCATTTGTTCTTTTCAAAACAATTAGGGATTCTGATGGCAGTGTGATTAAACCCATAAATGAATGCTTTCATTTATGAACCATGTTAAAATTTCTAGTGGTATGATTTTGAGAAAGGTTGGTGAAAGTATTTCGGTATTTTTTCGCAACAAATATCAAATTACATTATTCATCAAACCCATTGGTAGTCACAGACATTTTAGTTCAGTTCCATAATTATCGTGCGTTGAAATTTCAGGTGAATTTCGTCATTTCCATAATTTTAAGTACACAGAAGTATACAAGCGGTTTCCAGTGAAATTTACTACACTGTCTGATGCATGGGTTAAACCATTTATAACACACAAATTCAAGGTGATCCAGATGTTCACCCTGTTTCCAGATAACTGACTTGCACCAGATTCAGTCATCTAACTTGGGAGCCGTGAAATACCTTTCGCGTGTATCTCTTTGATAAAAGTTTTATATACTACATGAATCCAATTGGATTCATAATATATAACCAAAGAAAGTATAAAAATCGCAACTTTACGAAGCACGATACTGAGTTATAACGTCCATAAGTTAGAAATCCGATAATAAAACTGACCTTGCATCACAAATAATCTTAAAATTCTGAACAATGCGTGTTGCAAACTAGCATTAGCTTCAATCAGCTCACAACAAACTGTGGTATTATCAATCAGGCTATTTACCTGTCACATTATAAGAATAGAATTATATATTACTTTAGATTCTCTTTCCCAACTTTTAAATCTTTCGAAAATGCGAAAAGATGATTCTTTTTGAGCACATATCAATTCATGAACAGTCATAGTCGATAACTAGTGTGCCCAATCTAAAACTTTACAATGGTTTTTGACATTCATATTAGTGAGAACAAACAAATTGTTCAGTACAATACCTAATATATTCTCAAAACAAGTGGATATTGTGAAACTAATTATCTTATGCTAAGTTTTTTCAAGAATTTGTCCAAGGCTCTTTTAAAACTTGATGAAGTAAGCCTGGTTACTTAGGTTCAGTAGTACTACTAGGTTCTGGAAGTATTTAACTGTTATTACGATTAGGGGTAAGTGTACACCAAGACAGCGAGCTTCCTGGTATTACATTTGTTTGTGGTGCCTCATATTCAATTCCGTACTGATATCAAAACATAAACAGGAGATGTGTGTGACAAAAATAATTTCTAGGTATTGACAACAAGGACGATAATGTGGAAAGAGTAAATCGCATGTAGTGGTAGTTAAATAGACGAAACAGGAAGTTTCGTAAACTTCTGGCATTGATGTGGCCTTCAATAGCTCTACTGATCATGCTTAAGCTGAAGGCCCTATCTCAAAAATTCGCAACAGACCACGACAGGGTCGTCCGTGCTATTCACTCCTCGTAAAGACCAATCAGCCTATATCCCATACTTCTTAATACAACAACTATCTCTTAGATGTATTTCAAAACTCCTGTATTTCTGAAATTTTATTTGAACAGCTTTTTAATCTTCGATTATCAGTCTCACTAAAAACGGCGTTTTCAAGCTCTGAATATCCGTGATTTCTTGAAGTGCGTATGTAATCAACATGCAACTTTGAGATGTCCCATTTATTCGTCCCAGTATGTTCTGTCTAAGTCTCTTTGTTCTGGTCTTCAAAATACTTTTTTGTGAAAGGACGCAGGTGATGGTTGACCGGGAGATGGAGGAAGCGATAACTGTGTCTCTTGAGCTTCAAGTGTTCGGAAGTACTTCAAAAATGGTTCCTACAGCCCAAACTTTGTGTTCTCTTTCATTTAATCCCCTAGGAATATTAAATATTCTTAAGGCTTTGACAAGCACTTTACACCGAATCATTTACAATTCAGAAAGAATAGTAAAATTTCTTAGTGGAATATACAGATCAAAACCATACTGCTTAATAGCATTTTACCGATTACTGATTGACAACTTAACAGCTGATTTCATTTTTACATAAGCTAGTACTACTTCTTCCAGGTATCTAGAAGTAAATGAGGTTAACGTCTCTTGACCCTGTGTTAAAATGAGCCGCCTGAGTGTTCTGCTTCCTATGTACTACCAATATTGATCGACGTTTTTTAACCTCCTTAGAATTTTTCTGGTTAAGTTACCAGTCCAACATAACTTCGCGTCTCCTGATATCACATCTGTTTACTTATGTCAGACACATATTCTGGTTGATCTCTTGATTTAGAAAGTTTTTTTCCTTCTAGATTGTAAACGAATGAGAATGCGTTAACTTAATGACAAGGTTCCTCAATGTTACGTCTTCGTTACTGCGAGAGCTTTGACCACAGTAATCACTAGGGAGATTCTGTTTGCTATTTTTCACTGATCGTCAACCAAGCACTTGACTGCTAACAGGTATATAGTACGTATTAGCGACCTCTTGTCGACCACTTGTTCGCCCTCTAAAATACTTCTTTTACCACTGTTTTGTTTCTTCCGTATAAAGTCAATAACAAGCGGATGGAAATTTGTATGTCTAAACGCAGTAAACCCCAGGTTCGTAGACCCATTTTATCAGAATTATTATCTGATGATAGTCACATTTTGACACTGTATTGATGTCAATATCAAAAGTTAGATTCAAATAACTTCGTCTCAGAATAAAGATTCATTGTTTTGCGGGTATCTCCAAATATACGTGAAAAATGTACATAATGATTACTAATTATGTGTTGTGGAGATATTTTCTCTGTGGCATTTTTATCTCGATATTTGTTGCAGAATAAAGCTGGTATAAAAATGTTGCGTACTTTTTCGCCAAGCAATCATCACCAAAAGTTTCTTCTTCAGCGTCTTTAACGACACTGAACAAAATGGAATATTTTACCACGAATTTACATTTTGTTTGACAGGTTTTATAGCAAAGACCATATTATATTACAAAATCTACCCCTGTTTACTGCACTAAATATTTTCCGTCGGCGCTTCTGGTAAGTAGGCTACCAGGAATAAGGTATTAGTAATATTTACTTGTGGTATGGTGGCCTGCTTCAGACCTCTAGGTAACTTGAAGATGTTGTGGTATATCGAGTCGAGATTGACTATGACCACCACCACAGAACGATTATATTCTCCCGTAGGATCGAGAAATTGACATTATAAGCATTGCTTCACCCACATACGGACATCTCTATTCATGGACGGCCAGATTTATCGTGCAGCGACGAGGCGTGAAGTGGCTGCGATACCTGAATGAGACAGCCCATGAAGGGCATCGAAGGCCAGATGGCGATAACCAGAGGGTACGATGGATACGGGCCGACAAGTAGAAGAACTACACAAGATACTACCTGAGCCAGTAGCTAGGGGATGTAGAATGTTGTTTTCCTGTACAGGAAGGATCGCTTGCTTCAGCGGCAGCCAAAGTAGGGAGATCACACTTACTTAACAATACTCTGTTGAAGACTTTGCCTGGTATTGAAAGAAGAGTGATGCCTCTGTAGTTCTCACACTTGCTGAGATCGCCTTTCTTTGGTATTTTGATCAGGTATCCTTCTCTCCAATCTGATGGTACTTGTTCCTCATCCCAAATCTTCTTGAAGAGGATGTGAAATATTTTTGCAGTTGCTTCACATCTGCTTTCATTGCCTCTGCTGGGATGTTGTCTGGTCCTGCTGCTTTGCCGCTCTTGATTTGTCTGATGGCCATACTGATCTCCTCAATTGTAGGTGCGCCAATATTAATTGGGAGGTCCTTGGATGCTGCTTCGATGTTGGGTGGGTTCAGTGGAGCTAGTTCCTTAAAGTGCTCTACCCACCTATTTCGCTGTTCTTCAGTGTTGCTGATTACTTTCCCTTCCTTGCTTTTTACTGGTCGTTCTGGTTTACAATAGTTTCTTTGTGGTTTCGTACAATTGTCTCAAGTTTCCGTCTCTTGCAGCCTTTTCCGCCGTCATTGCTAGATCTTCCACATATTTTCGTTTGTCAGCTCTGATGCTCTTCTTTACTTCCCTGTTTGCTTCCGTGTATTCAGCTTGTGCCTTAACTTTCTCTGCTCTTGTTCGGCTGACATTGATTACTGCTCTCTTGTTCCTTCTTTCTTCAATTTTTACAAGAGTATCAACAGAGATCCATTCCTTGTGATGGTACTTCTTGTGACCCAGAACTTCATGACATGTTGAAGTGATTGCCTCCTTAATCCCTTTCCAATTGTTCTCCAATGTTGCTTCCTCTCCATCGAGTATATCGTGCAAGGCCTGGAACCTATTGGTGAGGGTTATCTTGGGTTCGTTCAGTTTTACGGTATCCCGAAGAAAGGCCGTATTAAACTTCTGTGATGTTGTCTGCCCCGTTGTCCAGTGCTTCTTTAGCTTCAATCTCATTTTGGCGATCAGCAAGTGGTGATCTGAAGCTATATCAGCTCCTCTCTTGGTTCTCACATCCTCCATGGTCCTTCTGAACTTTTTGTTGATACAGATATGGTCAATTTGGTTTTGAGTAGTGTGTTCCGGTGAAATCCATGTGGCTTTGTGAATGCGTTTGTGCGGGAATATTGTGCCACCGATGATCAGTTTGTTGAAGGCACATAGGTTTGCAAATCTCTCACCGTTCTCGTTCCTTCCTCCCAGTCCATGTCGTCCCATGATGTCTTCATATCCAGTGTTGTCCATGCCAACCTTGGCATTCAGGTCTCCCATTAGAATCGTCAAATCCTTTGGTGAACATTTATCGACGATTGACTGCAGCCTTTCGTAGAATTGATCTTTAACGTCGTCATTGTAGTCATTGGTAGATGCATAACATTGGATGACTTCCCATCCTATCAGTGCCTTTTGTGCATGTTTGGACAGCATCAGTGCAACTCCTTGTGTATGTGAAGCGTTTTCCTCTTCATGACCAGAGTATAACAGCAGTTCTCCTGAAGCTAGTCTCAGTTGTCCTACTTGTGTCCAATGCGTTTCACTGATGCTGAGCACCTCGAGGTTGTATCTTTTCATTTCTGCCGCAATTTGAAATAGTCTTCCAGTCTCCCACAATGTACGAACGTTCCATGTACCTAAAAGAATGGTTGCTCTGGTTGTTAGAAAAGACATCGGCCCCGTGACTTCCGAGGGAACTCGGCTTTCATCACGAGACGTCATAATACTTCTTCCAACTCCCAGGGCAGAGTTAAAATGGTTTGAATTATTTTTTCTGGTTAGCGTTTTTTTGGCAAGTGAGATTTCAACGGAATGGGGCCGCCAACCCCATGTCCAACCCTCCTCCTATATCCGGGCTTGGGACCGGCAGTAGCCCCTAAGGTTCTACTGGCGGAGTTAGGTAGATCACACACGGGTAAATTAACTGCATTCACCTGGATACCTGACATAGCGTCGGCAACTTAGTTCAACTCGCCTTCAACGTGACGAAGGTCTGTTGTGAACCGAGAGATGTAGTCCAAAGTTCTGCACTAACGTGGTGAGTAGCGGTCAGATTTGGTATGCAGAACACACGCTAGAAACTTATGGTCGATGAAGAGGATGAAGCCACGATATTCTACTGCGTGTCGGGTGTGTTTGATGGCACAGTAGGCTGCTAGCAGTTCTCGACCAATAGAGCGATATCTCGTCTCCGTGGGAGTGAGGCGTTGTGAGGAAAAGTCGAGAGGGTGCCAATTTCTTTCAGTACCCTGAGAGTGGACGGTACACTGTACTACATGACTGCACGTACTTTGCCTCTACAAGGTCGAATGCCCTCTGGCTTATTAATGCGACCTAAGAACTCTATTGCCAGTTTGCCAAGTTTACACTTATTCGGGTTGAATATTATTCCATTATCCGAAAAGTGCTGAAAAAGGAGTCTTAGATGCTGATAATGGTCATTTACGTTTGATGATACGACTAACAGATCTAAGTCTCGTACTATGCCATCGATAAACCTTTGAAAAGTTTGAGCAGCATTCCGTAATCCGAATAGCATTCGTAAGAACTCAGACAGACCAAACGGGATCGTGATGGCAGTTTCCTCAATATCTTCAATAGCGTCTGAGATCTGATGACGTGTTCGTACCAGTAGCTATCATACTGTCAAACTCACGTTTAGCGAAAGCTAATTTGTCAGGCGCCAGTCGGCGAAGTTTTGTCGTGACTGAGGGTCCACGGGTGACGATTTGGTGTACCACATGATTAGTCACCGATGGAAGCTCGACAGTGATGGGCACCGGATACGAAGGTATGGTGGAACCAGCATAAACCCGTACTCACTTCCGAAGCCACCTTGTGGCGTGACTTGGAATGTGTTCGCTTGAGGTGAGTTGTAAGTGATCGTGGCCCAGCTTGGGGTACGTGCGGTTCTGGGATGGTGGAACGGTCTCGGAAGTTGAAACTGCTCTGAATACAGCAACCCCAATCCCCATGAGCTGAAAAGTGACTTGCGTCAACAGCTTCATTCGAATGTGACGTTGAGGAAACCATATAGTTGTCCTTACTGCTAGTCCTCACCATTATTTTTTCTGGTGTGAGGGCAACCTGGGTAAGTGGTGTGTCCCCAAATATGACTGTGATCGTAGGCTGTATGTGGGCCGGTAAAGATTCAAGCCACAATTCCTTCACTGTTTCGGAATCTGCTGTCGTGAGTCCTGCTGAGGAATGAAGGCGCGTGGGGTGCTGGCTCGGTTAACCATCCGCCAGAGGGTGACGTGCTAGTACTGTACTCAATCGTTCCTCCCTCGGTGGGGGGAAATGTCTGAGAATCTCCTCCTTCAGACGATCGTAAACGTCAGGTACATCAGAATTGAGGAAAACATCACTGAGAGCGGTTATTTGATCCCCAGGTAAAGTTTCTAGTGAGCAGGCGTATTTCTACCGCTGGTTCGTCATGCGGCGGATCTCGGATTGAGCCTCCAGTGCCGTGAAATAGACTTCTGGATTGTTGGGGATAAAATAAACAGGTCCGAAATTAATAACCTATATATTGGTGTCTATTATATTATCATTATTCTTAAAGCTGTCCACCATTTTGAGTTGTTGCGAATATAACATATTTAAAGGTATCGACATAAAATACGCAACAACAACAGAATAAAATAGATAAATAGATAAATAATAAACCCATCATAATTGACTTCTTTGGGAGATTTTCCAGCAGTTAAGGCGTATTCAAAGTTTTCGCTCACCAGATGTGGTGTATCGAGTAGAGATTGACTATGATCACCACCACAGATCGATTAAATGCCGATTACCAAGTTAAATCCTCCCGTAGGATTGAGACAAAGACGAAAACAGGATCAGTAAGTAAATGTTTATTTGTTGGCGATCTCGTGGTATCGAAATAATACCGAGATCGTAACAAGGTTTACAGGCGGGACTACCGTGCGTACGTGAGCAACCTCTGGGTCACAGGCAAACGGAAAATGTGTGTTTTCGTTACAGATAAACAAAATGGTACAGTAAAACAATCACTGGTACAATCGGTTATAATAACTAATGTTTTCATTACACCAGTCGCGTTCTCTTCATAAAAGTAGAATACTACAATGCTCCATTCGAAAGGACTATGAACACGTCTACAAACCAATTGTAAGATCCATTTTGGAAGGCTTTGTTTGCGAAAATCCCGCCATGTATATATTTGTAGTATGTCCTTATTGATTTTTACAGTTCTACATTTTGGTAATCTGTTCAATTCCATTTTGGGATGATAATATTCGTATTTTATTATAGTTTCTAACTTTTGTGCCTTTAATGAGTTTCTATGTTTCTTTCCAAACTGCATTATGTTGTTTAAGTTGATACTTAATTATGGAGACAGCCATATTGATTTTGTTCCTTTGGCGGTTGGAGCACTTACACTGACTCTGACAGAAATGGAAACACTCTGTGTTATAAGAGGGACAGAATATCATTTATTAGAATACTTGAAGGGATAACGCTGTAATATTTTTTAGGTAATGATGTATATTTATATTTATGAATAATAATAGAACCGTTACTTGCCCAAATCACTTGTTTTGGATTTCAACTGGGCAAGACGCGTAACTAAACTTCCTGAGCAGTTATTCCTAAATCCAAACCTCAGTTTGAATCCTACACCAACTAAGTTAGGGTCCAAAGCGTTTTGAAAGAGAGAAGGCGGGATATGCCAGATGAAACAGGTGTGTTTGCCAGTGATTTCATGGTATCAGAAAGATACCAAGACGTGCCATAGAAATGGGATATGATACATAGTAGCAAAAGCAATCTGGTAACCGTGAGAGTATTAAAGCGCGTTACAAAAACATGAATAAACAAAATGTTTGATAAAACGTTCACTGGTAAAATCGGTTATATTAATGAATGTTGCTACTTAACCACTCGTGTTCTTCTTCTTTAAAGTGGAATCACTACAAACTAATCATCAGTCACATGATTTACTATGTTACGTCGTTTTTGTTCACAGTTTGATTTGACCTATCTTAACCCTTGTTATGAGTTATCTTACTAGAGACCCGTTTCTAAACATAGAATACAGATCAAAGATAGATAGTTCAGTATGAGCGCTCAGTGCCATTTAAATACTTTATTATCCTCTGAACAGTACTCTTAGTTATTAAATAGTTTCATTTCAGTTTACAATTCGCGGTCATGATAGCGTGCATATAGTGGTAACATTTAACAAACTCGTTTTTATCTACTTAATAAGTTTATATCAGAGAGGAATCTAATTAAAAGCTTCACTCGCCTATAACAATCAAAATTCAAATATTCAGTTTGAAAACAAAGATTGATTAAGTTTATTTGAAAAGGCCAGACTATTAGGTTCTTAGGCATCGAACTTAAGGCTTATCTGAGTCGCTCACACCGAACTATTGCATGAAAATTCAGCTCCTGTACACAGTTTATATATTACTGAGTGGATAATGACAAATTTTATCAAAAATAGAAAATACCTCAACAATGCCGTTCACCTACTATACAAATAGAAGTTTCTCTAGGTAATTAATTACAGAAAAAAAGGGGTCACAATTCTGTCCATAAGAATCTAGCCGAACGCATTATTTCCAACAGACGGTCAAAATCCGGTAACATTTGACTGCTCAACGCCATAACAATGAGTTCATTTGCATTGCTAATAATGAAGAGGAATAATAAAAGTAAGATTTGACTGAAGTCAAATGATAAAAATTCGCATTATTGAGAAGAAAGGAAGTTGCAGAATAACACAAATTCATTATATTTTGAGGCTTCACATAATCTACAAATGGCGCATATTTGCATTGATGATATAAACATACTTTAATCATTTAAATTTGTTCCAAGCGTCATAAGAAACAAAAGGAAACAACATATTTAAAAGAAATAGCTAGGACTGATTAATGTTCAAATGTTGACGATGAAATCAATAAGCATTGATGGTTCAAGTGAATCTGGAGGGTAACATCTCAGCAAGCAACAACAGAGACCAACCCTTAATAATAATGTAATGAAGCCACATGAACAAACTGAGAAGGAGAATAAATAGCATTTTCAACGTTAACATGGAATTCTAACCAATAAACATTGGTAAAATCATTACTCCTGTGGCGTAGGACATTCGTTATCTTATCAATTCTGTATATCACCGTCTTGATAACCGCTACTATAGAACACGAGTTGATGCCACAATTGCTTTAGTATTCAAAATATTTAGTGATTGATATAAATATCGAATTTAATTCAAATATGTATATTCGATATTGCCATCGAATTACTTAAACTGTTGATCGATAAGGCTAGTCAAATAACCAAATGTGTAGGTGGTAAGTAGTGCCCAAGCATACATACGCATACCAGCTCAATAATAATAAAAGTACAAAATTTATGTGAGGTGCGACACTCCATCAAACAAGTCATTGAAACGTTAAGTGAAATGTGAGAAATATGCCTCTAACAATATTTAATTAGGACCGAGTTGATGACTTATGAACACTTAAATTAGCTTTTTCTTCATAACTTCGAATAGCCTCTCTTTTATCTATGCTGTATAGTGGGAGGAGTAGAAGTTAACTATGGACACCACCACAGGCCAATTATATTCCCGTCACTAAATATAGTATCTTCGTGAATCAAGGACGGAGAAGAAGAGTTCAATGGCTATTTCGTGGTATCGAAGGAATACCGAAATCGTGCCAGAGAAAAAGGGAGAAGTTACAGCGACCAGTACAATCGAAAATGGCACCATCACAAACGGAAATTTTGCGCGTGCAGAGTAGGAATAAACAAAGAGTTCAGTAAAACAATCTCTGGTACATTTGGTTATAATAATGAATGTCTCTATCAAACCAATCACGTTCTCTTCATAAAAGTGGAGTCACTACAACTGTTCTTAATTTTAAGCCAACTCTATTTAGTTCACCGAAATCCGTTCCGGACTTTCACAAGCACCGTATCAAGAACATGAATACCCACAGCAAAAAGTTCAGTGAAATCCACAGATATGTGAGAATTAATGTTTAACAAAATTCATTCAACATTTTTTGCAACTCTAATTCATTCATTGTCAACGATACTCTGGGAGCCTTTTACAAATATGAAAAGATAGACATATTACCAGTTCACAGCCTTCAACAAACGAGACATTTAACTTGAATCGTTCAGTAAATCACTTTAGGCATGCTTAAATGTGAGTCACATAATCCACTACTTCATCTCTTGACTAACCATTTAGGCTCTAGTCTACCTTCCATGCAGGCTGCAGAACATCTCAAATCACCCTTCTTAAATTTAAAAGTTAATCAAGATTACTGCTTTCAATGTTCACTCTCATCTACTGAGGATTGTCTAGTTTACTAAACTAGTCAACAAGGATTATGTTGTATTTTTATTTTAACAAGAAGTAATTTTTTATCATTAACCAAATGAAACTGTAATAAAAATTAATTCAGTAAACAATGAATCATCCGTTGTTTATGAATTTGTTCTCTTTTTCTCTCTTCCTTTTATTTGTAATTTTTACTGTTTTCAAATGTCTAGTTTTATTATGTTTAGAAAGTTTTTTATTTATTTATCTGTTGTTATTGTTGTTTTTGTAAAAATTAAAATTTTACCTTTTTAGTCTATATTCTTATCAAATGAACATTTGTATAATGATTACTAGACAATAAACTCTTTGTATAGGTAACCCATAAGAAATTTCGCATAGCTTTGCTGACATATAACCATTTAAAAGGAGTATAAGTTTGGTATAATATAATTCAATAAAAACGAGTTATCATTTTAGAAGATTGTATTCTATAAGTATATGTAGAACAGATAAAGTCAGATTACATGTTTAAATGGAATAAAATTCTCTAAAACACACAATTATTTAAGTTATGTGAATCATATGACATGGTTTCATATTTATTCAGCAATACAAACAAACCCTGTAATTAATTTATTGGTCTTGAAGCATAGAGCATTTGTTACTGTTTTCTGTTCACCGAAATTTCAAATTGACTTGTCTCATGATAATAAATTTAGCTGAATATAATCAGTGACATTAAAATTTCTATTTTTATTCTCAACTAGAAAATAATCTGGTTTTTTATTCTTTGTAATCTCAGTGGGGTTATATTCTTTGAACTAGATGGCTTGGATGGATATACTTTATAACTGGGAGAAATTCGAAAACCCATAGGCCATTATAAGCGCTCGTCAAAATAACTTGCAACTTATCCAGTCGACAGTCAATCAAATCCTGTTCTGAGCCTTTGAATGAGTTAGAATTTCACCAAACTAGTGTATTAAACCAAAAAGTTGTGAATTCGTTTGGCAGAGTGGGTATCATTATTATAGCGCACAACTTTGAATCAATGTCACAAAATGTTGTGTAACTTAAAATAATAAACTCATCACACATATTCCAACTTGAATCTTTTATTCTATTGAATTTATTTTCAAATTTTTGTAATGAGTTCTTATTTTTTTTAAAAATAAGAATAATATCTGAATTTTTGCTAGTTACTAGTAGGAATTTATGCGGATGGATTTGTTTTAAAAGTAACCTATTTGTTGTTTGTAATTGCTTTATCTTCAAACTTACTTACTGTCACCTGTTTTCTCCAATGCAGCATAGGCCAACGACCACTTTTCTCCAACCAACTCTGTCCTGGGCTTCCCTCTCCAGTTCTCTCCAATGTTTGTTCATTCCTCTCATATCTTTCTCTATTTCTAGGCATAATGTGTTCCCTGGACTTCCTCTTTTCCCTTTGCCTTGAGGGTTCCATGTGAGGGCTTGTCTTGTGACGCAATTAGGTGCTTTCCACAATGTGTGTCCTATCCACTACCACCGCTTCTTCCTGATTTGCTCCTCCACTGCAATCTGGTTTGTTCTCTCAAACAATACGTTGTTGCTGATAATGTCTGGCCAACGAATACGAAGTATTTTGTGTAGACAACTGTTAATAAACACTTGTATCTTTTGGATGATGGCTTTGGTAGTTCTCCAAATTTCCGCTTCATACAGTAGAACTGTCTTCACATTTGTATTGAAAATCCTGATTTTAGTGTTGATTGATATTTGTTTGGAGTTTCAGATATTTTTCAACTGTAGAAATGCAGCCCTTGCTTTGCCGATCAGCGCCCTTACATCTGCATCGGATCCAACTTGGTTGTCGATGATGCTGCCCAGATATGTAAAGGTGTTAATGTCCTCCAAGGCATCTCCATCAAGAGTGATTTGTTTGGTGCATGTTGTGTTGCATTGGAGAATTTTGCTTTTATCTTTATGAATGTTGAGACCTACTGTTGCAGAGGCTGCTGCTACACTGGTCGTCTTCTCTTGCATTTGTTGTTGCTTGTGAGATAAAAGAGCCAGGTCATCTGCGAAGTCCAGATCGTCCAACAGCATTCTAGCTGTCCAGTTTATACCATGCTTCCCTCCAGATGTTTACGTCTTCATAATCCTGGTGATCACAGATGACCTGGCTCCTCTATCGCACATCAAAACAATACAAAACTAATAATTATAAAAGAATTAATAGAAAAAAAGTGACTCTTACAATCAAGACTATGTGATACTATGATCATTTAAAGTGATAACAAGATTCCGCCTGTAAAAAAACAAAGGAACTAACTATATATTCCATTCAAATTGCTAGCCTATTTTCGACAATATTCATTGGTGTATTGTAAGCAAAATCAGATAAAAATCTACTGACTGGAACGTGTTCGCTAAGATTTTAAAACTTCAAGATTACAATGTTCTCCCAATACTAAATGGATTATAACTTTTAAATTACTATAATTTTAATCTTAATGCAAGTTAATTTAAATAATTATATGATACTGTTAGTATCATTCGTTAGTATACAGTGATTCATTGATATAATTAACTTTTCACTAAGTGCCGGTAATCCAGTCGTCTCAAAATACCTACCACATAAACTGAAGAAGCATTCTTACAATTCATGTATATTTTTGATTAAATGCAAAACAATTTCATTGAGATAAGAAATTTTCAATGGTTCCAATATATTTTAAAATACCAAATGAGTAGCTACAGAAAAAGAGAGAAAAACGAATCATGTAGCTTATAAAATAAACTGAAATATTTTGACACCTTATTTCTTATTCGTATTATTATTTCATAAATTCATTTATTATTATTATTAACACATAAATTTTGATAAAAATTGATAATTAATTGTGTTAATAGATTATTAATTAATTCAAATAAACAAATTTCCACTTAGTTGAGAAATAGAATTCATTAAATTTTCTAATTTCCACCTAACCTTATGTTATGAAACAACAGAACAAGTAAATGTTCAATATTTTTTTTAAAAAAATTCAATATGATATATAATAAATTAATTTCATTTATTTTCAACACTCATTTACACTTTATATTTTTTTAAAACAAAAATATCAAGTGAAAATCTAATTAAATTGCCATTTACACATTATTTCATTGTTAACAATGTGATAACTAGAATAATTTCATAGAAAACAACTGTATATAAAAGGAAGTGAAATCGGATACACATTCATCCCGTTTCATAAATCAGTTTTATATTGTTGGTTTTGTGTGATGACATTGAAATGACTAATATCATTGAGATTTATGAAAAAAAAAAACTAATCGATGATTAAAGTTTTAAAAAAATTACCATAAATAAAACAGATTATTTGATTCATTCTCAATGATCGTTAGACAAAACCATCTATAACTGATTAAAACATCTGATGAAAGATTATTACTATGTAGAACAGGTAGGTTTAATTAGTGATTTAAAATGATTAATGAAATGATTTAACCAATTGAAGTTATATTATATGTTATCATTTGAATTTCATTTAAATTAGTTATTAGAATATTAAAAAAAGTAAACAAGTTAACTGAATAAATTTTGTTGATTATGTTCTTACTGGTTTGTTAGAAAACATGACATCGATGCTAACTTGAAGGAAGATAACAAATGCATGATTAAACTGTCTGGTGAAGAAAAATTAACACTTATCAATATTCACGGTTTCGATATTTCTCTCAGCATCTGCATTCCGTTTTATGCCACATGAATAATTATAGTCGCATGTATGATTGTGTTCTGCTATGTTCGGAAACATAATAGGCAATGAAAAGGCAACTGTTCCATGGATAACGTCTATCACATGTAGAATTTTGCAATATTCCAGGTTAATCTCGGATAATTGTTAATGAACAATTTTTTTTCGGACTTGTGATAGCATCAGCAACAACGCACTGTAGCAGATAGCAGACTAGATTTCAGCTGATTTAGGAATTAGGAAAATGTGCTAGAAGGTGGATAGAACACTTATTGCGTGAAGCACCCATCTGCGTCACAAGGCAAGACTTAACCTTGGAATTCTCAAGGCCAAAAGAGAAGTGGCAGATCAAGGAGCACATTTCACCGAGAATAGGAAGCAGACATGGAAAGAATAAACAGTAAGTGGCTAAGACTGTATAGGAATGATCAGGACAGACTTGGTTGGAGAATGTTGGTCGGTGACCTAAGCTTTATAAGGGGTAACAGACGTTAGTAAGTGATTCCAAAATATAATTTGAGGATAAGCTTAGTTAGACATCGTTGATTAGTTGTCTCGTCCTAATTTTAAACGTTTCAGCTAATTGTTCCTGAATTCAAATTTAAGATTTGATGCAGCACCTCCAGATATCGCGGCGATCACATTAAATATCGACTGAAGTCCCTACTTCTATGTGTTTATACTTTTTCTTACATTAATTTTCAAGTGAATGACTTCAACACTGATTATCTAAAATAGACTAACCACTTGTTTTTATAAAGATTATGCCATAAATCAATAAGTTTTATCAAAGATTTCTAAAGAAAAACTCAGTTTACATGTTTCCCCATTTTGACAGAAGCAATAAATCCTCTGAAAAAATATATATATCAAGATTCTTTGTTTCCATATATCCACCGAAAAACATTTTATTTAAAATTTAAAATGCTTCATATTTCTTTTCAGTAAAACACAGATGTTTTAATAAATAGTAAACAATTTGTTACAACTCAAATCTAGGAAATACATAAAGTATCATCTCATCACATCATGCAATTTCGATTTGTAATAATTTTTTTTAAGAATTCAAATTCAAATATATTTACGAATAAGTATGTTAGATTTAGGTCAGCGAAAGTGGTCTGATGAAAATGCTTACAAAATGCTATCACCCGTTAAAATTAAAAATACACAATACATAATAAGTATTAGGGTGTCATTTATCAGTCTAACTATATTGAAAATAATATTCTTTAAGAGGAAAATTAAATTGAGATGACAATGTGAAGGTAAGTAAATACTCTCTGATTCATGACTTCACCTTGTTTACTAACGATGCTTCCCAGGTATGTAAATGTCTGTATATTTTCCAAAGCTTTTCCGTCAAGGGGGATTTGGTCGGTGCATGTAGTGTTGCATCTAAGGATTTCACTTTTTCCCTTGTGTGTTCTGAGACCTACTGCTGTAGAGACTGCAGCTACACTGATCGTCTTCTCCTGTATTTGTTGTTGCGTGTGGGACAGAAGGGCTAGATCATCCTTGAAGTCCAAATCACCCAGTTGTATTCGATCTGTACACTGCATTCCGTGCATCCTTTCAGATGTTGACGTCTTAATAATCCAGCCAACCAGCAAAAGAAACAGAAACGTGAGAGTAATCAACCTTCCTTGACAACGGTCTTCACCTAAAACGAGTCTGTTAGTTGTCCTCCATGCACGATTTTGCAGTTTAATCCACCTTAAAAATTCTGTATTATGTTAACTATCTTCTCAGACTCGTCGTAGTGTTGAAGAAGCCATCACAATGCAATCCTGCCCGCTCTACCAAATGCTTTCTCATTGCCTATGAAGCTGATGTAGAGTAATGAATTCCATTCGACTGACTGTCCTACAATCATCCGTAGTGTCGAGTGCAATTTTGGTTGGTGCACGATCGATCTTTACTGATTACAGCTTGTTGATCTTGTAATAGATAGTCTAAGAAATCCTTCACTCTGTTTAACAACACTTTGTTGAAGACTTTTCCTGGTAGTGATAATGGAGTGATACCTCTGTAGTCCTCATACTTGTTGGGGTTTGCTTTCCTTGGTATCTTTCAGTCTTTCCAGTCTGTTGGCATTTGTCCTTCTTCATAAATCTTGCTAAAGAGAATGTGAAGTGTCTTTACAGTAATTGCTACGTCTTCTTTCAGCGCCTTAGCTAGTATGTCTTCTGGTCCTTCTTCTTTACCACTCTCAATTTGTATGATAGTCATGATGGTTTCCTCAATTATTGGTGAGTCAACATTAATTGGGGGGTCCGTGATTGCTGCCTTGATGTTGGATGGTTTCAGCTGGGCTAGTCTATTCAAGAGTTCTTCAAACTGCTCTACTCACCTGTTTTACTGTTCTTGGATGTCAGTGATTGATTTGCCTTCTTCGCTTTTCACTGGTCGTTCTGGTTTACGATAATTTCCAGAGAGCTTCTTCGTTGTATCACATAGTTTTCTCATATTCCATTCTCTTGCAGCCTTTTCCGCCTTCATTTCCTGATCTTCCACATATTTCAGTTTATCGGCTCTGATGCTCATCTTAACTTGCTTGTACCTTGTCTTTCTCTGCTCTTGTTCAACTGTTACTGATTACTGTCTGCTTGTTCTTCCCGCTTTGAATCTTATGAAGGGTATCAACAGAGATCCATTCCTCATAGTAGAGCTTCTTGTGGCCCAAAACCTAGTGATTTATTGAAATTAATATTTTTTAGTCACTTTCCCGTTGTTGTCCACGGTATTTTCTTCTTCACTGAGCAGATCGTGAATGACCTGGAACTTATTGTTAGGAGCTATTTCAAATTCGTTTGGTTTGCCAGTATTCCAAAGGTTTTTTCTCGTGATGCTCTTCGTCCAGCTCTCAGGCGCTTCTTTAACTTCAATTTCATCTTCTTCACCACCCACTAGTGATCTGAAGCTATGTCAGTTTCTCTCTTTGTTGTCATATCTTCTATCGTATTTTTGAACTGTTTATCAATACAGATGTGATCTATTCGGTTCTCTGTAGTGTAATCCAGAGTAATTACACCAGTTTAGACTCATTTATCTACCAAATCGAAGAATAAGACAATTCGTATTTGTTTGCTGCATGTATATATTGAAGGTTCATTGCAATTCACAATTGATCAATTCAGTGGAAATCCAATGAACATTAAAAATCTATCAACGGAATAAAAATCTTTTATTTGTACACCTGTTGGGGATGTTAGATCCCCAGAACTCGCTTAATAAATGCCTTATTTTGGTTTTCACGTTCGCCAGTATGAGCTGATCAGCTGACCTTGAGAGTTCAATTCCCAACAGGGAAATCTGTGGCTGTGATTGGCTGCTATGCATTTTAGTGTGCTATTTTCTTAACTGTCCGAAGGACGTTTCTATGATGTATAAATAAACGAGAGTTGTATGCGTGATTGTACTGTGATTGCTGGGTGTTTGTAGAATATACTTTCTACGCTTACTAAGACTTCTGTTTTACCGTTTGGATTCAAGGTAGCCTACCTGGACGCTGGTAATTATCTCGTTCGCGTTTATCGACTAAGGTAAACTCGTAATAGCCTCAAGCATACTTAGTGACGAACCCAATAACACCTGATGAAGACTATTTCAAAAAGTTAAATAAAATAAAATAATAATGTTTGATATTGCTTTATTGCGAATTACTGTTTCTCTAATTATTTATTAAGGAGTTTACTCTTCACAGTCTATCAAATTAAAACAATATCTGACTTTCAGATGAATTATTTAAGTTCTAGTAAAAAGTTATGGCGAATGAACTGCAATCGGTTAGGAAATAAAATAGGTCTCGCAAATGAAACTAGATAATCATTGTGACATAGTTCTAACTGATTGAATTGAAAAACGTTAATAGTATGATTCGGATGCAATGATTCTATTATATCAAGCTTCCTCATATGCATATCTAAATGACTTGAGATCGATTGAATACAATGCTGGTGGTTTGAATTACCAAGTTAGAATAAAACAGCCATTCAATGCTTACTTGTTGCTTATCATTCTTCAACCAATCTCATTCTACGAGAAACTTATCAATATGATTCTGTATTTTTTTAGTAACTCAGAAAACTGTATTACACTCTGTACGAAAACTTATTATGACTCTTTAATTATTGAGACATATATACTTAGCTTTACAAAGAACTACCTGTTAGACTATAAGGTCTGCATATCTATTTTTCACACACATGACAGTAGCGTAAAATCAAGTGGCAAACACATCCTTCTTCTACTCTTGTTTTCATATAATCTAAAATTACGTCATATCCTTTGTTTTTCTCTAGCTAACTTATTAAAAACCAATGATTAATTACAAGTAGATTAAATGAAAATAGGTTTTCTCCTACTATCTATCTTACCTTGTAGTCGTTCAACTGAATACTTTACTCTAAATAATAAACAGATAGATAAGCTCAGAGAACGAAACACCACCACAATCATCCACCTGAGCTACAGCTTTTCTCCATTATCTCAGATATATAAGTTAGCGATGAACACTAAGTGTGAAACAACACACAAAGAAAATGAAAACATCACAACAGTATAGGACAAAGCACTTTAGTCAAAAAAAAAAGAAATAATAGACGATAGAACAGACTACAACAGCAAAATAAGTTTTAAAAAAAAAACAATCTATACTACTTATATTATTCGCTAATAAATAAAGATTTTAAACTAGTTAGCAGGACAATAGACGAGAAAGGAAGTTATTCATGCATAATACTAAATTAATTTATTAAACAGAGAGTAGAAAAAACCAGTAAACAAAATGAATCAGCTAAATAGAGCGAAATAAAGAAAGGGTAGACAGTGTACAAGAGAACGAGAAGGTAGGAACTGAAGATGAAAAAACTACCCCGTTTTTGTCTCAGCCTAAATAATAGTGTTTTTGGGGTATGTATATACCATGAAATAGGTAACTAGGCTAGATCGATAGTTGAGAACATGAAAATAGCAAAGAAGCAAGGTTAAGTTTTCAATTTTCTTTGTTTTCATCAACGACATTGTTTTCTAATTCATTAAAATATGATTAAACTATTTATATAGATTAGGAATTAGTTGAGTGCATGTTTAACATAACAAGAAGTGTAAAATTGTAAATATTACAAATAGAAGAAATAATTATGCATGAAATTGAACTGTATATGAAAATCACTCTCAGAGATCGTTATCATTAAGTAAAAAAATGTTGAATAAAGTTAAAAGATGGCCTATATCACTATTGAATTTGACTTCTAAACCTATAGAATAATGAAATATTACATTGTTAGTAGTTGAGTCGAGTAACTCAACCGCTCTTGATGATCAATGTTTTTGTCAGAAGAAAAAGAAAGTTGCACCGAAATTAAGTTTATTTCGTTAAAAAAAATTTTGATATTATTCCAACAACTTATTAATTCATGCATCTACTTCATTTAAAAGTTTAACTCTGTAGTGAGATGATAGTCTTCATTTGACCACATGTAAATAAGACAAATCTATTCACAAAATAACGCTCAACTAGATATATGGACATATATTTGAACCATTATAAACTTATCACTTCATTGATCACTTAGTGGCTGTTGCTTCGAGATATCCAGAATCACAACTTCAATCTATGCACGTTTTCTATCATCAAATATATGGATATCGTATATCCACTTCAAGTATACTTTATTGATAGGTTTGAATTGTATTTCCTATCCTCAGTGTCTTTTTCTTACCATTCACTCGTTGAGATATCGGTTGATGTAAGTTGTGGAAATAATGTGAATAACTAAGAACTCTTAAATAAAATGAGGTTTGTACGTGATGTGAATAAGAGTCACTTCAATACACTAATCATTACTTTAAATTACTTTACTTTTAAATAAATATGGGTAGTGAAAAATCAAGATTAATTTCATCATTAAATATTCATTACTCTGGTATAATAATCATATCCCTTTTTTTTACACATCACATGCTTAGTTTATCATGAAAAACGTCTGTTGCATTTATAGGATCGGTATTTTATTGCGCATTTGCTTCACTATCACACTAAATGACCTTCAAGTAGTGATAAAGTTTGATGACAATCACCTAGTGTACTAATGAAACAGTCTTTAAACATTTTCTTCCCTCTAATAACCTTAAATAGTTGTAAGTATCATTAGCACGAGGTTTTATGAACTGACAGTAGCCAGGCATGTACCAATCGTGATGATAACCATCAGCACAGTGATAAATGAATTCAGAAAGAATCACTGATGGTCCTCGGAGATAGCTATCAACAAAGGGGTGTGCTAAAGTTATCACTTATGCTTACTCGTTGTAGTCAAGTGATATCGTCAATAAAGTTGGAAAGTGAAGAAACATACTTCTTCAAAAGGCATGAAACCCTTGTCTTTATCCCCCAAACGAAACTGTGGGTGAGAATTTTCCTAAAATCTCATAATGAAACAAAGTAACTGTTCAACTCAAATCAAATTGAGATATAAGCTGAGTCGCAAATTTTAAAACAGTTTTTAATAAATCATTTAGTTTTTGTTTTCTGATTTATCGAGTTTTGTTATCACTTTTTATGGAATATTCAGTGATAAGTTGAATTAACACTGCTACATTATTTATGAGGTATAAACAACCATTATTATTTTCAATAAGTCATCTACATAGTCTGTCATGCCTATCAAAACATAATTTTAATAAAAACATTATGATAACAATTATCTTTCTAAATAGTAGGAATAATCTTCAGCAGTTTTCGTCATAAAGATCAAAAATTTACTACAGAATTTATTTTTCATAAAAAAAATATATAAGGTTCAATCGAGTAACAGTAAAGAACTGACGTAGAATTGCGTCATTTCAATGGGGTTGTGACGTATTGTTCAAGTGAAATAGAAGAATAAATAAACAATAAATTATGTTAAATTATGACAATAAAATAAGAAAAAAAAATTTATAATCATCCATAAATTGAATGAATAACGATCAAAGTCACATAAATGATGATTGTTTATAGCACATCATTACTATTCAAAATTTCTTAAATTTATCTTACAAATTGAATCCTTGAATCTGATTATATTGATCAATAAAAGAAATTGATGTGTATTCACTTTAGCAGGGTTAACTTGTTAGTCAGATCATTTCAACTGGAATAAAAAATTGAATTCGATGAAATCAATATCGGAATTAGTGAGCATTGATCAAATTATACAAGAACAATGTGATTCTTAAACTAATATTGATAATACATGAGATAATAACGAAAATCAACTAGAATTACTCCACAACCACAGTAGATGTGCACTGCTGAGGAGTCCCATACCAGGACCGAACTGCCGTCCAGTGCTTCCAGGTTTCTGATGGTGGTCTAACATTGATCGATTCATAGTTTCAAAATATCGCTGTAAGCAAAAAGAATGTGGATCACGTTGCATATTTTTCTCACCTGTGAACTTTTGATCAAGTGCAAAGAAATCAGTTTCTTCTCTTCGAAATTCTTTCTGAAGTCTGGTAGCCAATGAGACTTAATAACTGAGGCATCAGTTCATATTATTTTTCTTAACGAAAAGATATTTTATCTGTGTGATCTTTTGTGTAATTATATCAGATAAGATTGATTGAAAATTATTGTACATTATCTTAAAACTATATTCCTTGAATCAGGCTTGAAGACAGATTTCCTCTGAACTTTTAAAGTTTTCTACAAGAACAAATAACATTGCAGTTTAAACCTAAGCACTGTATTTAGGATATCCGGTTTAACATTTAATTTTGTTCATACTTTATAGACACTTTCGACGACACTATCCAATATAGCTAAAACGAAAGATAAATGAATTTGTCTCGATTGACGTCAACTAATAATCAATATCAGTCATGAGTGAATTTTATGGATCTAGTTTCAGTGCCAATGGTAATCGAGGTGATATCGAAGGCTCAAAAATAAACAATGGGAGTTTATATACTTAATTTTCGAGCTAACTAACACTCGTTAGAAAGGTTTGTCTTCCGTGTTGAGGAAAATAATGTTATTCGTTGGATTGGAATCCTTATCACCTAGTGTCACTATCAGATATTCAGTAATGACTGAAATTCTATAAAGCTGAACTATTTACACGCATCGATCACCAGTCAAAGGTCACATTTAGGTTTTTCTGGTAATGGTATCTATGACAAATGTTACAGTTAAATATTTTTGCAAACATTAATAATTTCACTTAATAAAATCAGTATTTTTTAATCGTTACATAAATGATTTAAGTTTATTTAAATTTCTAGTTTATCTTTGCGTTAAATTGCAACTATAGTTGATTTATTTTACTCATTCCCAGGCTCAAAACACTAATTCTGATTTTAATTACAGTTCATGCTAATTTTGTTCAGTAAATTAAATCAAGTTCAAATGAAAATGCATCAGTCAAGTCTGGAATGAGAAAATCACTTATCACTGTAAATTAGATGATCAACATGTTACATTGCAATATCAAATAAATATGAATGAATGAAGAATGTGAATTTTCACATTCTGTTTTGTAGTCTAAGTGTTTATTATTATTGGTTATACCTGAGAATGATAACCTCTATTTTGCATAGAATCAGAGGTACACATTGCTAAGGGATCTTGAGCAATGGTAACTATGTAGTAATACCATTTTAGAAGATTATCTGACTGATGTCAATCTGCAACAGAAGACAGATTTAAGTGTTAATTGACAGTGGTTCAATGAGAAAATGTTCTGTTCGTTACCAGCTATGAGCAATAAATTTAAGGTTTCAATTGTTGAATATTTTGACTGTATGAATTTTTAACAATAAAAATTTGAAATAGCTGTATTTAGTCACAATTCAAACTTATCATCAATCATTTGATTTTGCCTAGACATTCATAGGTCTATGAAAAGTGAAATAATAATTCATTTTTAACAGGAGGAAGTTTTATCTTTGTAATATAATTTTTTTTAATAACTGATTTTAAAAATTGCAATTTCTCTCTATAAAAACCTACTTTCTTCAGTAGTATGCTTCATTTATTGTCGCAATTAAACGATTAAGAAGTATGTGGACATGTGACAAAGTAAAAAATAAAACGACAGTTTAAAGGTTAATATATTCGTTCGAATTTTTTATTCGTCCCTTCTTAAACCACTCAAACACCCTCTAAGGTGAAAAGAACTAGTCTCTCAATCCATATAATAATCCTTATATGAAGATTATTCCAATCTGATAAAACAATGATTCAAGTGATATTGAATTTAAAGAGAATAAAAAGGTTTCGCTTTTATCTTTTATCACACTGGATGATTGATGATTTATTTGATTATTTTAAAGCATCATGTCATTCTCTATGAAGTCATTCACTGTCAATGTGAAACAGTTAAAAGACTTTATGCTATTAGTATAAAGTTTATCAAATCAGATCGTTTTATGATTGACCTACCAGTACATTTTAGTGATAACAGACACGGGAGCAAAGACTATGGTCAGTAAAATATTAAATAGACTGATGTATTTTATGAACACACTCCAGTATGGAAATAATAACTGATAATTCAGTTTTGTAGAAAATAGTCTCATGCTACAGTGTTTTTGAAAGATTTCGTGAAATTACACAAAAAGCACACCATTAGTATTCCCAAATAAGCTGCGATTCAAAATTTGCGGTCAGTGTTGTTTTATATTTATATTGGAGTGTTATTAAAAAGTAAGCAGAAAGTAGTTGTACAATAGAAAGTTGACAAGTGTAAAACCTTGTGTAATATATACATTACTAATAAAGAATTGAGTAGATAATTAAACATCCGAAACATTATCGGAAATTTTATGCTATCAAGAGTAAACTAACCGGCTTATATGACACAGAACTAGCAAGTTCACACATTCGAAAATCTATCTGGAGATGACATTCGTAAATAAACAAAGACTGTTATATTTCAAGTTGCTATTGATATTTTAATTCTGTTGACAAAAGTATGCGTAAATAATTATGATCTCATTCATGAAATAGAAAGACCACTTACGTTGATCATCTTGCCCAGATGTCTCTAATCACACGGGTTTAAATCACACAGTAACGACTAGGTTATTCTTTTCAAGTGGTTTCAACGTCAGTGAATAATGTTCGGTCTAACAGTCACTTAAAAGATTTCGACATGACAGAATCAAATAAATGAACCTGCGGATATGCTTATTGTGAAATAGGTGTTACTTCATAGTCGACAATCATAAAACTGATTTTGGGTCAAAGAAACGAAAAAAATCATGTTTGTTGAAGAAAGTAGTCTGCCCATTCAAATCTCACGCTCTGATGTTCTAATGTCGATCAAGTCTTCCTTGACTAAACTCATAATAAAAAAGAATCCAAAAATATCCTCTTCTAGGTTAACGTTTAATGCCAACAAAATGAGGTTTGTATATATATATATATATATATATATATATATATATATATATATATATATATATATATATATATATATATATATATATATATATATATATATAATGGAAAACAGTTATCATTCCACTGCTTAGGTCTGGTGATACATTTCATTTTACAGAATGAAAACTTATAGAACTAGCCATCTTTGCATTTTACATGAGTCGTTTTGAGTCTAGATTAGTTCTCTTTGTCAAATCAAACAACAGTAAGTAATAAAATTGATCCAGTCAGTTCTTCATGTTAGCTACTCATTTATCTCGCATGGGGCACCAGTGAAGACTAGTGACCACTGGTTAGTTGCTTCATCTCATTATCGAACGCTTCAGCAAAGCACAACCACCACCTGGAAAATTAGCTAGCCTAGGATCTTAAAGTTTCAATATAGCTGTCTAGACATTATGGCGTTTAAGTGATGTCTAGTGGTAACACGTTTCCAATCTCAACCAATCCACTTAATAGCGCCAGGATTTATGTTCAATTCGAGATAAACGACGTCATTTTCAGACACTGACGTAATGCATAATAACACACAAAAAATATATTTAGTCACTTTAAATATTGAAGTTTAGACTATGAAACACAAAAATATCATTTGTGTATTTACAAATTCATATTTACATTACGGGGTTGTGAAGATTGTTAAGTTACACATTTTTGAAACCATGAATCGATCAATGTTAGACCACCATTAGAAACCTGGAAGCACTGGACGGCCGTTTCGTCCTGATATGGGACTCCTCAGCAGTGCGCATCCACGACTCCTGCACCCCGCAGGATTCGAACCCAGGACCTTCGGTATTGTGCGCGAACGCCCTAACCGATAGACCACTGAGCCGGTATCTAACGGTGTTAATGTCTAACTTGATCATATTCACGGAGTTGCGCAACCTCATACACAGTCTTCGGTAGTTACTGTCTACACCCGAACAGGTTGAACTTCACTGGTCACGTCTTCCCACTAGAACTCGGAGAAGATTCCTCACGAAGCTAGTCACTAGTGAGCACAGGTAATTTGCATTACGGGGTTGTGAAGATCGTTAAGTTACACATTTTCGAAACGGCCGTTCAGTGCTTCCAGGTTTCTAATGGTGGTCTAACACTGATCGATTCATGGTTTCAAAAATGTGTAACTTAACAATCTTCACAACCCGGTAACGAAAAATCAAGTTGTTGCTTATTAGCCAGCGCCACAGACATAAACGTTTAGAAAATGAAGATAGATAGATAGATAGATAGATAGATAGATAGATAGATAGATAGATAGATAGATAGATAGATAGATAGATAGATAGATAGATAGATAGATAGATAGATAGATAGATAGATAGATAGATAGATAGATAGATAGATAGATAGATAGATAGATAGATAGATAGATAGATAGATAGATAGATAGATAGATAGATAGATAGATAGATAGATAGATAGATAGAATTGATTGATTGATTGATTGATTGATTGATTGACGTAAACAATTGTTCTGGTTATTATTCAAGATGACAACGTCTCATATTTTAACGCTAGGTGGTGAGTCAAATTAACTTTTTTTTCAAAACTGCTGGTACGTTTTGATGATGTGGGTTAACTAGCACAAGATTTGTGTCCTGATTTTCTGTTGATTCCCTACAACCGTCTAACTTTGTGTGCAAGCATACATGCAATTAGATACATGGAGTTGAGCGAGGATTTCTTATAAATCAATTCTAGTTAATATTTTGACTATCATTGAAAGTTGTTTAAAAAAGTAAACTTTAGAAATTTCATAATATGACTACTAGTTGTTTTTAACATTTACTAATCAACATTATTAAATATAGTTTGCAATCTATCTAAGTTTCATCGATCGTTTGTTATAATACGAATTAGATCATGTAAACTAATCATTTTAACCGAGTTGTTCAATTCACTCTACATGAAAATTGCATTACTAGTGAATAGAATGCAGTGGTTATATATTTTAATTGACTATTGTAATTTATATAAACAGTAAGTATTTTTTTCTGAATTAATGCTCGATACCTTTCAATTGGTTACATTTCAGTCATATTTCACCATATCTAAATTACCAGTGTAAGTATCAATCAGCTTGTAATCTGATTAAGTTAAAATTTATTTTGCTTTTATTTATTTCTAAATTAGTTAAAAACTGTTCGTTCTTTGTTCACATAAATCATATATCTAGATGTATGAGTTCAAAAGTGTCCATATATAGATATTTACCAGTGACTAAACACAATAAAATTGATCTAGATACGTTGTATGCATTGATTCTACAGAACTTTTCATTTCGATAACGGATTATAAGACTGTTGCTTTATTGATCGTTTGTTGTATATTCATTCATCATTTGGGCTAACGAATTACTGCTCAAACCTCTTTTAATCAATCCGTTTAACAAATAGGCTGCATATTCTTCAGTGAAAGTAGATAGTATAAGTTATCATTAAGAAGAACTATGTTGTTCATAGGATACAGTTGCTTTTTATGTAATTAATTTTATCAGTTAAATCTAAGTTGACCTATTTCACGCCTACGTTTCACTGTGATCTAGGATACGTATTGAACAAGAGGACAATTTTCATAATATTTGAAATTATGAATCGATCAATGTTAGAACACCATTAAGAACCTGGAAGCAATGGACGGCCGTTTCGTCCTGGTGTGGGTCTCATCAGCAATGCGCATCCACGACCCATGCACTTCATGGGATTCTAACCCGGGACCTTCGGTCTTGCGCTAGGACGTCTAACGTCTGGACTACTGAGCAGGTACCTAATGCTGTTAATCTCTAATTCCAATCAATTCACTGAATTGCGCAACCTCATACACTATCTTCGGTAGTTACTGTCTAAACGCGGAGAGGTTGAACTTCACTGGTCATGACTTCCCACTAGAACTCGGAGAAGATGCCTCACGGAGCTAGTCACTAGTGAGCAGAGGTAATCGCACTACGGGGTTGTGAAGATTGTTAAGTTACACATTTGAAATCATGAATCTATCAATGTTAGACCACGATTAGAAACCTGCTGATGAGTCCCAAACCAGGACGAAATGGACGTCCAGTGCTTCCATGTTTCTAATAATGCTCTAACATTGATCGATTCATGATTTCAAATGTGTAACCTAACAATCTTCACAACCCCGTAATGCAATTATGATAACCACAAACATTATTATTGAACAAAATATCGTAGGAACTTGACATTTGTTCATATAAAAAGAGGTTCACTAATTTATTAGTAATGAATAAAAAATTTCAGTAGAACTGACTTAAATAAATAAAATTATTTCACCGATAAAATATTATTTCTTAACCATTGTAATCAAGCAAGCAAATTAATCAATAACATCACCATTCTAACCCGTCTAATTTCTTACAATTATTCCCTAAATGCTAATCATAACCAATTATTTATTCTTAGTAATTTTCTATTATGAATACGATATATAATCGATCTTGATGAAGATCATTATATAACAGGATATGAGTTTCATCAGTGAAGTCATTCCAGTCGTCAGTTCGTGATGTGGAATCATATAAAATTGAACACTCACTACAAACCCCTATTTCAATAGAGACTATCATTATGGAGTAATGTTGACTAGAGAATTATATTGAAAACTATGAAGAATTTCAAACAGTGATTTTTTTATTATACTGAACTAGATGGAGTACAACTTAAGTAGTTTCAGTGTATTGCCATGTTTTATCATGTTTCTTCAATTGAAGTGTGATAAAAGTCAGTTATAAAAAGAAGAAAGGATGTTTATTGTTTGTAGCGCATAGAAAACGTATGAACAATTAGAATATAACGAGTATTTATTTCCTATTTAAAAAAAAATAATAGACAATACAAAACAAGAAATAATTATTTCACATTCTATTTTGTCAACAATAACAACAACAACAACAACATAAATTCATGTTTGAAGTAAATTGAACAATTGAACAATTCACAATCCCAATAACACAACCACACTCTCCTTAAGTTTATACTTAGAAGTAATGGAAAAACATTGATTTGTCTGAATAAATAAAAGTTAACACCTAATCATTCAGTGAAAATTGTACTTAATCATGATGAAATAAATCAAAATGAAGTAAGATGGAGACATGGTTATTGCTCGAAACAAAAAAAACAACAAGATTATTCAAAAAACATCCATGAATGTTCTGTTTTGAAAATAAATTATAGTTTCTTGTCTCATACTACTACTAGCTAATGAATTATTTCACCCTGATCAAAATCTGAATAACCCACGATTGATCATGATGAATGTTAAACAATTATACCTATGTATTAACAAGTCAATTGTTTAATTATTAAATTGTTTATTTAATAACGTATTCTGTTTAAACTTCAATTCAACACACTGAATCGAAAAACAATTCCAATGATTGGCATTCTTCACAATGAAATCAATCTATGCAGTGAAATAAACTGTTATCCTTTTTAATACATTTTATTACAATCAAATTTCAAGAAAATCCTTTTCATGAACTAATATTATTTGAATGACCATTGAAAACTGAGATGTAGGCAATTACTTTAAACTAGCTAGAGTTGTTTCATCAATGCACAGTCAAGATTTTATACAGAATAATACTCATGATATTTAGATCTCATTCCGAGTTAACTTCTTTTAAGTAGCTCATTCAGACATTCAGTTGTACACATTTCTAACATGAATCAGTTCTTAATTATCTCGTATCATTGATGAGACTTGATTGACTCCATGAACGACGGCGTCCCACTGTGAATTCGATAGCCTAATTAATGACTAATACACAGTGATCACTCTGCTATTGTTTTGTTGTGTGATTCATCCCAAAGATACCTTTTACCATTGGTTCACCCCAAGTATAACCACTAGACGAACATTTAAAGATCTGGTTTAAACACCGGATCGAAATGGGCTTCTAAAACCTCCAATTATAGAATAGATGAAAGAATGCTAGTCCCACTGGGAAAAGATACTTTGAGTGTCATCTTCTGTCTAAATTCCATCAAGCTTGTTCAAATATAATGAATCATTTTTATCTAGATCAAATTTTACAAACAGTATGCAAGTTTGGGTATGATGTAGTAGTATTTTGTCCTTTGTAACTGAAATGACTAATGATTCATGTTCTTGTTTGCAAAATAATACTAAAGTGTATTTATGTAATATTTTGTTATTTTTGAGTATTTGACTAATTCCTATGTTGAAATTGCTTTAAAAACAATGATAACCATGAGATATACTCTAATTATGAATAAGAAACTGTAAGTCTATAACCAAGTTAGAGATGAGAAGATGAGATTCAATTATAAACTTGCCAGGATTGGATAAAACATATAATTTGTTTTTAAGTCAACTCAGTGAATTAAATATAACCAGTTCCAGATGAAAATAACTGTTTAAATTAACGTAATGCAGAGATTGAATGTAATATCAGATAATATCCCATAGCTCAGTAAATTTCACAGTTTTAACTAGTACACGATATTAATTTTGACTGAGATCTATTAATTTACAGATCCGTTCTATAACTTAACCAGTACAAGTTATTGTAAACTCAATAAACGATCTCTAATCCACGGTATCCAACCCACCATAAAGTAACTACAGCTTTTTATACTGAAATTTCTCTCAAACTAATTTGTAATGTGAGTAACAAAACAGCATCTTTAAACCCTGGATCGAAGAATAAACAATACAGAGACAACAACCTTGCTTAAAATTATATGGTGTGTTTGAATATTCAATATTGTCATTTAAACCGTTTTCGGTTCAATTCGATTAATTTATGAACTGGAAAGAATTATACATAAAGCTTAAATTTTCATTTTTAGCATCATCACCAATGCTGACTTCGAACTAATCAAAGAACAAAGGATCAAGAAACTGATACAAGTTCATCATACGTTAAACAGCGTAGCTATATACTCGATTTTAAACTATCGTCCTATAATGATTAAAACCAACTTCTAAGCATTGTATTATTTGTAGTTTATTTCAACTTATCTTTTATGTTTTAATTTGTTATGACTGAAAAAGCGTTTGTCTAATAAACTCAACAGAGAATGAACATAAAAGAGGTATTATTCTCATTTCAATTCATCCAGTAATATTACTTTGTTTATTATAATTTATATGGTTAGGGATTCATAACAAATATCCCACAGCAACAGCTAAACAACATGTTAGTATTGATCATGTTTTTCGGGGGTTTCATTGATATAGCAAATGGCCTAGTGTTTATTCAAACGTAATTTCAATAACAACTTCAAAAATCTCAATACTTCAAGGTATATAGGTAAAATTTACCTAGTTAAATAAGCATCACCATCGAAGCATTATTTTTATCTTGTAAGAAGTAGATCAATTTAAAGAAACTGATGTTTTAAAAAAGTTTAATTTATTGAAGCTATTAATGAACTGACAAGCCAGCTACTAGCAAGGCTCATACACAATACAACCTTTGGCACTTAGACTAGTTGAACCACTAACCCCCATCAAGTCACAAATCAAAAGCTGGAATAAAACAGAAGAAACATTTACTCCATAAGTTGAAATGTACAGGTACGTATTTATTGTTCCTCGTAAGGAGTGAAAACATAATTGAAATCATCCAATCTCCTTACGCCACGTCAACACTCTTGAAATCCTATCGAGCTGTGATTAGATGACAACTCTTAGGCTGCTTGAGAGCCTCTAAACGCTTCTGGAACCCATCCCAACGTGAATAAAGCATTCCAGATAACTAAACCATTATTAAGAAAAAATGACCTAATTTTGCCAACATTTTATGCGACTGACCGATAGGATAGATATTATTCAACTGATGACTAAAATTCATCCTACTTGGTTTGAATAATTTCATTAGATAATTCAGTCGGACAGTATAGGTCATCCAACTATTATTATCGATTATCTTTTTAGGTCAACTGAAAATGTATAGAAGCAGTTACTTTTTTCTCATTATTAATTCTAAGATTAACCTCAAAGTTAACTAAATGTCTCTTACCCAGTATTTAACATTACTTTTCCATTTACTCAGTGAGAACACAACGTTTATTAAAGTGTATTTAATTTTCTACAAACATTCCATTTTAAACACCAAATGTTTACTATATTTTGCGTTGTTCATCCAGTATGTAGAATCTTACTAAATTTGTTAGGTCCATAGTGCACAGTTGGCGATAGCCCAAGTCGTAATTTGTCTGAATCGAAAAATTCGAAGGTTGTCATTTACTGTATTCATTTACTGTATGCTATTATCCATTGATCGACTGTATTACTTAGTACATTCTTATTCACGTTGACATAACTACATAAACTAGTTATTTTATTATTTACATTAAATACCGACCAAATTGTAATAAATTGTAAATCTTTGAAAATAAACAAGACTTATTAAGCTTGTTACAAATAACTTGACATTAAAATTTGGTTAATTTATTTTCTATGTTCAATAAAATTAATCTGCCGACGGATAGGACCTTTTTTGATCATTATTATTTATATATGAATATTCAATAAAGTATATGCTTAGTCATGGTAACATTTCATGAATGAATGGATGAGTGAGTGAGTGAAAAAGAGCTTTGTTTTGTTGTTTCATTAAAGTGATAAATATCACTGAACTTCAAAATAAATTAAGCTTAACGAAAAAAAATTAGTATTTTTTTCTGATAAGATGAAAAACGTTAAAATGCTTAATCAGTCGGCAATTAATGTTTTTAGCGATACAACTATTAGTATTTGGATAATTATAGTTTTGAAAACTAATTTGACTATGCATCTATGACGTAAAGAAGAAGGAGAAAAAGAAGAAAATGCAATCGCTTAGTTTCTTTCTCTTTCTAATCAATTTATAGTGTGTTCTTCCTGCGGGGGTCGTGGATGCGCACTGCTGATGAGTCCCATACCAGGACGAAACGACCGTCCAGTGCTTTCAGGTTTCTAATGGTGGTCTGACATTGATCAATTCATGGTTTCAAAAAAACCTAACAATCTTCACAACCCCATAATGTACAGTGTGTTCATCAATCATGTAAAATGAATTTATGCCTACTTTTAATCTCAAAGTGTTGTGAGAAGGGTTTTGTTTGAGATTCCACTGACACCCACTATTCATCTTTGCTTATAGTCTTTGTGAATTCATAGAAACGCTGAGCCAGTCCATTTCGGATGCATAAGTGCCAATGAACACTGACCGACTGCAGTCTTAAACATCAATAAAAAGATTCAAACAACTAATACAAATGAATTAATCTTCACTGCATTACGTAAACCAATGCCCATTTGGATTCATTAGCTAAGTAGATAGTACAATGATGTTTGAAGCAAACAATAATTGTTTCAAGTCTCAGAGGCGAAACATACGTGCCAGATTCTACCGCTATTGATTACGTGCCTCTATTTATTATTTACTTATGCACATCCATAATTCATTTAATCGGATCTCTGATCTGAATAATGAATAATGTTTGTAAACTTTCAAAGGAATAAACTGTTTACGTAGAAAATATTGAAGAACTGAAACATTTCCGAAGTATTCTTTTTGAAATATTTAATGTCAGTTTCTTTCTTTGGTTATACTTGTTAACTACTGTTAAGTTGCTTCAAAAAGACATGATAGATTCTTTGTATTCTGGTTTTCAATATCTCTGATATCAATTCACATCATTATCATTGGTTGATTAGAGAAAGTTTTCATTTACATATCAAAAGTAGTGTGTACGTAAGTCACAGCGTTTGACTTCTTGTATTAAAACTTTATTGTCTTCATGTGAATCGCTTCAAAATGCTCGAAATACAGTTGTTGTCGCTGCTTCTTCGATCATTATTATTATTATTATTATTATTATTATTATTATTATTATTATTAGTCAAATCTACGTGGTGTACTTAAAGTCTTGTGGAAAAAAAACTAAATACTTTGACGAATACTACTTTACTCGCCCAGTTCAAAATGGCCATTTTCCAAGTCAATAATCTTCTGTGTATTATAGTGTGCTATTTTTGTGGCTGTCCCAACGACGTTTCTATGATGTATAAACAAACGAAAGTTGTGAGCTTGATTGCATTGTGCTTGCTGGGTGTTTGTAGAATATACTTTCTACGCCATATCAAGACTTCTCTTTTGCATTTTTGGGGTCAAGTTAGCCTACCTGGACGCTGGTTCATTGTGTCGTTCACGTTTATCGACTAAGGTGAACCCATGATAGCTTCAAGCGTACCTAGTGACGAACCTAACATAATCTTACATGACAAACAAGTTTCATTGTATTATAATCACCCATACATACAGCTGAATAACTTTTTTTATCTCCTAAACATAATCTACAGTTCTCAAGGGTGATGTTCACTTATGGAACTAAGTTTCTACTGACAGTTGCTTGGTTGAATGAATTCATTAATTCGAATCACAGCTTAACGTTCATGCATATTTTTACTAATTAAACTGAGTATTCACTTTTACTTTTCAGTCCACAATTTATATATTACAAATTTTGCTAGTTTATCAACAAATATGAGTAGAAAATTATTATTCCACCTAATTTATTTAAATTCTATCTGCTAACAATCGATACATTTAAGATAATGGGAGACAATCATCTTTTGAATGAGTTCTTAATGAGCGAAATGATATTACTAACTACTTACTTACTTACTTACTTACTTACTTACTTACTTACTTACTTACTTACTTACTTACTTACTTACTTACTTACTTACTTACTTACTTACTTACTTACTTACCTTACTTACTTACTTACTTACTTACTTACTTACTTACTTACTTACTTACTTACTTACTTACTTACTTACTTACTTACTTACTTACTTACTTACTTACTTACTTACTTACTTACTTACTTACTTACTTACTTACTTACTTACTTACTTACTTACTTACTTACTTACTTACTTACTTACTTACTTACTTACTTACTTACTTACTTACTTACTTACTTACTTACTTACTTACTTACTTACTTACTTACTTACTTACTTACTTACTTACTTACTTACTTACTTACTTACTTACTTACTTACTTACTTACTTACTTACTTACTTACTTACTTACTTACTTACTTACTTACTTACTTACTTACTTACTTACTTACTTACTTACTTACTTACTTACTTACTTACTTACTTACTTACTTACTTACTTACTTACTTACTTACTTACTTACTTACTTACTTACTTACTTACTTACTTACTTACTTACTTACTTACTTACTTACTTACTTACTTACTTACTTACTTACTTACTTACTTACTTACTTACTTACTTACTTACTTACTTACTTACTTACTTACTTACTTACCTACTTACTTACTTACGCCTGTTAACCCCAATCAAGGATAGGCCAACGACCACTTTTCTCCAACAAACTCTGTCCTGGGCTTCCTTTTCTAATTCTTTCCAGTTTTTGTTCATTCTTCTCATGTCTTTCTCTATTTCTCGGCGTAATGTGTTCTTTGGCCTTACTCTTTTCCTTTCACCTTGAGGGTTCCATGTGGGGGTTTGTCTTGTGACTCATTTCGGGGCTTTTCGCAGTGTGTCCTATCCACTTCCACCGCTTCTTCCTCATTTCCTCCTCCACTGCAATCTGGTTTGTTCTCTCCCACAGTACGTTGTTGCTGATGGTGTCTGGCCAACGAATCCGAAGTATTTTGCGTAGACAACTGTTAATAAACACTTATACCACTAACTAAACATAGAGTAATTACGAAAAAATAGATCAAATTGGATCTGTGTTAAAAAAGGTTAGATTATTAATGAATTTTTAAATAATTCATCGGCAAATATCGACTATACATATCTGAATGAAATCCGATATTTATATCAGTCAATAAATATTTTGAATAATAAAGAATTTGTGGCAACGACTCATGTTCCCTAGTAGCGGTTGTCAAGACGGAGATATACGGAATTTAGAAGATACGAAAAGTCTGACGCGTTCGCGCACAATACCGAAGGTCATGGGTTCGAATCCTGCGAGGTGCAGGATTCGTGTATGCGCACTGCTGATGAGTTCCATGCCAGGACGAAAGGGCCTTCCAGTGCTTCCAGGTTTCAAATGGTGGTCTAACAATGATTGATTGATGATTTCAAATGTGTCGAAGCCTAAAAAGAAAAATTATACTAGCTAGATATCCAACTGTCTACCGGAAGATGAATATAGTATGTAATAATTTAATGAATTTCCTTGCATGTATAAAAGCATGTTTACTGATAATACAAGGCATGCACATAGATCACAAATACTCAATCATAGTTATTTTTAAAACATTGCTTGTATATAATAGAAATCCAGAAAAGAAATATCCAACTGTAAGCTAGAAATAAACATTAGCAGAAATGACTCGGGCATCCATTGTTCAAGCTTTCTGAGATCTTATTGTGATTATAGGTAAAATGAGTAGAAAATAGTTTAAGTTCTTCTAGCATAAGACACAAGTTCAATCCATAAAGTTGTTGATCTGATCCATGAAGCAATAATAAAAGCTTATTAGCATGCATCCCTGAAAAAACACATAACACTAAATATATAATTCAGAATGCACTCTTCACTTCCTGCTCAGTATAATATAATTCATCATTTAGTTTCTGTTAGTATCCTTTCCTCCACCTCTGTTTTGCTTTTTAAGTAAATTTCTCTCACACTGACGATGTGGTCACTTGAACTGTTGTACATTTTGGGCATGACCAACAGTATTTATGTTAGTTGCCTCCAAAATAGATGGAGGCAACTGATAAGATTTCCATTTTGACTTAAATTTAATACTAGTCGACACTATGAAGTTCTGATGTTCATCAAGTGATTCCAACTCATGTTACTCTGTGACTCAGTTACTGATGTTTCTGCTAATCTATTCCAACAATCACTAACCTCCAACATGAATAAGTTACTCATATTAACTAATCACCAAGTTATAGTTAATAATGTATCATCGAAATGCTATTTCGTCATTTATATACATATACATACCACAAGAGACAGTCATTGTTATTCCATAGCTTACTGAATAAATCACAATCAGATTCAGCTGACAAATTTCACATGAGTAATAACCCAATTTGATTCCGCTACAAGCTGATAATAAAACCATATCAGAGTTAAATTTCCTAACAAATCTATTCGATTTTATTTTGCAGAAAAAAAATAAGTTGTTTATTATTTCATGTTTCATTTGTTTCTTAAGTGTATATACAAATTTTTAAATGTCGTAAGATAAAGTGTTATTCACAAAATAATTCAATAACTAATCAACGAACTACTTATAAATGAAATTTTTGCTTTATTCAAACTAACTGTTTACATTTTTTGAAGACTCTGTGTATTTTTCTTCAAAAAGATTTTTGACCGGCATACTCATTTTCGTTCGTATATCATGATCAACTCCAATAGTAGTATGCCATGGGAATGTTGATTTCAAAATGATAATTTTACAAATACACACTTCATTTCATTTGATGACGAATTTTTTTACCAAACTCTACTCAAACTATGAACATTGTGTATATGAAGACAAATTAATTGACATCTGTTTGATAACTTTATCTTCAACCTAGTTTTAAATACAAGCTCTGATAATCAATGACAATACCTGGTTTTTGTTGCGGGCGTTAGATCCATAGAACTGACTTGATAAAGGTCATCATTTTGGATTTTTGTGTTTTCGTGCATGGGCTGCTCAGTTGACCTTGAGATTACAATCCCCACCAGGAAAATCGTTGACTGTCATTGCCAGATGTATTATTTTAGAATGCCATTTTGTGGCTCTCCCAAGGACGTTTCTATCATGTATAAATAAGCTCGATCTGTGTACTTGTAAACCTCATATTTTCTGTGTGCTTGTAGAATACAGTTTCTACGCCTTATCAAGTCTTCTTGATATAGTTAGCAGGGCCTAGGACAACGGATCAGAATAGCCTGTCGTGTCACTATATCATTTGTCTTCCCTCTCGTTTACTGAGTGAAGTGAACTCGTAATAGTTTCAAGCACATCAGTTGATGAGCATAACAGTTTTCATTACTATCAATACCTTTTTCGAATTTAGTAGTTATCACTCTACATAGTAATCAGTCATATTGATGACAGCGCACTTGATAATTTCAGTTCATGATCTCTTAAACATTGTACAATATCTTGTGTTTATTTAATAAACAAATATGCTTTCTATGTGCTTCCGTTTTCTTCAGTCAATAAATGACACTGGTCTAGGCTAGGTTATATGTAATTGATCACCATAGAAAAAGTTAGTGACTAACGAAATATACAGTATGACTTTGAATGCAACTGATGTAAGGTCTCGTTAATTCAGATCAGATGAATCTCATAACGAAGAACATATTTATTCACTAATCATGTATCACTGTAAAACTTTAAACTTGAACAGTTAATTTATTATTTCGTATTACTTTTCTTTCGATCTCACTAATGCTACTGTTAGTAGCTGAGTTACAGAGTTATTACTAGATTAAAATCCTGAGACAGCTATCGAATAACAACTTTTGATAGTTAATATTCCTTAATTTTTAAATTAATCCCTACTTTTGTTTGTTTATAGAATCAAATAAACTAAGAACTTGATATTTGGCATTTTATTGATAATAATACCTTGACTATCTAAATGGAAAAAATTGATAGAAAATTATGGTAACAAAATCAAGTTACAATTTTAACTCTCGTTCAAAGACCAAGATCATTTGTCATACAAATAATTTATATTTGTTTATAATAGCAAAGAATACTATCTATTAATGTATCTGGATTGTAGCTAACATTAAAATTCAGGAAGTGTGTTTAGTTCTATTTCAGACTAGTTAGCTGGATGTGCCTAGATCACAGTGTGGATATTTACATTGAAACTAAACCTAGCACTTATAGCTACAAATACCAACCGATTAGTTATTAAGTTGTCGAGCTTAACAAGTCACTAACTTATTCAGTTGATATGAAACAGTTCACTCACATTCATGCATATAAAAACAGACTGATCAGTTGTAGTCTGTAATATATCAACTATAGGAAAATTCATAACCCTTACAATATCGAAAATACTACTGTTTAATCGAATTTGGTTTTCGAAAGAAAAGCAATATATTACTTATTACTAAAGTAAGTAACTCTAATTGTAATTTCTAATATTTATGCATTAATTTTAGGTAAATATGTATAACTACATACTCAAGGTTAAGCTTACTAGTTCATCATCCTTAATAACAATTAGAATGACTTGAAACAAATAAAAATAATAATTACCACTTTAATGATCCCAAAGGGATTCACATTAGAAGCTGAAATCAATAGGAGAGTTAGTGAAAACAATGAGAACTTTCTACAAAAGAATCATATAAATTTTGCTATAATTTAGCAATATGCACTCAAATAATGCTGGTTTGCGATGAAAAATAAATTCATAAATTCATCTGAGTACATATATTAGCCGTATGATTACAAGTTAATAACTTTGTAGTGGATTTCTCAAAATTCTGGTTGGAACCTCGGAACCGTAGAGTTGGTTAATTTGAAAACTAGGAAGTAACTCGTCAGTGAAACAAGACAGTGATCACGGTATAAGCCAGTGTAATCTGATTCAGCGGTTTAAATGTCTAAGCAGAGGGTTTGTGTGTATATTCATAAGTATACACTGTTTGATAGGCCAAAAACTGTCCAGGAGTCCCTAGACCTCAACACTTCTATATTATTACATTCAATAAACTTGACTTCAATCGTTAACTATTCATTTATTTTCCGATATTTTGAAATGTACAATCATTATCTTCCGAAGAAAAACTTTTGTATGAGAAAACTTTTGTGTGAATAATAAAGTAGTTTTTTTGATGAATCTAAAGTCTTCACCGATATGCAAAGTAACCACTTGATACTAACAAAAGTTATGATTTATATTCCTTATAATTAACGCGATTATAATCATCAAGTTTATAATTTGACAAATGGCTTAAATGGTTAGACAGTTACAACAACAAAAAACTCAGTGGTAACTTTACTACGTGTAGTATGATACAAGTTTGAATATATACAGGGGAGCATAGGTTTCACATAATTCCAAATACACTCCGCAGGGGAATGTAAACCAGTAAGAAATATGGGTGTATAATCACCTTCCGATTATCATCTAATACTTTACAGTTTCCATTTTTCCATGATGCCACAATTAAGCTTCCATTAGCCAAAAGATCGCAAAAATATATTGATCAGTCAGAGCATTTCAACAAACTTCCAGAAGAAATCAACAGAACAACAGAATGTTTCCTACAAACTTATCAAATCCCATGATAACCGATAATCCCATTAGCATCGCCGAGTTTTATGTATAGACCAACTTTCGAAGTAAAACTGTTTCTGTTTTCTGTTCAATGTTCAAGAGCAAAAGAGCTTTAAATTAGGAAACCTTCAGAAAATTGTTATTTAAAGACTGAACTACAAGATGATGCATCATTTATATGTATAAATCTAATACATTTCAAAACTTAGTAAAGCATTAAAATATTTGTAATCACACTAAATCTTTCAATCATTATAAATAGATCTAATTATGTGTACAAAGTGATAATTGGCGTGAAAATAAAATAACCTAACAATTTGTTAAAAACAACCATCAGTTTAAATTACTTTTGACGTATACGTTGATTCATAGTCAAACAGGCTGTATATTTGATAAATACAAACAAATAATAATGAGTATGTTTTTAAAAACTAATTAATTACCGTTCCATTATTGTTACATCAATACACAGTTATCATGATAACATAGATAAATAAGTTAATAAAGACGACTAGTCAAGATGAATATATAATATGCATCTTTTTAACTCATCTATTATACCCTGGATATTTTTAACAATCATTAGTTCACTACTCATATGAAATGAAATGATATATATCTTGATAGCAGTAATATCTATAATCCACATGAAAACATTATGTTATGTTTTAATTAAATTTATTGTGTAAATTTTTAGTTAACAGTATTTCAACAGAATGAGATTTTTATTTGTTAAGTCTGCTTTGAAAATCTGGCTAATACTAGATGGATTACTGAGTAGTATATGATGTTTGATATGTCTCTTTATTAATGAACATTACTGTCGACCGCTAGTCTAAGTGACTTGGCAACGAGTGCACTTATATTTTGATATTAGGGGGTTAAAGAGAGACATGAGGAAACCCTAAATTCAGGTTTCCTATCAAATGATGCCAGTAGAAAATCTCCCGGCCGAAGCTGCTACCTTGACGTGGTGGTCAATCGTTAAAAAATAAATTTCATGGGTTCGATATCTTGCATAGTTATGAATGAAGATTGCTGATGAGTTCTAAACTAGTCTGATACATACATCGCAAGGTCACGTTTTCTCTATTTTTAATGACTCATCATCATCTTCTAAATTATAAATGTTTACCGAGTATTTTAAGAGATATTCAACTTGAAAGTTCACAGGTAATTCAGTATTCTTTTCTACTTGTTTTTTCCACTTCAACTCACCATTCTCATAATTCTTATAAAAAAATGTTTATTTCTATCATTAACTTGTAATTGTTTATAGTATCTTGTCTATTTCTATTAAAATACAGACTAAATTAATTATTTTTTTTATTATTATTAAAAGTTCATGAGACATTCGAAAGTTTTAATGCATTCCTTATATCACATTTAAATTTATATAACAAAATGAAATGATTGCGCAATTTTCAAATGACCTTTAAGAAAACAAAAATTAACCATGAACCGCTGGTCTTCTCTCTTTTTTTAACATGTAATTATTCATTCTTGGTGAATTTAATCTATTCGATTTGTTTTCTTTTCTCTATATGAAAGTAATCCGCGCTATCATTTCAATAGTTTATAAAACTTTTTATCATGTGACATTTGATTAGTCAAGGTCATTGTTTAACTAACTGTATGAATTTTAGAATGATTAGATAGGTGGATTTTTGTGCATACACTTTTTTTTAACCTTTAGTATTTTTATAAATTGTCAATGAATATGAAATTTAGAATTAACTTAAACTTTCTCTCTCTCTCGCATTAACTATGACCCTACAGTATCAAGGTTGATAGTATTAGATGTTGTTTAGAGATATATTGTAAATAATTGACTAATCCATTAAACATATTATGTCTTGTATTGTTATAGGTATTAACATTTTATCAGCGAATACTAGCGAGCTGTCACTATGCAGATTAGCACACGTAAAAAAAAATACAGCTTTGAGAAGTAATGCAAAGAATACAACCAGTTTTTGTAATACATCAACTGGAAAGCAGTAAACTATATATATAATGAAAGTGATTTGAAGGGGAAAATAAAGCTTCTACTTGTTGGTAATGTTATCAACAAGTCACTTTATCATTAACTTTAGTACTATGTGTCATTATATAGTAAACCCTGGAGCTCGTTTTCCTGTTATCTGATACTTGTTATCAAAGCGTACCTGCAATCCTGACGGAATTATTGCTCTGTTCAGTATCCATATACCATTAAGGCGAGATATTCGTTTGCTGACTAAAGGTCGAGGGTATTGCGCAGTAATTCACTCCATCCTACTTCACGGCAATGAAACATGGCCAGTCAGGGCAGGAGATATTCGTAGGTTACTGGTTTTCGATCATAGGTGTCTCCGAAGCATTCTTCGTATATCCTGGGGCAACCGAGTAAGCAATACTATAGTTAGGAAACATGTACTAGGTAAGGATAGCAAATCGATGTATGAACTATTGAAAATTCATCAGTTGAGGTGGTTGGAACATGTGTTACGTATGGCTAACCACCGATTGTCTCGAAGAGCGATATTGTCCGATATAGATGTGTAGGCTGGAAGAAAGCTAGGGTCGGCCAAACCAAAACATGGCACAAATCCATGAACTCACTGACAAGTGGACTGAGTCATGTCGGTAGGTGTTGACTACTTGGTTGGGGTCCGCGATTTGATAATAATCGATGATTAAAGACCCTGAATGACATGGCTCAAAACCGTTTGCAATGGCGCAAGTGCAGTCATTCTTTTTGTTCTCTCAAATCCTAACCTTCTGAATTCCTCATCACTTTATCTTTTTCTTTCGAAGTTTATTTCACTAGATTCTACTTCTTGAATAATGTCTTCAAACCCTAAAATTTCCGATTACTGCTAATACCTTAACTACCTCTACTACCATGGGATTTGAAGTGACAATTACATCTCTATGCTAATGTGGTATGGCAACTTGAACTAATGTACTTACGTACGAAGTTCTAACGTTGCTGTTGACTGATTGATCAGTATCCGAAACTAAGCCAGTCAGTTTCACAACTTCAGACGTTACTACTGAACTGTTCAGTCAGTAACTGTTTTATATGTCTGAGACATTCTCACTGATTAATTATCGAAAAGTAATTCATTGTCTTGTTTCTTCTAGTCTGTTGTGCTGACTAAATTCTGTCTATCATGCTGATGACATGTGGAAACTAAAATAAAGCTTCGATGTTGCAGGGCCTTCTATCAATTACCTAACATCAAAATACGGTCCGTATGAGGTTGATTTAATATGACTAATGAACATATTACAGACTAGTCAATGTAATTAGATTAGAACTAAAAAAACTGGACGATTACCATATTAGTTACTACTCAATAATAAATTAGTGAAACTACTAATCATTTTTATTTAATTTCCATTGGAAATTAATTAGGAGATATCATTAAAGAAATCCAGCCATTTGATAGTTATGCTTTGTATCACTAATACTATTCACTGAGAACAATACGGAACGGTAACACTTACCAGTCGTGATTTCAGATTATAATATGAAAAAATCCTACGACAAAAATGAAACACTTCTTGTTGATTGCTCTCTCAAACTTACATCAAATTGAGTTGTAAACACAATGCCTTCCATCTCTATACAAGTTCTCCATCAACCAGTCCAACTTTATTTTTAAAAAAATTTTTAACCAGTATCTGTTAGCTTCATATTTGCAAAAACAACAACAACAACAACCAAAATAAAAATGCTTCATATAGAGTTCAACTGAATGAAACTCACTTATGGTATTGCTTTTTTTCTAACAGTTGTAATATCTTGAGTTTTAATCATATTTCTCATGACGTCTTCAGATGATCACTTCTTAACAAGTCACATGAGCATAGAATATTGTCTAATCTTTTCAAAACTTATTAATCAAGAATTTAAAAAAAAAATGATGCTTAATTTATATAAAACAGTAAAAGAAAAAAAAAGAGATAGTATAATCATTTGAGCATAAACAATGCAAACATTTCTGATGAAAACAGACAAAAACATTTTCAACAGAACAAAACCAAATGAATAAAACTTCATAAATGTCCATTAATTGTGTAAGATTATAGACAGTTTAACTGGTCAGATTTATGGTGGAATAATAGTTTTTGTTCAAATAATGTGTAACTACTTTCTCAAATATTAATAATAATAATAATAATAATAATAATAATAATAATAATGGTAATGAGTCTTCACTCAATTATCGCTGAAACGATTTAATATACAAACTGCTAGGATAAATATCATCATGAAAAAATAGGGTTTAAGTGATCTCATTCTGCACATAGTGAACTGAATCCTGATCAGTCTGTAGACAGACAGACAGATACAACGCAGAACTTCGTACATAAGTACATCAGTTCAGCTTGCCATACAACATCAGCACAGAGACACAACTGTCAGTTCAAATCACATAGTGGTAGCGATAGTAAGAGTAATGGAGAAGATTAGGGTTCGAAGATATGATTCGAGAAGTATAATTCAGAGAGATAAATTTAGAAAGAGAAGGACAAAGATGATGAGGAACTCAGAGGGTTAGAATTTGAGGGTACGCAAAGAGTGGATGTACTTACGCCATTGCAAATGATTTTGATGAATGTCCTTCAAGGTCTCTAACCATTGATGACTATCGTCACGCGAACCCCAACCAGGAAGCCTACATCTACCAACATCACTCAGTCCACTCGTCTGTGACTTAATGGATTTCTGCCATGTTTTGGTTTGGACGACCATAGCTTTCTTACAACCTACACCTACACTACAAAACATAGCTAGTCGAGGCAGTCGGTGGTTGGGCATTCGTAACACATAAACCCAACCACCTCAACTGATGAAGTTTCACTACTTCATCTATTGATTTGCGATCCTTACCTAGCACCCGATTCCTAATAACAGCGTTGCTCACTCGGGTGTACCAGGATATACGAGCAATGCTTCTGAGACATCGATGATCGAAAACCAATACCCTACGAATATCTTCTAATCTCACTGGCCATTTTTCATTGTCATAAATTAAGACGGAGCGAACTGCTTCACAGTACACTCGTCCTTTAGTCAGAAAACGGATATCTCGCCTACGCTATAAGTGACGCAGGTTGGCAAAAGCCAATCGAGCATTCTGTATCTGACCTGAGATTTCGTCAGTCACCAGGCCATCAGCACTGATGAGACTCTCGAGATAAATGAAGCGGTCTACACGTTCGACTACTTCACTCTCTATCACTAGTTCAGGTACCGATACAACCCAGTCTTGAAGCAACATTTTGCATTTCGAGGGTGAAAACCGCATCCCGAACATGCTTGCATTGTTGCTTAAGGTGGTCAGATAACTGCATTTTGCCATCTTCTTCACCGAATAGAACTATGTCATCGGCATATTCTAGATCAATAAGCGATTTTCCTGGTAGAAAGTCGACTCCTGAAAATTCAGAGGAGGATTAGGTCATATCTAGAAGGATGTCTATGACAACATTAAACAAAAATGGGGAAAGTGGACATCCTTGGCGGACACCACTTGAAGTGAAGAATTCCGATGACAGTCCGCCATAAGCTCTCACCCGACCAGTAGTTTTAGAGTAGAGCACTTGTATAAGGTACACCTTTCAATGACATACGCTGCCACAGAACCTCACGATCAATAGAGTCGAATGCCGACCTACGATCCCCGTGACGGAGTCGTGAGTGTATGCTGTTGAACAGCCTCAAACTAAGATAAAACTGTTTTCTAGTGTTTGTTGGTTATTTGTAATTTAAAACAAAATATTATTTTACGAAAATATAGAACGTCATGTGCATCATTAATTTTTGCCACTCTATCAAAAAAAATATTTCACTCATACAACTCTACTACGTGTAAATATGAATTCAAGTATTTGATAAAAAGCGTCAAATGTTTTCTCTGAATTCACTTTACTTTTATGAATAGTACTCATAATGACCTTTATTTATTTGATTGCCAGTAAAGATGAGGTTTTGACGTAATTATTAATCACATGGTATTTTTGAGAATGTGATAAATTGTGAAATACTATAGAAAGTAAAATTTACGAAATCAATTTTTGCCATACATAACAATCATGTATCATGTGAGTGAATCAAGTTCATGTAAAAACTAATTTCACTTAGGCTAATTTGAAGAGGTGGATAGTGGCTAACAGTGGAATCTACCTCTACTAATAATACCTATAACCTAAAGGCAATATCGAGACAAACCACTAAGGATCCACATATTCCAAAAAAGACTGATCAGTTGCAGTCCTAGACATCAATGAGAAGATTCAAATTGGTAATACGAATGAGACAATATCAAGAGGTGGTAATTTACCGTTGCCGATATTCAGGACTGTAAATGATTAGTTTCACTTGCCACTTGTATGTCCTAAGAGGATCGCCTGGATAAAAAACACCATGTCACAAATTTCAGTGTATCTGGCATATGGTTAATGATGGAATCTAGGAAGTATGTTTCGTTCTGGTTCTCACTCGTCAGTTGAATCTACTTACATCCTGCTGCTGATATTTATTCTCAGACTAGGACTCAATATCGTTCGCTTCAAACGCTAAACGTGTTATCGATCGAGTACTCAGTCCAGATAGTCATCAACTAAATTTAAAAACTTTCTAAGTATGTGTTGTTTCATTTCTAACTTTCTTGACACTGAAAGACATCATTTCCTAGTAAACCAAATCAAATTTGGCCATTAGTATTCAAATGGCTAATAATAATTGCTTTCGTCTTATAGAACGAGCAACTACTGATGATATTATTAGGAGAGACTGAAGGCAGCTAATTGTGGAAACTAGGACGCGCGTTTCGTTCTATTTAGGACTCATCACCTGGACATACCTTTCATCACAGAGCTGATATTCACTTTGAAATCCTAACCAATTACCACACGCGTCAAATGTCGTCACATTATTCACTCAGCTACTGAGTCCAGGTAGGCATTGATTTGTTTAATGGGATAACAGTTAATTCATTTGTATTGGTTGTTTGAATCTTCCCACTGATGTTTAGGAGTATAAATGATCAGTGTTCACAGGCATATTTACATCCTGTATGGATTGCCTCGATATCGCTATTAAGTCACAATCGTTATTCAAACAATCAATACAAATGAATTTTGACACTGTTACTAGGTTCCGATTTTTTTTCTCAGAAAAACACTTTTAAATAATGTTACAATCAGTTCATTATATCTGATGTGTATTGTTCCCTGTATCAATCATCTTCAAAACGATGGCATTTGATTTATGGTGAATAAGCTATAGATGAGAAACACTCTCTTCGAATTCTTCACTTTGCACAGATAAACAACTTCACTAGAATACATGTGTCGACACATACACAGTCTACTATGTAAATTTATATAATATAATATTGTATCTAGCTTAGCTGCTTATAGTAAGATTTTCTAATGATAGTTGATACTTGGATGAATGTGGTTCCATGAATCAAACTCAAAATACTTGACAGTAAGATAATGATACAAGCAATCATTAAATATATACAGTCTTGATTAGTTGTACATTTCGTCGATTCCAATCATATATGAGATGTGATTAACAAAACAAACTGTCTTCCTTCCTAATGTTTTTACTATGTCATATTTAGTTCATAAAACAGGGAAATGTTAACTTGTCTCAAGTTAATAATATATGAATCTGAAGCATGATTGCTAAATAATCCCATTTATCATCCATCACATGTGATACTATTATCATTTCTAAATACTAATAAATTGACAAATATATTCCTTTGTAATTAATTATAGAGAACAAAGAATGTATGTTATATATCAACTAAATGATTTATAGTCATTCATAAACAACTTATATTCACACTAAATATTTATAATTTGAAAATAACAAGTTTATTTGAAATTCCTACAAATAATCTTTATTCAGTCTGGAAATGAACTGTCAACATGATCACTAATTCGTAAACAAGATTAGACTTGAAACAAACAAACAAATAAACATCCATAGGAATGAATGTCAATGTTATTCTTAGACAATATTATCAATCATACACACACACACACACTGCAGCAGTGTTTCTATCTCAGACATTTAGAGTTAGACATTAACACCTTTGGATGCCAGTCCAGTGGTCCGATGGTTAGGCGTTCGTGCACAATACCGAAAGTCCCGAGTTTGAATCCTGCGAGGTGCAGGAGTCGTGGATGCGCACTGCCACTGATGAGTCCCATACCAAGACGAAATGGACGTCCAGTGCTTCCAGGTTTCTAATGGTGGTCTAACAATGATTGATTGATGATTTCAAATGTGTAAAAACAATAATCTCCATAAATCTAATTGGAAATGTTGACCAAATTGTTAACAGCTTCTCTCATTGAGACAGAAATACTTGTTGATTATTCAATCAAATTCATATATTTTTTAACTTGTAGGACCAAAATTAAAATGTTTTAGCTATTACTAGTGTATATAACGAACTTAAAACAATTAAATAGTCAACTTGAATACGAAATACAAATTCCTGAGTTTAAAGGATAAATTATTTGGTTTACCTTATGAATTAGAAAGATACACTAGTAATACTGGTTGATCAATGTAACTAATTTGAAGTCGGTATTGATTTTTTGTACTATTATTATTAGAGAATCGATTAGTAAAATGGCATCAGCATTTTCGATTATCTTTATTTATATTTTTAATAATACTAGAAATAATTAAGTATTGTGTTAATATATAAATGACAAAATTACTTTGCAAAGCATAGATTATTATGGAGATTTTTAAAGTGTGGATATTGATAAGATGGAAATATCCTACTAGTCAAAACTATGCCAGTTTTTCTTCTTAACGATAAAAGACTGATTTAATATCTTCAAAGTCGAATTACAATATGAACATGTCGGGGACGTTAGATCCCCAGAACACGCTTGATAATTAATTACCTTATCTTGGATTTCACGTTTGCCAGCATGGCTGATCATCTGACCTTGAGATTTCATTTCCCACCAGGAAAATCCTTGGCTGCTGTGTATTTTAGTGTGCTATTTTTGTGACTGTCCCAAGTACGTTTCTGTGATATATAAATAAACGAGATTTGTGTGTTTGATTGTATTGTGCTTGCTAGGTGTTTGTAGAATATACTTTCTACACTAGATCAAGACTTCTCTTTAGCCGTTTCGAGTCAACGGATCAAGGTAGCCTACCTAGACGCTGGTTCATTGTCTCGTTCGCGTTTATCGACCAAGGTGAACCCGTAATAGCTTCAAGTGTACCTAGTGACGAAACTAACAGAACAATTTTGTTGATGGATAGGTTAACTAACTTTTTGATGTGTTTAAAAATAAAGTTTGAAACCTTTAATACTTATCATAGTATTGTGTTAAAAGTTATGTATATGAACAATTATTTTTGAGGAAAATAATTTTAAAAATCACAGAATTTTTTTTAAAAAATTATCAATCAACTTATCATAGTAATGACAGCTTTATGATCAAGGTAAATTCACGATTCTTGTCATGAAGGTTGAAAATGCATTCTACCCTAATTTGGAACGGTGTAGAAAATTTGTACCTCAAGTGGATGATTGTGATGGTGTTTCGTTCTCTGAGCTCAATGTTTTGGTTGTAGTAGAAGTTTGTTCAGAAAAACAATGAAATCTCCACAACCAAAACATCCAACTCAGAGCATAAAACACTATCACCCTAGTTTGATTTTTAATCATATATAAGCAAAAAGAAAATTACCTAGTTTTAACACTGAATACATGAATCAGTAGTATCTCATTACTTATTTGTTTTAGTTTACACACAACTAAAAGATTGATACAATGAAAATGTTCGTGTTAAATTATATTTTACATTTGAACCAACTGTACAAATCAATAAATGAAAATCTAATACATTTTTAACTGAAATCTACATTAAATGATTTGAAATTCAAAAACAGAATATTTTTTTCAATGAAAGGAAAACCTAATGGAAATTTGGATTTATTGTTGAATGTTTTGGTTGTGAAGCTTTCATTGTTCTTCTGAACAACATCATCAGCACAAACTTGAGATAGAAGAGATGCATTCGAATTTCTCCACGTTTGACCTGTAGCTACAGCTCAGAGAACCAAACACCACCACGATCATCTACCTGAGCTACAAATCTCCTCCACCATTTGGATTTATTGCTATCAAGTATAAATGTTATCAAGTTATTTTTGAGTCATAGAGTGTTGATGTGATAATTTGTATGATACCATTACTAATACTACTACTACTACCAAGTCTACCTTAAAAGCCCAATCGATTTTTTCATTTCCGATATTACAAATCGTGAACAGTTACAACAACAACAAATATTTGTCAATAAACAACTGCCTACACAACAACAGAATTAGTATTTGTAATTTGTGTGTTTCGCTTGTATCGTTGTCACAAAATAGATAAGATAAGATAAGAAAAAAAAAAGGAAGAAATATTCAAAGTAAATTGAACGTGATGAATGAATCATGAAAAAATAAAAAGAAAATACAAATAAGTTGAATCGGAACAAACAAATTTTCAAATATGTCTGTAAATAATTAAGGTCAGTTTAAAAAAAAAAACTTTATCGGATAATTCAACTAATCAGCTTATGCAATATTTTAGATTGTAGCTAGAAATTGAATCCAGGCTGTAGGTCTTGTCTCATTTTGAACACGCTGGATATTAGTGTATTGATAACCTAGTGATGACGTTCACACTGAGAGTTAGACTTTGAATGTTTATCCGAACATTTTAAAACTTGTTACAAAAAAGGCTATATAACAAGGCCAGCATATACAACATATGTTGAAAAAGACTTATCAAAATTCAGTCTTGAGCATTGACAGTCGTAAAAACAAAATGATAATCGCTGTATTACAACACTGTTGGTTTGAGCATAGTAGAAAGTTGTTAGAAACAATCTTTATAATTCACATTTCTTTAAGGCTATGACTAGTAGATATATACTAGTGAATTATAAAAGTTCTATGTCAGTTTAATATTAGACATTTACATTTCATAATGTATATACTAGGTGAATGATTTCTGACGGACTTGGATCTCATTCACTATACTGCAGCACCTAAGAATGATTATATATATATACATATATATAGTGTATGGAAAAATTCCTGAACATTACTAGCTAAATAGAATAACCCGTTCAAATTAAATATCTCAGTAATTTAGGCAAGGCTCTGATAGGTATGACTCCGCCTGTAGACCCTTCGGGGCTACTGCCGTTTCCAAGCCCAGATAAAAGAGGAGGGGTTGGCGCCCCCATCCCAGCAAAAAAAACTAACTTGCCAACAAAACGCTAACCAGCAAGTAAGTCTGATAGGTAGGAAATCTTCTTTTCCATCAAATTACTCGTTAATACTTCGGTAAAAATCTTGATGCGATATTTTGAATGTGTTCATCAACTGAATGCATTTGCACGTATAAAACAATTATATATATATATATATACATATATATATATATATATATATATATATATATATATATATACCACTCATGTTGTTACTGTAACTTAGTAGTGTATTGGTAAACCTTTTGGTATGTGCTGGAAGTGATGAATGACTAGAATTGCATCGCAATGTGAACATTAACAACATATAACCAACTAATTAATAATACCTAATCAGCGCAAAATATGTTTCGTATATTGCTTTGTTATCTAACATGTATTAGTACTATTCAATAATAACCTCGTTTGTAAATAAGTAATTATTCGAAATAAGTTAAATTTCAAGCATAATGTAGCAGTCAGTTAGTAATATTCTGACTTGACTGAATTTCAGATGAATAAAATCTATTGATTTAAAAACGGAACCTATCTGTTATCATATTTTTTATTTCAAGCAATCTACTTTGTTCTGAATGCTAAGATCAAGTAATTATTTCGCTTAGTATTTAATCATTACGACTGTCAAAATTACAATCCTTCAGTTTATGTACGATGCCTTTAATAATCTACCATTCTGAAAGTCATGCAAATTACGCTATTATTATTATTATTATTATTATTATTATTATTATTATTATTATTATTATTTATGTTCATGAAATACAAGTTTACTAATAGTGTTTTGCAGAGAAAGTATTAATGTTGAAATAATTACCATAATCTTTATTACAATTAAACTATGTCACTTTGAACTATGCATATAGAGACGAATGTGAGTACTTCATAACTTAATTACTACTTCATTTATTTTCTTTTCAACAGTGATCTAACACGAATTGGCTTATGGTTTCAATGCGAATGGAATATACAGAATTCTGATACAATTTATCAATGCACATAGGATGACTAATCCTGCTGAGCAATTGATTTAAGCGTAGTCACGTGCTGACAACATTAACTAGCTCTGTCTGCATGATTATATCACATAAACAATCGACTGGACCTTAGTAATGTGAACAGGAACTAAACGTATTAATTTTCATTATGTTAACTTGTGCTGCAGTCGAACAGATTTATAAAATTAACAGAAAAAAACGCTTGTTTACAACTAAAAATCCAAAAATCCTGTTTGGTGCTTCATAATTTCCGTACCAGATTAATTGTAGTAAAGATTTCACATACGAATCAAAGTAATAAAAACCGAAAGCATGTCTGTTATCTAATGGTTAATTCATCAAATCACTTCAACCCACTACATATTAGCTTTGACCGTTAAATCTGCTCGATAACTGATGAAAAAGAACGACAAATAGGAGACCTGACTTCATACCATTGATCCAAGACCTACAACCTCCTTCCAATCTACCCACTATTTTCCTAATGTTGAACACTGACGCAATTATAAGATACATCAATTGAAGTAAGGTTTCAAAGATATTATCTAACAGTTCTATGTCAAAACGCTATGATATTCAAATAGAATAATATCTAACCCATAATATTCTTGATACATCATTTGCAAGAATAAACCATAGATCACGTTCTATCGCAAGCACCCACAAGCATCACGATTTCCAGATGGAGATTAATTAATTTGCTTGTCAATTTCTTGATCAGTTGGGATACTTGCAGTCAATCGAAAATCAACAATTGACAACACCACTAACAAGACTATTCATCAGTCAGTGTTCATACTGTTTACACTTAGTACTAAATGCTACACTCGAATAACAAAATCCGATATTTCCAACCTGCATATTTTGATTCGGTTACTAATGTTTGAATGCGTATTTATTCTATTGTCTATTATTGCATTAATAAAACTTTTGACAAATGCGTCACGCAAGCTTTAATCTAAATTTAAGCTTCAATGATAGAAAGATATAAATAATTCACACTTATTTACGAAGAAATAACCCATAGATGATGTACGCCTAAGTAAACTTGTTCAATTACGATAATGTGAACGAAGGGATTAATCAACGTAATGTGAAAACTTATCGAATGACAAAATAAGACTATCAACCCATAGTAAATAAAAGCAAACAATTAAACATCAAATAATATGCATGTACAAAATCACCGAATACATAGTTAGGTACATACATAATTGTAACTGCAGTCATAATAATAATAATAATAACAATAGAAATAAGAGTAAATATAAACTTCTTTGGAATGTAAGCATAGAAATAATGAATGTAGAAAATAAACACTACTATCGGAAAGAATCATCATCTACCCAATTTCGGAATCTCACCGGTGGCAATGATTGGGAACTATCTGTCCTTGGATCATTTTGACTGTCTAGAAATCGTCGGAGCATTGGAGGAGTGGAAGGATTAGATTGCTCTTCTGTTTTAGGCTGATCATCATCAATACGACAAACGTTAAATCGTGAGCAAATGTTAGTATTAGATTTTTCGGAACAATTTTGAGCGGCATCAAAACTTTCTGAGAAATGTGGCGGAAAATTCATTTCACTGGATGGACAAGAAAAATTGGCTTGCTGGGAAAAAAACCCAATCGATGAATTAGGCGATTGGTTAAAATTGAATCTATGGGGTGTGATATCATTTTGATTGATGAGCATAGGATCACTGGATCCGAATAAAATATTTGATACACAATCACCAGACGATGTGCTGTCCGAGTCGTCAGGTTGTCTGTTCCCAGCAGGGTGCCTTTTCCTCCGACCCGGAGGAGGCCAATACCCTTCATCTTCGGACGAAGAATTGTAATGGCTGAAGAATGACATCTGAACTAAGCTAAGTTATCCCAGGGCCGTTTATGCAATTCTTGAAATGACAATAATCTGGTGAATTCTCGCTTTTATTGTTTTCACGATGTGATTTAATGTCATTCGAACGTGCTATTCGTGTTTCTGTGTGCCTGGAAATATGTATTTTCTGAACATATCGTGTTTGCGTGTCTAAGATTGGATATGCCCCCTCCGAATTAACTGCCAATGAAAACCAAACAATATTGTGCGTCAGATTTTCTAACTCATTAACATCAAGGTCACACGTGACAAATCATGTGATCGTAGTAGGTCAGTCATTTAAACCAATCAAAATAAATCTGTATGCTATCAGCTAACTGTGGTTGGTTGATCTAAGAAGTAAAATTTGAAGCGCGTCCTTTACTATTGTTTAGGATGACGAAATAATTGTTATGTTAGTGATAAATGTGCGGTGATCGTAAAAGAAATACCTCGAACTGTAGGACTTACTCACTCAACCAAATTACCCATTCCATTGCGGTTCGTATTCAATGAAATTGCTTCTTCTAAGTGCCCCTAAAAATCCTTTTTCTCACTGCTGAATTGTTTCGGCATACGTGTCCATAAAATCTCCCTACATCACTTGACAATGAAATCACACTGTATTTAAAACTAATGGAATTAGTAAAACTAAATCAAACTTGATAGATGGTAGATTCGGTGAATATAGATTAGTAGCACGTTACGATTCCCATCTACCTAACATAAGAAGACTAAGTGTTCAATGTAATTTTTGATATCCACTTAATGCTTGATAAGTTGTTAATCATAATAGGTTGTTCACAGCATTTCTAATGTTTGTGGGAGTTTTTAAACAGTTAGAATGTTTTTAACAACCCACTGCATTGAAGTTGCTGAATGAGTACCTGAAGTATAACATAAAGTTCACTGAATCTACTAATCGTCAATACAAACGTAATTTTCCTTGTCAATCATGTATTGTGACCTCGAGCTTGTATCCTAAAAACATAATGTTGAGGTAGATTTTTTTTTTTCTAGAGAATCATCAGTCTTAGCGACAGTAAAACTGCAAACTCAGAAATACCTTCTAAATAATAATAGCGTTTATGTAGTTGGCTCCGGTATTTAGCATTCAACTGTGTGGAAAACTTACAAAACTGTGACAACTTAGTTATGAAATGCTAATACCTGGCTGAGTATTAACCGATTTCACACGATCCACACATGAGTGTTGCTCATATGCTAACAAGCAACAATACAAGATGGTCACAAAGCTAACTACAGTTTTTTCTGGAGGAAAAGGCCTGAGCAATAGACTTGTTCTTATTATCCCTTCACGGAAAATAGCATCTAAAATCTTGGTGAAGCTGATTCCCTCTCAGATATTTAACCTTGCACCCGTGACGAGGGTAGTTACTGGTGTAAATATCTTGTTGCTGAAGCAAATCAACCCTCCTCAAGATCACAAATGATTTCATTTTATTACCCACACCTAGATTAGTGTAGTATCCCATAAAATCGATTTATCCCTAGTGCATAGACATTGAATAACTATTTTATGTTCAACTCCAGATAAAACATCTGTCATGGGTTTTCGTTTACAGATCAAGTCTTCCTTTTTGTGTCAGCAAATAGAAACATAAAATAAGTAGACAAGCAGACAGACCTATGACATACACGCACAGAAATAGCTGACTTATACATATGTAAACAGAAATGGGTTGGGCGATCGATAAGGTAATACGGACTGAGACATACTGACCTTCACCCTAATCGACCGCAATGTTGCGTGATCCATATAATGACATATTTCGTCAGCTACCTGATAAAATAATTCCTAGACATTATTAGATTAGATAAAATTTTTAAAAAATAAAAATGAAGGAATATACTGGAAAATTAAATCAATATATACGATTGTAGATAATTTATCACAATAGAAATATTCTACTAGAAGTGTCTATTTAAATAAAATATTTGGTATTGTAGATGTGAAACAATTAAAATTAATTTTCTGAATCAGTTTGAAGTAACCAGTTGGTGAGAGAAAAGTTCATCGAATTGACCAGCTCAAATTTAGATGAAAATGAACGGAGCTTTAAGAAAAAAATCGTCAAAATAAGATAACTGATATATTTAAATTATTCACCGTAATTAGAGTACACATCTCCATAGCGTATGTGAGATTTATGATTTCGTTTGTTTTTTGATATTTTGGTTGATATAAGTAATTACATTAGTTTCTCATAAAACTAATGAAATATATACATAGATGTTACAAAGACTTCTATTTCAACATGACAGAAAAGGGAGAACTTCGACCAACACTCAGCAAAACAGTTGATCGATATCTAATCAGTTTGAACATTATTTTCAACTGAATAAATATTAAGACACCAGAAAGTAATTATTATACAATTACGTGGTTGTGAAGATTGTTAAGTTACACATTTTTGAAACCATGAATCGATCAATGAAAGACCACCATTAGAAACCTGAAAGCACTGGAAGTCGTTTCGTCCTGGTATGGGACTCATCAGCAGTACGCATCCACAACACCTGCACCTCACAGTATCCGAACCCAGGACTATTTGTCTTGCGAGCAAACGCCTAACCTCTGGACCACTGAGCCGGTATCTAACGGTATTAATGTTTAAGTTCTCTGGTCACGACTTCCCACTAGAACTTGGAGAAGATTCCTCACGGAGCTAGTCACTAGTGAGCACAGGTGATAAGTCCTTTACCAGGATGAAACGGACGTTCAGTACTTCTAGGTTTCTAATGGTGGTCTAACATTGATCGATTCATGATTCCAAATTATTATACAAGTCGTAAATATCGAGTCAAACTGAATACAGTTTTAGAATTCATGCTGAATGCGATACCAATTGTTCATTGAATCGTATATCTCTGACCATCTTACTCTAAAAATCCATTGTCTGGGTGATATTGTTCTATTCATCATAAAATGTTTATATAATTTAAGCATTCAATGAAAGAATAATCGATCTATTCAAAATACTGATTCTTATTATTTATCCAAATGAAATCAGTTTGTAAAGAAAATTAACTGGAAATTAGACTTAGATTTTAAAAAAATGAAAACTAATTACTTAATCAATAATTTTAAAAAAATTGCTCTTTTATTTCAGTTTCCAGTAAATGCATTCACTACTGTACAAGGTCGAAAATAGTTATTTTGAAAGACTTCGGTTTGATTTATTGCTCAAATAAAAACATTGAAACTAATATTTTCAGAACTTAGTTTTGTGAATTCATATTAGCAGGATATTATTTCAAAACCATACAAGTTTTTAAACTTAATGTTAATGATGGTTTATTTTTCAATATTCAAGAATCCAATGTTTAAATGAGATATTTATTGAAATCTTTTTTTTTTTTTGCTTTTTTTATAAATCATTACAATCAATTGTATTTTAATGTTAACTGATATCACTGAAGTTTTCATTTTGTGATCGTTTATACTATACAGTACAATGTACAATGTACAATGAATCTTTCATGTTTTCTTATTTCTAAGAATGTTTGTACTTTTGTCAGGATTCATAAAATGATTAACAAAATTTGTAAGGAGTTAAGGATGTATTCATAGTGATATGGATTTGCTATTTCAGATTATTTTCATTATTAAGTCTTGTATTCTTGTATTTGTTATTGATCACAGAATGAGTTGGAGCAATTTTTAAACCCATGATCTTCTGAAAGATGAAGAACTCATTTATTGATTTTATAAGCTTGCATCAAGGATTGACCTTAGTTGTATAACTAACTATTAGAAACCAGGAAGTATTTGGGTAGAACACAAAATCTGGCCAATCGGTAAACACAAAACATTTCAACCACTCAGCCGGTATTTATTGGTTAACATGTTTAACTTCAACTAATTCGCGATATTTTGCAACCATCTTTCAATTCATTTGGTGAGTAACTGCCACAAAGTTAACGTAGTTGGATATCCGTAGTCACAGCTTCTTACGAGAACTCTGGGAATCATCTCACTGATTATTATTAGTGTACGGAATGTGTGTAGATTTTTGAATTTGATCTTTTACACATCGGATTGAATTTAGTTGAATTCAATGTTGTTTATATTACGTAATGACGTGTGTATCAATCGATGTATTTATATCATAAGATAACAGTCAGAGAAAACTATTACACTTAGGATGGATTTAACAATAAAATGTTCATAGTACTTACAACTAAAGAACAACTTAAAAGATCGTAATTTAAGCAAATTTTTTTTTGTATGGTACATGAAACATTTGTTAAATCTAATTAATTAACTTTACTTCTTGAGATTCGTTACGTATATCGGAATATTGCATCAAATGATAATTAAAAGTTTATCATAAAATAAATTCCAATTCATTTTTTTTATTAATCCCATGAGTCAAATGAAAATGTAAATTCTAATTTCAAAATAATAGTTGATCTCATAAAAACCGATATATAACCAAGACTTTTTCATATGTCTCTTGAAAATTACTGTATGAAAAAAATTACTGGATTTGAAATGATTGATATAAATATTTCGAAATGATTTTTATATTCAACACGAAGACACTATAGATAATCAATAGAAAGCCTTGGAAATAGATTTTCTTAATAATTAACATTCTTAAGCACAGAATAACTGCAAGCTTCAAGTAATTCATGCTTCTAGTGGTTTTCAAACCACAGTCACTTGATGATATCGTCAGTAGCGATACTATTCAGATATTTCAGCCATTCTATTCCATTTTTTTGTTTGACAGACCAAATTTTGAGGGAAATAAAATTTCGATAAATTTGTTGATAAGTTTTCTGGTTACGAAATGAAGTAACTAACCTTATGATCAAATCTCCTTCATTACTCAGTCCTAAGACCAGTAGTAACCCCAAAAAGGGCTCGAAGAGGCGTTTCTTTATAATGTGTATATCAAGAAAAAGTACTGTTAAGATCCTATAGGAGAAACTGTAGAAAAGTATAGTTAGCGACTACATTTTCAACAGTATGTTAATGAATAATGAATAAGAGTATGTTAATGAATATAATTATAACGAGAAAAAATTTTATGCATCTGGTATACAGCGTTAGAAAACATATCAGGTCGACATTATTCACCACTTTTCAATAGATATAAATGACCCTGTAGTTTGTTGTGCAAGTCGATCACTTAAAAGATTTGTATCGATGTCCAACTCATTTATATGCACGAGGACTGAAAAAAAATTCAACTTCATTTATTAAATTCTGAGTGATGAACTAGTTCAGAGTTCTGTAACATGTAATCTAACATATAATACAGACTGTGTTACTGTTGTTTTTTCATTAACAAGCTATGTCGCTTCGAGGACTGAAGTATTTTACGCTGAAATGCTGTCTCTTGAAATCGAAAACATTCAAGAAAACAAAATCTGTATTAAGCTTACAATTATGAACAAACATAATCAGTCATTTAGCTACAATGTATAAATTTGTGCGTACATACATCAGTTCAGATGGACATATCACATTAGCACAGAGAGGCAATTGTCAGTTCAAATCCCATAGTAGTAGGGGTAGTAGGAGTATTAGCAGTAATCGCATAGATTAGGGGTCAACGATATTATTCAAGAAGTAGAATCTAGTGAAATAAAAAGACAAAAGTGATGAGGAATTCAGAAAATTAGAATTTCATAGAACACAACGAGTGGATGCATCTGTGCCACTGCAAACAATTTTGAGCCATGTCATTCAAGGTCTCCAAACATCGGTAACTATTATCTCGCAGACCCCAACCAAATAGTCTGCAGCTTCCAACATGGCTCAGACCACCTGTGAGTGACGTTATGGTTTTTCGCCATGTTTTGGTCTATCCGCCCCCAAGCTTTCTTCTAGCCTCTCCCTAAAACACCAAACATAGCTCGTCGAGGCAGTTGGTGGCTGGACATACGTAACACAAATCTCAATCACCTCAACTGATAAAGTTTCTATAACAGGATTGTTTACTCTAGCAATGTTTTGAAGACACCGATGATCAGAAACTACTAATCTGCAAATACATTCTATTCTTACTGGCCATGTTTCGCATCTATATAGTAGGACGGAGCGCATTGCTGCGCAGTAGACTCATCCTTTGGTTAGTAAACGGATATCACGCCTACGCCCTAAGTGACTCAAGTTAGCAAAAGCCTTCTGTATCCGTGCTGAGATTTCATCGGACACCAAAGCATCAGCATTGATGAAAATCCCAAGATAGCTGAAGCGGTCAACAAGCTAAATTGCTTCATTCCCTATCACTGGTTCCGGTGAAGTCGCATGCCAATCCTGAAACAACATTTTGCATTTCGACGGGGAAAACCGCATCCCGAACATGCTTGCACTGTTGCTTAAAGTAGCCATAAAACTTTGCATTTTGTCAGCGTCTTCACCAAGTAGAACTATGTCGTCGGCATATTTTAAGTCAACAAGCGTGTCTCCTGGTAGAAGGTCCATCCCTGAAAAGTCAGGCGAAGATATTGTTACCTCAAAAGGTATGTCTCTAAAAAATTAAACTAGAAGGAAGAAAGTGGTTAGCCCCGACAGACACTACATGAAGTAATGAATTCCGATGACAGTTCGCCATAAGCTCTCACTTGACTAGCGTTGTTCCAGTAGAGAGCTTATATAGGATTAATGTACTTCTCTGGTACACCTTTTAATGACAGACAATGCCACAGAACCTCACAATAGACAGAGTCAAATGCTGCTTTAAGGTCCAGGAAGAAAACTATTGTTGGACGCCGAAACGTGTCACTATTCAAGGACCTGACGAAGAGTGAATATATGGTATCAACATCCACACCCAAGTCTAAAACCAGCCTGGTTTTCTATAGTCTGCTATTCACAAGTTCTAGCTGGGTGTCAATGTATTATCGAGGCCAATGTTTTGGAAACTACGTTAGTTAAACAGATTCCTCTGTGACTGTCACAAGAGGCCTAGGACAATCAATGACTGTGACCAGTCAGATGGAATTAAGTCCAGTTTCCAGATTCTGCCGAAGATCTCAGTCAATATAACTACTCAAACTGGATCACCATCCTCGAGATCTCCGGCATAAGCTTGTCAGGGACTTCTGCTCTCCCTCACTTCATATTTTTTTATAGCCTTTTCAACTTCATTCAGGTAGGAAGACTTACATCGATTCGCCATTCAGGGTGACTGGAGATCGTGGGCAATCGAAGTTTGACTGAAATCCACTCAAACTGATCCCTAAAGTGTCCTGCCCACTGATCCATTCTCTTGGGTTGAGAATGAATGATACCACCATTCTTTTCCGAGGTAAGTTCTCTAACACATGGATTCCTAGTACCAGTGTCCTTGATAAGACGGAACAAATGCCTACTGTTACCTGTCGTGGATGCCTTTTCCGCCGCTCTTGCTTTCGTTACCCAACACTATTGATCTTTGAGACCTGGGAGCATGATCGCAGAGCCTAAAGGACAACTGGCTGAGGTCCGTCGAGGACGGCCTTTCAATGGAAAATTTTTAAAGTGCTGTTCAATTGGCCTAATCGCCGAAGACGGAACTCCGCGAGGTAAGGTGATATGTGACATTTTTAGGATTGACCTTTTCTGACCCCTTCTTTGCGTTGTGACAAGGCAGCATCACTGCAGATTCTGGTTGTCCGAGGGAAACACTATACTGCTGTTACACTTCTCTTCAGTCAGCAGTATGACTTAGCACTCATACCTTCAGAAGCTTTCAGCCCTACCGTTCTCCAGTTGACCTGTCTTGCATGGTAGAACCTACAGGAACACATGTTCCAGCCAATAAAGCTCGGTTGGGTCATCACGATAAGCAAGCCCAACTACCACGTCAAGGTAGCAGCTACAGTTGGGAAACAAACGCAACAATTTTGTATCAACCACTGGAAAAGATGCATATTTGAAAATCTGGTTTACACTTATCTTTTCTGTGCCATAACATTTATACTCTACCAAATCTTAATTTCACTGAATAAACCTAGTATCATTGACTGGATTCTTTTAACACCCACCACTTTCTTCTAATTGAATTCTTAACCTCATACTAATCATTTTTTTTAACTAACTCACTTACTTATCAATTATTTACTTATTGTATGCTATCCTGACGTGATCTAACTAGGTAGCTAAGGTGATTAAGTGAAAGCAATAATCTATTTTAGATTCACACGATAGATAGACATTGGTCTGAATAGTCAATACACGATAAACAAATTTCTCTTAAGTGTCAAACTGTGTTCCGTAATCTGTTTTCAACCAAACTGGATAACAATTCCTGGATGTTTGACGATCGATACATGGATTTAGATCCAATCTATCAATCTAATAAGGGATTCTTTATAGAAATCTCATACAACAGTTCAATTTCCTATAAGAAAAACTGCTTGACCATTTAAAAGTTGTCTTTATAAAATCCTCCCAATTAAAAACAAAGCAAGTTATCTCAGTAATTCAGTAATTGTAAATTATTATTATTACTCACTTAATACTCATAGTCAACGTGACTAACTGTTTACTTTTTTCTTCGCTTTGTATATGTATTTGTTTAAATCTGTATGTTCTCAGTGTACAATGCTCTAACTATTCACACATAGTATCATATTACCACTATTTTAAGTATAAAGCTATCAACATGACGGTACCTTCTTGTTACAAAAAGAAAGCAAGCACATTATGAATGTATGATAGTTGGATCTTATTACAATAGTTAAATGACATTACAATGTGTCAATAATAGAATTGTTGTTAATGTAATTTACTAAATCAAATTTACAATTTAAGTAATGATCGAAGAAGTCGTATTTGATTCATAGAATTAAGCGAAAAACAAGGAACTTTTATATATCTTACTTCAGATGATAATATTCTATGTAATCTATCGAATACACCTTGGTTGTTAAGTGGTTCTCTAGGCATATTAGTTGATGATAAGAACAAACTAATATCTTTACGATACGCTAGTAGATAAATATGATAGTTATAAAATAGGTGAAAGGGGGAAAAATAACTATAAGCTTTGTTTTTCAACTCTCAGATCACATGTTCAAACTCCATTCAATTCAATTAAGACTGTTTGTGTCCCTAAACCTCAGATACACAGTATGTATGATACAAAGCCTAATACATACTTATGTCTTTGGTAAGTTATATTGATTAATAAATAATAATAATTCTGAACAATTTACCCATTACATGTAAAATAGCGCCATGTCTTTGACTAACCAAACTGAAACGCAAATGATGAAAGCAATCAGAAGAACACGCAAGCATTGAAATGTATGACTACGATATGTAATTAGTGAAATTCACTTGTATCTTGATATCTTTAAGTTAGTGATCGTACTTGAAGCACAAATTGTTAAATATGTTAAAAGATGTGTAGATTTCACTTTAGCAAAGCAAGAGCAACATATCTTCAACTGATAAACATTCAGAGCTCGGAAAAACTATCAATAACCACAAAAGTCACGATTTTCAACACAAACGTCAAGGTAGTTCTACGGTATAGGGCAGAAACTTGGAGAACCACGAAAGCCATAATCCACAAGATACAGGTGTTTATTAATAGTTTTCTACGCAAGATATTGGTGATCCTTTGGATATTCGGACATCATCAGTAACAAAGTACGATGGGAGAGAACAAACCAAATTGCATCTCAGGAAAAAATTAGGGAAAAGTGCTGGGAGGTTGATAGGACATGCATTGAGGAAATCACCAAACTTAACTTGGAACCCTCAAGTCCAAAGAAAAAGAAGTAGACCAAAGAACACATTACGCCGAGAATTGGAAGCAGACACTAAAAGAAAGGATGGTAGTTAGGTAGAACTGGATAGGAGAACCCGAGACACAGAATAGCTCGGAGAATGCTGCTTGGCTGCCTATGCTCCATTAGGGGTAACATGTGAAAATAAGTAGGATCTGAATTCCATAAAAGTATATCCTACGCAAATTAAAGGTGATATTTATAATCACACAGTGTAAATTAGATGAGTGTTTTATTTAAACACATTTTAAAATGTAAATCTGCGTATACTTTTTGAATTTTTGAATTTATCAATCGAAATTTGCAATACTTGATGAGAATCCTGCACAAAAACCAACATATTTACTTTTGATTATCTTCTGAAACTATCATTTCTGGATCAAAATGAAAGTTAATTATTCTATGAATTATCTCATTGTAATCATAACAATTGACTGTAGCTTGTTATACATTTTATTTATTGTATCAAAATCAGTTAAGCTAAGATCAAAGAGCGTTATGTTTTATTGGAGTAATATATGTCAACTGTAAAAGTATTGACATTTTTAAACACCTTTTTTAAAAAAATACATTATCTAAACTTCCAATTGGATAATAAAGCCTGTTACATAAATCAAGTTAAACTATAGAAACTCTATGTGGTCATGAAGTTATATCACCAAAATATTGATTGTAAAAGCCTTTTTATCACTTAAAATCAAATTACAATGCACTTGAGGTCAAGTTACAGTCCAGTGGTAACCAAAGCAATAAGATTCTGTTAACCCTGATAGGCTAAATAAATAATGATATTGATTATTACCCATTGACTGATTATTGTGAGTGAATTTTTGTTGAAAAATATTTTAGTAGCCTGTTTTTTTTTCCAATAATTGAAACTTCATGATAATTTTCCAACGGAAATAGTTATATGTTCTACATCTAATCTCATTAAAAATTCATAATAGGTACTAGTAAGTATAGCATACAACTCTCTTTGAACTCAGCATACAACGATAACGTCATACACTGTCCCATAGCTCTTGTCAGATCAAGCAACCCGAAAGTCATGAAAATACTATCAGAGTATATGTCAGGCTAAGTACCCCTCCAAATTTTAGCATTTATAGTGCCGAAGTGATTACTGTACCTGGAGCCTCCTTTCGAGCTACTGTTGGTCCCGAGACAGGATAAAGTAGGAGCTTTGGGCCTGGGGTTAGTGACCCCATCCCGTAGAAAACCAGCTAGCTAGAAAAACGCTCAGCAACTGGTTGAGAGTCTTCTGAACTAGATTGAGATCATGATCTAGTATTGTTCAATTATCAATTATCTTACATTCAGATGCCAATCTAGGCTGTCATTTTAAAAATAAACTTGTAATGAATTATGCGATAGATATTGTTTTATTATCAGGAAATTCTTTTTTTTTACAAATATTGTTTACATTTTGTTTAACTAAAGTATGATTAAATACATTATTCATTAATTGTTTTCATGTCTTTTATTTAACAGATAGATAAAATAATATTTTCAAAGAAACTAAGCCGGTGAACTTTTAAACTTGAGACATTTCACACAAAAACTTGAGTCATTTGATTGCTTTTTCTTTTCAAATGTTGTTACGTTTTGTTAGACAACAAAATCTGGATTTGGCTTGAATTGATCAACACACCCGAAATATGGTTGGTTCTTTAAGAATCAACCTAAAGCATAGCTGATAATGAGGACAGTGACCTTTGACGTATAAATGATGTCTTAAATTTAGATTAGATCTCATGATAATTTAATATTATTCATCATGAATGATCTCATTAACCGATGATATCATTCATTGAGGTCACACTAAAATAAAACAACAAAAAAGTCAAATTCAAATCTTGAAGTTGAGGTTACAAAAGAAACACTTCTGAAGATTGTCATTATTATTGACAAGTTTGTAGAGTTAATCATCTCTAACGATTCTATACTTACAACAATTGGTTCCTTTTAGTCAATTAAATTCACAAATTGGAAGACAAACAGTTTTGAAACTAAAAAAAAAACACTTTATTCTTTCCGAAAATAGCTTTTGACTTTGATTATTTTCTGACAGTCAAAAAGACTATAGTTTGCTTTGTTGATAGTGATAAATGCTTATCAGAAAAAAAATATCTACTTGACTTGCTGTAGTGAAAGTTACACATTGACATCAGCTTTTGACCAAATTTGATTTAAAATTTTCGGTCAACCTATCAAAGATATTCAGATTTTGTAAAACCATTTTTACAATATCAATATCATTTAAATTTTGTTCCCTTAGAATATTTGTTTATTTTCTGTTTTAGAAAAATTTTTTGTTAGAAAATTTGAAATATTTAGCTGACTAAACAATCCCCCCTCACCTTGTTCATACAAAATAACTCAGTATGAACGTCGGCATTTACAACTAACTTCAAAGCTACCGATATTTTATATGGCTTTAATTCAAACTGTAATGTTAGATTTGAATACAATTTGTAAAACCAAAAAAACAAAGCTGAAAAAAAAAGTTATTTCGTTAACGTTACAGTTTTTGTTCATTCTCTTCAATCTAGACAATAATAGTTTTTTTTTTTATAAAAAAAATAATACCATTTCCTACATACTTGAAATGACTCCTTTTTTATTTTTAGTTGTTGTTCACTTGTACGCTAGTCTGAAATGGATTTAAACACTTTGGGAATAAACAACAACTGAATAAAATTAATCATTACCCTCAAGGTCAATTTTTGAATTGAACTGACCTTTCGAGCATTGTGAATATTTCACCTTTTATTTCAATAGGCTATTGAATAATTTGGATATATTTAACACGAAGTAACTTAACTTAGAGTTATTTACAGATAATTATGAAAGAATTTCACCTAAATAATTCATTTACAAGTATTAACTACTGATAGGATAAATATACATATATTATACTGAACTAACAACATGAGATGGCTTTTATCGAATATACAAGAGATGCATACCATATTCACATCCAAATTTCTTAGTTGAATAAAATACTCATTTTTTCTAAACTATGAAACCTTTAACGTGTAATTAACTTCACTTCATGTTACTAACTCTTGAGTGGAAAGCGTATTTAGTTGTTCCCCTATCCTGGTATGAAATCTGCCAAGTATTTAACACTTACAACTCTACTAGAAATTGTATCCTAATTGTATTTAACATTTCAATTAGTTGTATACTTCTCACTATGCCAAAATATCTGATATCAAAAACTGAGTATAGCTGAGCTTAGAAACTATGGAAATAATATTATTATAAAAATGCAGTAAATCAAAATATCCCTCTCTGCCACTTAGTGTTAGATCTAATATCGATTCACCACAACAAAAGCTTTGTATGGAAAACAAAGCTATTTTCAAGCCACTTCATAGTTTTATATCAAAAAAGTTAAATTATACGAATATGCATACGTGTACGTATGGAATTATGAGTTTGTATAGAAATATCATAACTCATCAATAAATCATAAGGCATATATATATATATATATATATATATCTATATAATTGCCTTTCATACAACGCTTCCCTCCTGGAGTGATCAGAGAAAATTCAGCCAGACAACATTTTTCACATTATCGATATTGTTTTCTTTCCTCTGGTGTGTGTGTTAAAAATTTTTCATTTGTGCATAGAAAAAAAGACTAAAATACTAAACATAGTATTGAACAACATATGGAGGAATTTGTTTTAATCAATGCGTCAATATTTTAAATCACGTATTAGGAAAAAATTCAAATTGTTTTATTATTATTACTATTATTGATTTAGAATCAGCGTAACTGTTCCGAAAAAAGTTTCCTGCTGTGTGGAAAAACGATTATATAAAAAAAATCGACATTTTTGGTCGGTAATTGTTGAAATTATCAAGTTTATTATTATGATTATTTGTGAGAGCTTACGTTCTATCACTTTTGATATTCATGACTGAAGGTTACTTTGGGATTTTTGGTCTGTCTGAGCGGATATCATGACGCATTCTATAATTTGAAGTTTATCATATATTTGAATTGTGCATGTACCTGTATTAAAACATAGATGTTGACATTGAAATGTGAAATTAGTTCTTATAATTTTAAGCTTTCACACTTACCCACTTAACAACTGAGTCAACATTAAAAACAGTAGTTAGTATCACAGTAGTACTGATGATTTAAACTCGGTAGCTATGTGAACAAATAGGTTAGAACTTGAAGTAGTAACTACTGAGTTCGAATTTCAGCGAAAAAATCAATACTGTAAAAAAATCCCAAGATCAATCAGAGTTAGACATTAACACCGTTGGATGCCAGCCCAGTGGTCCGATGGTTAGGCGTTCGCACACAATACCGAAGGTCCCGGGTTCGAATCCTGCGAGGTTCAGGAATCGTGTATGCGCACTGCTGATGAGTCCCATTCTAGGACGAAACGGCCGTCCAGTGCTTCCAGGTTTCTAATGGTGATCTAACAATGGTTGATTGATAATTTCAAATGTGTAAAAACACAAACCTCCAAAACTCTGCCCCAAAATATATTTATTTGATAAATGTTAAACTCTGAGCGCTCATCAGCTGTCCAATATTTAAAATACGTTTTATGCGTTTATTTATACTATTTTCATTATAAACTGCTATTTTGAAATTAAATAATAACTTCATTTACTATTAGATGAATCGACATATATAAAAAATTAAAATTATATTTCTTTTAACTGCAAGACTGTTTGATCATACGCTGTGGTTGCTAAATCGTGGACTAGATTGAATTTAACACCAAACATGTCGATAAAGATGAACAAGTTGATATTGCAGGTTCTAACTGATACCTGATTACATTTTTAGTATAGGATATCATTAATAGCATTAGATTTATAAAAGTAAGTTATGAATAATCTTTAGTTAAACACTCATTGTGCATTAGGAAGAATGGTACAAGTGTTTCATCTTAGTAAGGGGGATTTACCAGCAGTCCACATCCATAATTCTACAAACCTTTTAGGTTTCAGGTTGATAGCTTAACATTCATGTGGTTAAATTGATGTCTAATGGTTTATATTTCGAATTTCATTCAATTCGTGACCATGCTGAATCATCATTAGTTTCTATTATGTTCATCTCATACCTGGAATAGTTGAATTCCACCAGTTACGATTTCTCGAATTACTTCTCTAAGTCAGTCACTGGTAAACACATAATAATGTCTTAACATTACTTTAACTCGCTTTTTAATGGAATGTCCTTATAACATGAAGATCTAGAGTTCATGCACCTTTTGAGACACGGGTTTGGCCTCTAAATGCCCTAGTAAAACCAAAAGTGGTCCACTCCCCATCTCGAAACATTTTTATGTGACCACAAGATTATAGGTATTGTCAAGAAAGTTCTACTCACTACCTTCTCGTGGCTGAGATGTTGGTTACGAAATCGAGAGGATGAAAAGAGGGTCTCTAGCCCTTAAATCTTGTTAGTGGGTACACAAGATTCATCCAGGGGAGTTGGAAAACCCTAATTCCGAACAAATGGTGCATATGGGCTTCCAGATCTTGAGAGAAAAAATGGTGTACGAACCTATTGCTGGTCACTGGCTACTATAAGACCACACTTCTTAACGTTGCTCCACTGCCTTGTGATCAAACCTACAGGTCAAAGTTTTGAAGAGTAGTCCTGCAAGGAAACTACCTGCTTCGGGTTGGACATTCGGACAGGATCCTAACATACACACAGATTTTATGATTTGTATGAGCATACATATTTTAGTGAACCTCTATTATCAATGTTTAGGTATTGAAATATAACTTACTCTCTTATGTTATGCAGTTTATTGTCTGTATCCAAGTTATCAAACATTTCGATTTAATTCTTTAAATAAAATTGGAAATCGACTTCAAATTTTTTTTCGTTTACTTGTATTCGACTGTAGTGAAATTTGCTTACAACATCGACATTTCAACCTACTATTTTTATATTTACTTTGTTTTCTACTATCATAATGACACAATCAATTAACCACAACACTCAATGATTAATCAGTCAATATAAATGGCTTCAAAATATCGTATGATTTAATCCATTTCTTGAAAAGGATTAAATTTAACTGTACACTGAATATAAACACAATTTTTCAGTTATTGAAAATTATTCATGTGATGTTCACGTAATTAATTATGGCTGACAGATTTCAAGTATAACTTACATAAATGTATTCATTGAAATTTCATTTTTATTAGATTACAACAATGATGTTTGTGTCAACTTTCATCAAGTTAATATACTTGCATACTTGAATTTAGAATTCTTACCTAAATTCCTCTATTACAGATTTATACTTCAAATCTTATGGAAATTCATGGCGCTGATTAATGTTCAAATTATATCATACACTCTTTAATATTAAAAGTATTTTAACTTAATTTTTTAGAGCAGCGCTGACAACTGCTAACTAGTGACAATTAACATGAAATAATCTATCTAGTCTATCCTAAAGAACCCTGTAACATCAAATATGATACTCATGTTTATATTCATTATATTTGATAGATTTATGATGATTTATGATGTGTATTGATTAGAACGTAGCTCTCAATCTTCTTTCTGTGAATATGTTTATTTTTCTTTCGGACGCCTACTACATTCAAACAATAAAGTTCATTAGGTCAGTTTTATTCATTTCTAGTGTAATACAAATAGGAATAGAAAAATATGTATAACATTCTAAATGTTTTTCTGTTAATGTTGTTTTTTTTGTTGTAAACTGTTCGCAAAATTATCCAAATTATCTAAACAACCAAACTAATTTGAATGCTTCAAAAGAAAAAAAAAAACAAAACAAATTAAATCTCACGAAATGGCGGCTACTCTTGATAACTTGTTATCTCGATGGTAGATGATAGACAGACAATTGATTAGGAATCTTGTGAATCCAAGTTTGATGTGAGTTAGCATTGGTCAACATTCAATCTAAGCTGCTCATCAAGAAATAAAGCCAAGTTTCTGGGCAGAGTTTTGGAGGTTTGTGTTTTTACACATTTGAAATCATCAATCAATCATTGTTAGACCACCATTAGAAACCTAGAAGCATTGGACGGCCGTTTCATCCTGTTATGGGACTCATCAGTGGCTGTGCGCATCCACGACTCCTGAACCTCACAGGATTCGAACCTGGGACCTTCGGTATTGTGCGCGAACGCCTAACCATCGGACCACTGGGCTGGCATCCAACGGTGTTAATGTCTAACTCTGATTGATCTGGGGATTTTGCGCGACCTCACCCATTTGTCTTTGGTAGTTACTGCCTACACCTGACAGGGTTGAACTCGATTGGTCACGTCTTACCAACTAGAACTCCGAGAATTCCCTCACATTACCGAACGTCCCGGGTTCGAATCCTGCGAGATGCAGGAGTCGTGGATGCGCACTGCCACTGATGAGTCCCATAACAGGACGAAATGGCCGTCCAGTGCTTCCAGGTTTCTAATGGTGTTCTAACAATGATTGATTGATGATTTCAAAACTTAGTTTACTTCACAATCAATGTATATGTCAACAGTATATTTTAAGATGAATGTCTAACGATCAAATTAGTTTCATATTATGGACTAGTATAAGAATTTTTCATGATATTCATAGTAAATTCTTTTTATCTTTAACATTTCTTACAATGATCACAATAACAAACATTATATTTCATATTAATAAGTGCGTCAAATCATTCTAGAATGCAATGAATCAAGTTTTTGGAATTTATTTACAAATCAAAGAGTGGATAGATTTGATTTCTGTATATAAGTCGTTTCTCATCTTATCATTCATTTGAATTTCTAAACATTTTATGAATAGATTTGGTAAAGTCAAATGAATCATATTAATCTTGATAGATATTTTCATAAAACATTATTTATATTAGTCTAAACAATAAAATGTATCTGATGATTAAATCATTTATTTCTATTTCTCAAGTATGTATACGACACACATATTAGAAACAACTTAATAAATTAATACTGACATGCAATCAAATGTCCAACTTGATTGTTGATTTCACTTACTTAGTTATCAGATACAAAGTTATTCTTATATAAATTTATATGTTTTGTTTATAAATGATAGATTGATTTTCGTAAAAAGGAGTAGAATTATTTGATCACTTACTCTAGCTTTTCTTTAGCTGAAGTTAAATATGAATGAGATTTGCTAAAATAACGCCAAGCAGAAAAATTAATTCACATCATTTTAACTCTGCCCTGACAGTTAGAAGGCCTTCATTCACAAGAGTTGTGTCGCCTCATGATGAAAGTCGAGTCTCATCGGAAGTCACAAGGTCGATATTCCTTTTCATAATAAGAGAAACCATTACTTCAGGTACATAGAATGATCGAACTATGTGGGAAACAGGGAAAGCTTTCCAAGTTGTTAAACAAATGAAAATATACAGACTGAAGATACTTGGAATCAGTGAAAATCTTTGGACGCAGGTCGAAAAAAAAGACTAGCTTCAAGAGGGCTGCTGTTATACTACGTCCATGAAGATGAAAATGTCTCACTTATACAAGGAGTTGCACTGATATTGTCCAAAGAAGCCCACAAAGCACTGACAGCATGGGAATTCCATGGCGCCAGGATCATCGAAGCATCCTTCAAGACAAAACCAGAGGGGATAATTGTGAAACAATCAACTGAATGGAATTCACGACTCTACATCAACTTCATTGACTAAGAGAAAGCATTGATACAATATGCAGGATAACGTGGAGGAGGCTTCCTTGACACTACAGAGTGCATAAGCAGATAGTCACCATCAGACGGGATTCTAATGATGGATTAAACTGTAAATTGTGAATTGAGGACAGCTGATAGACTCGTTCCCAGTGAAGACTGGTGTCCAGCAAGGTTGCTTCCTATCGCCATTTCTCTTTCGACTGGTGGTCGACTGGATTATGAAGACTTTGAATTTCAGGGAAAGAAATTGATGTAGTGGACAACTAGGATACAGCTAGACGATATGAACTTGTCAAGTCACCTAGTTCTTCTTTCCCACACACAGGAACAACTGCAAGTGAAGACGGTCACTGTAGCACCAACCTCTGCAGCAGCAGGTCTCAGCATACACAAGGGAAAAAGTGAGATCCATAGATACAACACAACCTGCACCGACCAAATCACACTCAACGAAGAAGTTTTGGAGGTTGTAGAAACACTTACACACCTGAGCAGCACCGTTGATAAATAAAGCGGATTTGATGCAGATGTAAATGCGCAGATTGGCAAAGAAAGGGCAGCATTTCTGTAGTTGAAAAATATCTGTAACTCAAAACAACTCTCAACCAACACTAATGTTTGAATTTGTAACACAAGCGTCAAGACAGTTTAGTTCCTTTATGTGAACCGGGTGCTTGCAGAATTACGAAAGCCATCATTCAGAAGATACAAGTGTTTATTAGCAGTTGTTTGCAGAGGATAGTGAAGATCCGTTGACCAGATACTATCAGTAATAACCAATTGTTGCAGAGAACAAACCAGATTCCAGTGGAGGAAGAAATTAGGAATAAGCGTTGGAAGTGGATAGGACACACATTGAGGAAAGCATTCAACTGCGTCACAAGTCAAGCCCTGGCTTTAAAAACTAATGGCCACCCACTTCTCCAAGCCCCGCAAGTTTTTACTATCAGTAGTAAAATTAGCCAGTACCTACATTATAGATTACTAACTGGAAGTCCACGCTTGACAGGATTCAATCCTTTATCGTCTGATGTATGCGACCACGTTTCCAAGTGAGTATGGTGTTCAATACGAACTACCCTACCGTTCTGGATCCCTCCTCATTGAGAAATACTACTTGATAGTGTGGTATGTTTATCAATAAATTTGAAATAATAAACCGATCATAATTGTTTATGAATATCCCAAGCATATGTTAAACTTCTGACGTATACAGTTGTAATTTCATTGTTACATTTTCTATACGTCATTTCTCAATGCATTCGTTTTATTATTTTTCTTTATGAATTTAGCCAGTATTAACCAGACAGATCGTCCTTAATTTATACTTTCATAAGAACTAGTTACAAGATTGTCTCATATCAGAAACAATATGTGTAAAACAATTTATCATGTGATTATGACTGTGGTTACGGTTTTTCGGTTTGTTTCATTGTAAAATATAAACCGTATATCACCTTATTTCATGGACTAGGTCATTTTTTCGTAAAACACAATGATAAAACTGTTGCAAAACAATTTGAATCAATGATATATAATATATATTTATGAATTATTGTCGAGACTGATCAACGTCTATAAAACTGGTACAATTAGACGTTTATTTTTTGGAGTGATTTGTGAATACACAATTATCTAAATTAAGAAACTATGTAATTTATGCATTAAATCATGTTTTAAGTGAAACAGATTTTAGGCGCCTCTGGATCAACCATTCTTGTTGAGCATCTTTACCCCGCAAGAATCGAAGCTCTCAATATTCAAGGAATCATCCAAGGAGACTGACTAACTTTGATCCAATCAACCCTCTGTTAATTACTATTAGTAAACTAAAGTGTTACACTATCGGTTTTCTGGATCTAATTTATATAGAGCACCAAAGTAGGATATCTTAGAGTCACGGTTGGAATATCACATTCTAAAATGTAACTTTGATCTTAACAACCGACATTTACAGGACCTTAACAACTCCTAAAACCGTTTTCGGCATTCTCTACTTACGATTAATACTGTCATTTAATCAAGCTATGGTGGAAATCGTAAAATTTTTTATTGATCAAATTCACATCAATATTTTAGCTAAAATCAGATTGTTAAAAAGACGTGCATGACAAAAAAATGTGAAATAATTGAACATCTCTTTGATTACACTTATACTAACAATCGACATAAATTAAAACAACAAAGAATCCATTCACAACGGATACATGTCACAAAAGTAATATCTAAACAAATATTTAATGGAAATATGTTAAAAATGAATATAAATTAGGAATTTTTTGTTTCTTTTCTGTTACAATGGATTTGTCAACATCATGATGTATTTTTCCTTGTAAATATTTGTTGTTAAATAAACCATTTTTCTCTTTTTAAACTATCCTAAACACAAACCCTTAGGTCATTTGAATGACCTTGATGTAAATTATTCTTTATGTCATCGTCAGGATAAGATTTTTAAAAAAAACTAGAACACGGACGGATTATTATTATTTTTTTCATTTATATATCAATGTATAAGAAAAGCCAATAGAGGAAAATACAATAACTTTCTTTTTTGAATTCTACATGATTTCATCAATACATGTTGACACTGGTTAGGGAAAAACGAGATTCCTTTTTATTAAAATTTCAACTTAAATCTAATGCTTTGTGTTTAAACGTGATTTCATTGTAAACAGGAATCATGAAATAGAGGACATGACAATCATTTTGACCGGCCAAACAGTCTTAAAAGTAAGCCAGTCGGTAAACATTGAACATTGACGATAATTTTCATCATAAAACTAGGTCAACCTTGAAAATACTGTGAACTATTTAAGGCTAAGTCATATTATGAAAGTTAAAGATGTTCACGTCGATGTTAAACAGCAAATGTTCTTTTGTGGTGAACATTTAGCATTTCAATTTTCAATGTGAAGTACGATTTTTTTTTTCAGATATCGAGAGGAGGAAAGTTTCATAAATTGTTTTAACAAAGTAGCCTAAGTTTAGCTTTTTCATAATGATGCCGTTATCTTCAATCATCAACATATTTATTCTAGATAATCCACATTAGTAATTCTCCTGATGAAGTTACAAATAATTAACGGTTAGTTCACTTTTCGAAGAAATTGGTATTATTGAATTTTAAAGAACTATATGGATGTTCATTGTTTTTTAAAATATATATATAATTTTAGTACTTAGCTGAAAACCGTCGATTAATATTACATTTTGATTTAAAATAATATGCTTGCAACAATTAGAATGCATATCCTAAAGCTAATCACATTATCTTAGAATGTACACAATGTAACACCATGAAAAGAAGGATAGTAACAACCACTTGTCAGTGGATATAGTTGTTAAAATCAAATATATCTAATTTTTTTCTGTTCGAAGAGGTGATTGGTTAATTGACAAATAGTGAGTGATATTAAGTGGTTGAAGGTAATAGGCAGAAAACTATGAATCTAGGTCTCAGTGCTATCTGATAGTTATATCTTCAGTGTTTTAAGAATTAATCTATCATATTGGATCATAACTTGCTTTATATAAAGTATCCATGTTTGTATAAATTTAGAAAATTCTTTATTGACTTACATTCAATTCCCTAAACTTTTGAGTATCACAACTCTTATTCTAATTGTCATGTTATCATGATGAATCATTCTTTCTGAAAATTTTGTGAAATATATACCTACATATACTAAGCTAGAGTGGTGTATACTACTCGCAACGTAGCTAGAAGTAGCATGCAGCGTAATGTCACAGTTACTGCTGAAGAGGAGAGTGTCAGGTACGGATGAATGATATGATCATAGTGCTATGAAGACTAGAAGACATGTGAGAGAAAATATCCAAGAATCTGCTTGTTTTGTAAATGAAGATGTACACATTTTGCCAATAAAGTATGTCTTCTCCAAATGAATCACTTATTCCATTAGATCTTAACTTCGCCATATCTTAAACCAATATTTCTTAAAAATTCACAATTATAAGTATACATGAGGTTGTTGAACCAAGGACCCATAAAATTTTACATCATTCATCAATTTTTGTACTTACTTACTTACTTACTTACTTACTCCTTTTAGCCCCAATCGAGCATAGGCCGCCCACCACTTTTCTCCAATCAACTCTGTCCTGGGCTTCCGTCTCCAGTTCTTTCCAGTTTTTGTTCATTCTTCTCAATTATTTCTCTATTTCTCGGCGTAATGTGTTCCTTGGCCTTCCTCTTTTCCTTTGACTTTGAGGGTTACAGTAGAACCTTCGGGGCTACTGCCGGTCCCAAGCCCGGATAAAGAAGGAGGGTTAGGTATGGGGTTGGCCATCCCATTCCACCAAAAAAACTAACTTGCCAAAAAAACGCTAACCAGAAAAAAACAAATTTTTGTATTTAACATCAGTTAAATCTATTATAATACTATAACTATGACAGAAAAATTCACTCATTACCTTGGTGATTAACTTCATCAACAATCTTGATTTATTCATACGAAAAAATTAACTTGATATAATAAAAAATAATTTCGGCAAATTTCTCATTGCTAATTGAAACATGAGTAAATTCAAAATAATGCAAACGATATATTCAAGTTTGCATTGCCTAATCATTAATGCTACACTTAGATCTAATTGAATATATCTATATCTACATATATATATATATATATATATATATATATATATATATATATATATATACTCTTATCATTGTTGATTTATCTAACAAGTCTCACTTAAAATAATGCTTCTCATCAGGTTTAATAAAAAAACATTGTCATAATTCATTATTCACTTAAATTGTCTTTTTTCTTTTTTCTTTTTGGTAAGATTCAAGACTTCATTATTGAAGAAAGTCATCAATGTGATAAAGTGCTTCTTCAGCTTCAACCACCATATGTTGTTGTTTTTCTTCATTCATTTCAGTAAATATTTGCAAAATAGGAAAATAAAAATAATTCATTTTTACTTTTTTTATTCTACTGATAATTTTGTTATACACATATATAAATCTAAACAGTTAATCAGTAAATTAATGTGACAGATTATATTAAATAAATAGTTTTTTCATTTATTTAACTATAAATATTGATCTACTGTCATACAGTTTAATTAGATTATTCTCTCTGCTTAAATTATCATTATTTTTTTTATTTATTCGGAAATTATACTACATCTTGAAAATATAAAAAGATCAATTGTTTTTTTTGGGAAAAAACACTAGTCTTATCTGTCATAAGTTAGTATTGATTTATGTGATTTATTAGGTCTTATAAAATAATTGTATTCACTTGAAATATTTCGTAACATGTTTTCTTCTCTTTCTTCTACTTCTACTTCTTCTTCTTCTAATATGTGGTGATAATCTAATCGACCTTGGGAATCATGTCATCGGACCATCATCCGATATTTATTGCACTTGTGAAGGTCATTCATTGACCAGTCAAATACCAGTATGCTGCATTTCACATATATTTGGTTTATTTTATACAAGTATGGCTATATAGATTTAAAGAGTATAGGGTTTTCTTTACTAAACAATAAATTCACATATACTTTCATTATTTTACACAGAAAATGGAACAATGAAAATGATATTATTATGAATAGATAATTTTTTTTTTACTTATCATATATTTTTATAGTAGATAAAGTTATAACTAGTATTTTCAAGGCATATAGTTGTTGTTATCAAACGAGGATACTCATTTTAGTGCTTCACATGAGTGCTTAAGATTTTGATATTCGTATTGTTTACTGATAAAAATACAGTCAGACCATTGTTTTCTATTCAGATTATGGAGTTAAAGGATTGTTAATTATTTGAAAGATGACATTCAACTTCATTCAGATTGAACAAACTGAAATTCATGGATCCCCGACCGTTGCTGCTACCTTGACGTGGTGGTCGGGCTTGCCTATCGTGATGACCCAACCGAGCTATATTGACGGAAACATATGTTCCTGTAGGTTCTACCATGACAGGCAGGTCGATTGGTGAACGATGAGACTAAAAGCAGCTACTCAAGATCTGAGAGCGAAGTCGTACTGCTGACTGCAGAGGGGTGTGACAGCAGTAAGGTGTTTCCCTTGGACAACCAGCATCTGCAGCGATGCTGCCTTCTCACAAGGAAGGAAGGGTTAGAAAATGTGGGCCCTAAAAATGTTACACCTCACCCTACCTCACAGATTTCGTCTCCTTGGGTAAGGGTGCCCACTAAGGGCTTTTAATAGCGGAGCTAACACTCAAAAAACCTTTCATAAAATTCATAGATAGGAGGATTTTTTTTCACTTCTTACAAATATACACTAGTTAACTTATGTAGAATGAAACTAGAGAAATTCAAGCTTTTAAATGACTCTTTTATAACTTGGTTCATTTAGGATCAATGCAACCAATCATTGAGCAATTTAGAACGTGATATATATGTGTATCAGTTCACGATACCACAGAGTATCGGCAAAGTGGAATAAACTATGAAGGCACATTCCAGAGTATCAAAAGAGTGACAATATCAGTGGTAGTAGAGAAATGCAAGCATAGATAATATTATTTCAGAAGAAATATGAATTAGCGCAATGAAAAAGTGTAAGAGGAATTACAAAGTCAAGATCTTTGGTTAAGCAAGAAGTGAGTCTATCTGGACCCCTATGAACTATTTTAAGCCCCATAACCAATCTCTAGATGTCATGTGAGTCCCAACCTTTTAGTTTGTATCTACCAACATGTCTTAGTTCAGCAGTCTGTGAATTCACAGACCAATACAACGTTTCAGTTAGGCTTCCTTCTAGCTTCTTCCCGAATTACTACTTCGCTAGCGATCATTACACTTTTAGATAGATGGTGATTCAGCGAATGCTACATAAGTCCTACCAAACTCAGTCTGTGAAGATTCATAAGCCTGTCTACCCATTTGCTGAATCTACCTGATACTTTATGCAAAACCTTAGCACTACCCACTCGATAATCTCATCATACTCAAGTAATGGTTCAGTGGTATCTAGGATGAGATACTAGTAACATTACAAATATTCACTACTTTAAGAGGCGAGGTTTTATAGCCACTAAGTAAAATAGAACGAAATGATATGCAATGTACTTATTGTTTAGTTGTAAAGAAACCAATATCACCATTTTCCTCACTTAACCCCAGTGAAATTATAAGTATTTGGGAATCCTTTTTACTTCGTGCATAGTACATTTACAGTAAAATACTTTGTGTATTCATTGTACTCTTCAAGTTAAATTCATTTGAAAATGCATATTTTCTCACTTCCTACAAGAGGTATTATTAAGTGCCAAAAATCTCCTCCAAAATCATAAAGAGTATAATAAACGATTTACTTGTGTTACGTTATTCAATTTCTTTTAGTAATGTTTGGTTCTACGCAACCTACTCAAAGGTCTAGGCGAGTTTTTCGATTATAAAGATCTTATAATAAATTTACATATTCCAAATATGTTTTAACTGATCAATTTTGTATGTTTAGTTCGAATTGTACTTAAATATTTTCTCCATATAACATTTTATGTAACTTGACGCTAAATACTATCAAGCTAAAGAGGAAATACCTCAATAGTTAGTATATCTTGTCTGACCTCTATAGAAATGAGACAGTGTTATTTAAATGCATGAGGATAAAACCTAATAAATAAACTACACAAAACCTCATCTATCAACTTTGTTACATGATACAACAGTTCATTTAAAGTTCAAGATTATATAATACAGATATTCCATTGTATTATTAACTCAATCATATGGTCTTCACACTTAATTACCCTTCTTATCAAATAATGAAATTTAAAACAAACCAGAGTTCAGATTATGTCTTAATCAATTGATACGGAAGAATCGGTTATGTATATATGTATCTTTTAGGTTCATTATTTATTCAAACCAATTTAATTTTTAAATGTCTATCGCTTGCATGCTTTCATTCTTATAATTTTACCTACTGAACAATAATTTCTATCATATTACTAGATGTATATTACTGACAAAACTTGATCAACCAAGCTATTGTACAATTTTCTGCTGTTTAACTAATGCGTGATATTAATCCGTTTTAAAATTCCATTTCGCTAATGAACATACCTATTCATCGTACGATTTAGAGGTCATAACAATCAAAAGTTGATCATTTTACAATGAAATTTTGCAATTTTAATTACTTCCTCCAACATAGGTTTAGAAAAAAAATATCGAAACCGACTGTTGGGTTCCAGTAATGTGAGAATATATAACAGCCTATTTGAGAAGTGGACAATAAATGACAAATGTCCTCCTCACAATCACCATCAAAACTTCTCATCTTAATCTAGTAAGCAAATAAAAAAAAGTTTATTTTGTATATTTAATAAACAATTAGGAATTTCAAAATTTTTTATTATCACATGAAATTATGCATTTTGTTATAAGCATTATTAATGCAATGAGTTAAAAATTAACTTCATCAACAATAGTTAGTAAAACAGATTTCATTCACATTGTTTCAAAGATAAAAAAATGAACAGTGTAAAAATATTAAGTTATTAAATTTACAAGCAATGATAATTGAATCCAGGTAATTGATGCAGATGAGAAGAACTATTATCAGTTAGTGAAAATTTTTTTTATGACAATAAAATGCAAACTATGCCGTCAATCATTGATTGATCATTCAGTATCTGTCAAGTAATAATACTACTTGAGAAAAATAACTGATAATAAAGTAGTATTTATTAATCATTTCATTCTGCCCTCAATGTAATTCAGAAGTACACATGTACAGATTCGTTATTTTCTTTTTTCGAACTAAACCTATTGTTAGAAAAAAACTTGTAACACGTATATAATATGCTTAAAATATGGGATTAAAAAAAACTAGACAATAAGACATTTCAAAAGAAATAATCGAAAAAATGTGAATGTTCTGTATGCTGGATGGATTGATTACAAAGCTTTCATGATCATCTTGGATAGTATTATCAAATTCTAGTTCAAATAGAAATGTGCTTTCTATCATTGGTTGATCTAACTGAAAACAATAGAGCTCGCTGATATATGCTGTTCTAACTTTCTTGAGTAGTAGTTCCACATTTAACTGCTTTCAAATCTCTGTAAACAGAGAAATTCTGGCGAAAAACAGTACCCGAACATGTTGAACTTCACTGGTCACGACTTCCCACTAAAACTGGGAGAAGATTCCTAACGAAATTAGTCACTAATGAGCGCAGGTAATTTGCATTACGAAGTTGTGAAGATTGTTACGTTACACCTGTGCTCACTAGTCACTAGCTCCGTGAGGAATCTTCTCCAAGTTCTAGTGGGAAGTCGTGACCAGTGAACTTAAACATTACTACACTGTTAGACACCGGCTCATTGGTCCAGAAGTTAGGCGTTTGCGCTCAAGACCGAAGGTCCTGGGTTCGGATCCTGCGAGGTGCAGGAGTCGTGGATGCGCACTGCCACTGATGAGTCCCATACCAGGACCAGACGGCCGTCCAGTGCTTCCAGGTTTTCTAATGCTGGTCTTTCATTGATCGATTCATGGTTTCAAAAATGTGTAACTTAACAATCTTCACAACCCCGTAATGAAAAAAAATATTTGAACAGGAAAAATATTTTGATTAATCGTACATTTTACCATTCCGATTATAAAGAAAATTTTCGTTTCTGTCGTATAAACTACTATCGGCTTTGTTTTCTAATCAGAACAACTGATAATAAAAAATCCGTAATATAGAAACAAACATATATATGTGTTGTCTAGTGAATAGTTGACTTTGATCTTATGAAAAATGGTTCGATTTTAATTCAATACTCAATGGGTTATTTCTTCAACAATAACAAAAATCAGAAATTAAAAAAAAAGGAGTAATTTAAGGTGAATGGATAATCTGAGGTTGTTTGAATGAAATGAATTATCAAAATGTGATAACATCAACAGAAATGACTGATTAACTTGTAGGCATAAACTTGACCTATTTGTCTGAAGTGTGTGTTTCAATGCTAACCAGATAGATTATAGTTTAAAAAATATATATTGTATACAAGACGAAAGAAATTATTTGAAATCATCGATTATTAAAATGGCCTTCATCGTTTTTTTTTGAGATTAAACTAAAGAATAAATAACAATGTTCGGTTAGTATCACATAGTGTTCATCAACTGCTTACAACCCATAACATTTGGATAGTAAAATTGTAGACTAAACGTGACGTAGATTTTGTCGTAAAGTTGGTTAGAGATTATAATGTGAAGATATGAATATCAGCATGAGGTAACAATAACCCAACTATAATAAAAAAAAATAGAACATTATGTTACAGATAAGTATTATGTAATACAGAAGGTTATAGATTATAGTTAATATTTGATTGACACTACCAACCTATATACAGTGAAAAAAACGTCGAAAACATAAAAGCATAGGACGGACATTTTTTGTCCGTAGTACAGGATTTCTCAGCGGGATCTATCCAAAACCCTGTCACATGCGATCAAACTGACGACCTTGAATTTTGCTCGAGAACACTTGACCTGAAGACCATGGAGTTGGAGTTCTATAGTGTATATGTTTCCTTGATCATTTTCAATGGCTTACAGTGGCTAACTTTCTCAAATCTGGCGCTGTTGAACAGAACTGGATAAGACTTCGCTTTATAGTTCCGGAAATCTCCTCTCAAAGCTAGTCACCAATGACTATACGATAGTTGACAATATGAGATTTCGAAGATTGTTCAGCATGGTGTTATTGGAATATTTAGGTTTGGTATTCTATCTAAAGATTTAATGAAATATTTAGCTTCTTTAGTGAACCAATTATTTCATTAGCAAAAATGATAAAATCAGCCTGCATAGATTCACTATATATCTATGTGGTTTGATAAAAGTTGACATCTCACAATGAAACTAAGCAATATTCGTTTAATTAATAATTACTGATCTTTGGGTACGCTGATGAAAAGATCATCATAATCACTATCTGAATGTGACCATTTGGATTCTGAGTGAAAGAGAGAGAGAAACCAAGATTGTTTGCCAAACACAGAGGGAAGACGTTCTGAAATTAATTGAAATGGATCCCTAATATTCCTCTTTTTACCAATGTGGATATTACTTACTTACTTAAGCCTGTTACCCCCAATCAAGGATAGGCCGCACACCACTTTTCTCCAACCAACTCTGTCCTGGGCTTCCTTTTCTAGTTCTTTCCAGTTTTTGTTCATTCTTCTCATGTCTTTCTCTATTTCTCGGCGTAATGTGTTCCTTGGTCTTCCTCTTTTCCTTTTGCATTGAGTGTTCCAAGTAAGGGCCTGTCTTGTGACGCAGTTTGGTGCTTTTAGCAGTGTGTGTCCTATCCACTTCCACCGCCTCTTCCTGATTTCCTCCTCCACTGCAATCTCGTTTGTCCTCTCCCACAGTACGTCGTTGCTGATAGTGTCTGGCTAACGAATCCGAAGTATTTTGTGTAGACAACTGTTAATGAATACTTGTATCTTATGGATGATGGCTTTCGTAGTTCTCCAAGTTTCCGCTCCATACAGTAGAGCTGTCTTGGCATTTGTATTGAAAATCCTGATTTTGGTTTTGGTTGAAAGTTGTTTGGAGTTCCAGATATTTTTCAACTGTAGAAACGCAGCCCTTGCTTTGCCAATCCGCACCCTCACATCTGCATCGGATCCACCTTTCTCGTCGATGATGCTGCCAAGATATGTAAAGGTGTTAACGTCCTCCAAGGCATCTCCATCAAGAGTGATTTGGTTGGTGCATGTTGTGTTGCATCGGAGAATTTCGCTTTTACCTTTATGTATGTTGAGACGTGCTGCTGCAGAGGCTGCTGCTACACTGGTCGTCTTCTCTTGCATTTGTTGTTGCGTGTGTGATAGAAGAGCCAGGACATCTGCGAAGTCCAGATCGTCCAGCTGAGTCCAAGCTGTCCACTGAATACCATGCTTCCCTCCAGATGCTGACGTCTTCATAACTCAGTCAATCACCGGGAGAAAGAAAAAAAGTGAGAGTAAGCAACCTTGCCTGACACCGGTCTTCACCTCAAACGAGTTTGTCGTCTAACCTCTATGCACGATTTTGCAGTTTAGTCCATCGTAAGAATTCCGTATGATGTTGACTATCTCCTCAGCCACGCCGTAGTGTCGAAGAATGTGGATATTGATTATTAGTAATCATTAATTTCAGAATTTATAAGACACTTAATGTAGATTTGATAATAAAGATAAAAAAGTCAAGTAACTCAATACCCACATGCAGTTCAACTCATTATGGTCACTATAAAAATGACAAGTGTTCTTTATAGACAACAGTTAGTAATCGTCTACAAATACTTTTAAACTTAGATTAAGTGAGTTTTAGCGTTTATGAAGAGAGAATATCTGCCTAAGTGTCTTCAGAATAGCTTGTTAACTGTTCGACTTCTTCGTCATCCTTTCAATGAGGCATAAAAACTATAGCCTAGAATGTAGTTCATCAACTTTATGTGCGATTGTTTCATTTTCAGCTGTCATCAAATATCTTACTTCACAAGAAATAAATATAAACTTTTTTCGTTTATCAAATACTTAGATGTAATTCAGTCAGTTATCTTTACATTTTCAGTCACTGAAATTGTGTAACATACGCTTCATCTTTTGGGAATCCAACACACACAAGCATCCCGTTAAATAGACTATATTCTAGCTGTTCGAAATATACTAGGCTATTAACAATGACAATTTGTGACCGAATTCGAAAAATTACAGTATTTGTTGAAAGTAGACAAACTAGGGATCTGATTGGCCGTAAAGCTAAGGGAGAGAGTGCAAATCGAACTTATTTCACAACTTTAAAAATGCTATTCATCCTTTCAATGTTCACCTTTACTAATATGAGCCTTTTTGATAGTTGCCCTTAAAAATGCAAGCCCTTTTTGATGACTTCCCTCATCGATGCTCGCTCTTATTGACGTACGCACCTTAAAACCGCGCCCTTTTTCACTCCCACCCATTGATATTCACCCTTCTTCTATCAACCTAATTAGTGTGAACTGTAGACACACACTGCTGTAAGGTCATACACTAAGGTAGACAAACCTATTAAGTTCATCGTAGATACTAATACCTGTTTGACTAAAGACAGTCTATAAAGTTATACAACCCAATATTATCTATAATCCCTGTATTAAAAAAATTAGAGGCTAAAAATGTGACAATGATTACTTCTTTCCTTTTTTTAAATTTCAAATGCAAAAGCTATCTGTTAATAGTACCATGTCCATATTCATGGTTTGTAGATGGTATGTATCCTTTAATTGCTTGAATCTTAGTTAGAATTTAAGTTTCGTCATTTGAACAAATTTTTTTGTCATTCACGATACCGAGAAATAATGTATTGACTTGAGCAAAAATAAAACGTCGAGAATCTTGTTCTGTTTCGATTCAGATTGTATATATGACAAGTAAATAAACATTAATCCAAAATCCTAACGCTTAATCTTCAAACAAACCCGATTGTAAAATACTGCATAATCGGAACAATTTAGACTAATTATCAAACTTCTTGGATGTTTTTTGTGTGAAATTCATCTGTCTTTACAGGTCGTTTCTGTATCATAGATGTTATTAGTTCTCAATCAAAACTTTAACAATGAAGAATCAACTAATGTGTTTTTTTTAAAAGATCATGAAATTGAAATGTTGAAATGTTTTCTAACAACATAAATGGGATTCTTTTCAAATGGAATATTATCAGATCAATATTTAATGACCTCGATGCATATGTAGATATATCTGTGAACATTAATTCTTCTTTCATAAAATGATAATTGTAATATCTATACACTGAAGTTGTTTTATGTAACAAGTAACAACGCTAAATTGAGAACATTGATAATAATAGTGAAGTGAACGAGAACACAGGTGGGGCAACCGAATTGTATTTAGCGAAATTACAGAGTTACTCAGTAAAATTGGAAAACCATATCGTAAATCGTTCATTTGCAAAATACCAGTTCATCCGATCGAACTGGACTGTTCCTGTTGCCAAACATCAGTCGAATGTCACTATTCATGCGTTTCATACAAACTCCATTGTTTTCTAACTCTTCATTTCTTGATCTTCGCCCATCTCCCGCTGCCAGACATTACGTTGACGCTCACGTCATATACTACTTATAAGTAGCTCACACCACAATAGTAATAATAACAGTAGTAAATTTACGTAGAAATTGTTAAAATCCTATGTCTATAAACTAATTTTGAATCCCTTGTGTTTAAAACGGTTGGGCTCAATTTTGAATGGTTGAATTCTACTGACTAGTTTCTAGTAAAATAAAATTCACACTACAAATTAAACTGTTATTTACAGTATTATTGAAATCAAAACGATAATGATAGTGATACATTTTCATCAAGAGCCTAAGTGTCAACAAAAACTTACCTATTGATTTCAGTATATCTACAAGTAACAATGAAAATGATTAACTAGTATAAAATAAAATGACAGACTACTAATTCGTTTATAATGTTAGTCTCAGTTGCTTTTAACAAAAATCGACTGATTATTTCAAAGGTCAACGTCACATAATATGAACAAATGGATCATTAACAGACATAATAATCCAGGACACATAACCCGTATATTGACTCAACTATGCATAGATATGGTGATTAGTTGATTAAAGTCAAGTTTTATCGATATACGTTCACTAATCTCTTTCATCTAAAAAAAAAATTCTAGGTACAATTATATTGCTCATACAATTAGAGGTGAAATGTGATTCATTCATGGGACAAATATCGTAACACAATAAGGTCAAGTACACATTTATTTTCGAATTCCAATAACAAGGTTATAGTCTGATAATTCTTAATACTTTTAAGTCTAGGTTTACAACTAAATACAGTGGACTTATTTATATTAAGTGGTTGAGATAATATTATTTAACTTACTGTTTTTCTTAGCTATTTAATCACGGTAGTTCTATAAATTTATCCAGAATTCTTTTAAAAACACTTTTCAACATTGTTGAACGTAATTGAAGCAAAAATATTTTACTTTAAAACAATAATAACCGATTAATAACTTTGAGAAAATCAAAAGCCATGAAAATTTCACATACACACATAGATTTGGTTAAAATTTTAGCTACTTTTAGCGTCCTTTCATTGAATGACAAATTAAAGTCTAGAACCTACCGTTTCTTACTCTTTTCATATTACGTTAATTTTCTCTCTCCTTTATTTACAATCATCACCTGATGTCCATTTGAACTTTTATTTAATTGACCTTTTATTCATCTTCATATAAAATGCCTTGACAAGTAAATATGTGTGACCAGATTGTTCGAAATTTATGGCGTAAATACATCACACTTTTCAGATCAATTAAGTCTTCTGACTGTTCTATCAAAATTTATTAAAGAGACTAATTGTTTCAAGTACTGTCAACAAGGTAAAAATCTTTGCCATATATATTTAACTACTCATAAGTAATATATTTTTTAGTAACAAACTTTAATTGAGTGTTCACCGCACATGCACGAAGATAGAAAATTATGAGATTATTCACCAATTCATTTATTAGTTAACTCAAATAGCTGTAGTCAGCAGATGGACATTATAATACATGTACACGACTGGTCCATTGTATTTTCAGTTAGTCTTTAGTTGATGCCATTATGAGAATTTAAATAACCGTCGAAACCATGTGCAGCCGTTAATAGTCACTATCTTACGTATCTCTTACAATGTTAGTAAGATAATATCTAGGGATACCATTCCATTTAATTACAAACAAGAATATTATACTACTTCCCTGATTTAAGTATTACTCCATGGTCATATGTAAATTTCTTAAAAGGTTGTTGTCATTTGTAAAGGCATGTATTACCAATGCGTAGTTAAATACACATAACTCCGCTTTTATTTAGCTGGATTTAATGTGAATGAGATTTTCCCTGATGTTGGCACACCCTGTCAGCAATGATTGGTTCGATTGATTCAGTTAAATACTCAGTATTTCTACTTCTCTATAAATAAGTAAATACGAAGTAACAAACAAACTCCGCCTGCACCCTTTTGGGGCTACTGCCTGTCCCAAGCCTGGATATAGGAGGAAGGTTAAGCATAGGGTTAGTGACCCCATCCCGTTGAAATGAAACTTGCTAAAATAACACTAACCAGAAAAAGTAATTCTAACCATTTAAACTCTGCCCTGAAAGTTTGAAGGTCTTTATTTCGAAAAGTTGTATCGCCTCGTGATGAAAACCGAGTCTCATCGGAAGTTACAAGGTCGAAGCCCCTTCTTACAAACAGAGCGACAATTACTTTAGTCAAGTAGAATGTTTTTACAGTGTGGTAGACTGGGAGAACTACTCAAGTTGCAGCAGAAGTTTAGCTAAATCTAATTGTATATGTTGAATTCTCGTGGCTTTTGTTCTTTTAATCGGTTATTATTGTTTTAAAGCAAGACATTTTAAATTAGTCTTGAATGGTTTGGATTCTTACTCTGTAGATGTTATAAATAATGTTAAATCTGTCTTAGTTAACATATGGACATCCTTTATGAATTGTATCGATGCAGTCATTATGACACAAATGTATACAGAAGAAATAGAATATAGCTAGCTCTGGAACCTAAGACGCGCGTTTCTTACTATTTGAGACTTTTCGACTCGAAGTACCTACATGTAAGTCGATGTTCACCACGGAACTCGAACCCAATACCGTTTGCATCATACGCCATCTCACTGTTCACTACTGAGTCAAGATAGTCGCATCCTGCATTCTACTGTTAGTCACATTCTATCTATTCTATAAACTATGATTGCTTCAAATACTCATTCGATAGTAGCTTATCTGGTCATGAACAGATTACCTGAGTTTGATAATATATTAATTCCAAATGAGTGAAAGGCCTGTTTAATGACGTTACGAAATCACAATCTGAGAATTACATTGAAGATATTCTCGAAATTTTTAGGTATTATGTACAACTCAAGAATACTTCTTTATTCTTGACAAACAGGAAGCTAATTATTAATTTATGTTCTTGATTAAGTTAACCTCCGTGGTAGTAAGTGTTGTTTGTAGTTTAACTTGCACATTATCTTTTTCACCTTATCATATAAAAAACTTCTCCAAAAGAAGACATCCATGAAGCGAATGCTATCTGAGAGTACATTTGTAATTTGTATACATGAAACTAAAATTCTCTATCCGATAGGCTCGATAGCATAAAATAACTTCTCTCATTTGAGTAAATTAGTATTTTAGCTGATCCTTTAAATTAATTATTTGGATAGCGACTCTTTTAATGCATTAGTATAAGACTAAAGTATAAAGTGTAATTCCTTAAAGAATAACAGAGTTTTGACTATTTTTTTTTCAGGTCTTTGTTTAAATCTAACCAAAGTCCACTTTATTTCTATTTGTAAAAACAGCGACAGCAAGTACTATTTTGTCTGTCTATAAAATGAGTAACTGTATTGTACAGATAAACAATAAATAAAGTTTTTTCGTGAATACGTTTATTACAAGTATAGCTGGTTACATAATATTTGTTTCTCCTCGTAAAAAAAAAATTGTAAAGTTAACTAATATTTTTTATTCCCAATTTTGTGTTAAAATACTTCGCATTTCTTGGCCTTGATCACGATTCGCATATTCAATAGCTTCATATTGCACATGTCTTTGTCGGGGTGCTTCAACTCCAACAAGTGGTATATTTGATGTTGAAGAACCACCGAGTAAACCAGAAATCATACCATTACGGCTTAGATTAGCAGTTTTCTGAGCTTCTTGACTAATATGAGCACATCCGCATCCAATAGGACTAGGAGGTAGACGATCATGTGTAATCAATTCTTTCATAGCAGAACCTTTATTATTCAATGCAGCTTCATATGCTTCTGATCCTCTTATACCACGAACCTTGCAGATATGTAAGGAATCGGTAAAAAGATAAATAAAACTATTACCAGTCTTTTCGATAAACAGCTAATTATCACTATTTCACCGAATGCAAACCAGAATTGATAAAATTAACAATACGATGACTCTCATTAATGATAATCTTTAACTATAAAAATGTACGGAAAAATCTAATAAGCGATGATATTCATATGAACTTATTTTTATTGATATGTAAAACCCATTTTGTATTTTGAGTTTCAAAATTAACAACCACACTCGATGAGTAAATTATTTTCACATCTGATTGTATTTTCTGATTTTCAATGATTGTATAAATAAATTTTGTCTGTTTTGTGATCTATACGACCGTTACACAAGAGAATAAAATATAAATCAAATATTGATCCTATGAAATTGCAAATTTATTCAAACACTTTTATGAAACGGATTCGGTAAGCGCCTAAACTAATTTTTGTTCATGAGACAACTAAGTGACTAGTTAATTCACTCTGTACATTCTGAGCATTTATCCGATTGTTAGTAATGTGTGGCGAATTCGCCCAATGCACAAATATTTCCGGTTCTATATTGCATGTAGCAGAATGATTCATTATATGAGGTGATGAAAAACGAGTGATTAATAAATTTATTACATGTGATACTGTCGGAAATTTTTAAAAACTCTAGTCAGAAATTGAAATTAACTATAAGTTTAAAGTTCCAATGGACCAACTTCTAAATTTAATATAAGTATAATTTAAAAACTTCGTCAATGCCGATCAGTATTAGTTGGAGAACCCCTGAAGTTAGCTGATACTTCAAAAATTTAATGTGCGAATAGTTCACATTAGTACTCATACAAGACTGAATCTGTACACTTCAAGCCTCATGATGACGACTTCGTTTAGTTGGCTGATAGTCAGGTTAGGAGGAAACAAATGTTGAACATTCCTAGATTTTAGATGGCTTAGTCTTATTGTAAAACTGTGATGAACAAATGTCTTTGAGTTATTCCTATCTTATGAACCATTTCATGAAATAGTAATAGTTCGCGCATGTCTAAGTATAAATGGAAAAAGAGTCATGTCAAACTAAACAACAAATGTAGTGCAAGTTTATGAAATAATTTTAAGAAACAAAGAAATATCATTTTCTATTAAACCTGTGAAAAAACATTTGAGAATCAAGAGTACATTTCATACTAGCTCACTTGGAATTTTCTTCCATAATGCTTTGTTACTGAACTTGCTTTACTACCGAGAAGATCAGACATTTGGCCTTGATTTCGTTTCATAGCTTCAATAGCTTCTTCAGTTCTGAGACGGTTACCAGGATAAGCAGTAATACTGTCTTCTTTATTATTATTCTGCATATTTAAGCAATCAATAACTTGAGAACCAGAAACTGATTTCTCCAAAATACTTTCACCGTCTGGTCGAACACGATGATGCACAATGTTTGAAGAGTCTAATTTTGATAAAATAAAGAAATGAAGCATAACAGTTTAAATATAAATCTACTCAGCTACTGAGTCTGGTTAGACACCAGTTTGTTTATCGATCTTCTAATGCAAATATTAATGTTTAAAAACTCTTATAATTAATTACTTGTTGCATTACGGGGTTGTGAAGATTGTTAAGTTACACATTTTTTGAAACCATATATCTAAATTTACTTATCACACATAACATTGGTATTCTGAATCCTCAAGTTTTCGTTCAACTTTAACTGTAATTTTTATATTTGATCATTTTGATGTGTTATATATTTATAAAGGCTTTTTGAATATTCGAATTCCTGATATCCTGTTTCATTCTATTCAGCAAAGTCAACAAATCTATTTACGATATATTGTCCTTACTGTAATCATGAAGATGATAAATATTGGAAGTAGCAATAATAACAATAATAGTGACAGACTATTATATAGCTGCCTATTGTCTAAAATAATAATTACTGAACTCAACGTACAACAGGCAGAACAATACTAGAACGCATTCAAGAAAATGTTATTTTTTGTAGAGGGATAGGATGCTGACAACCATTTTATTATCAAATATTAAAATTCCCCATTCTGTCAGAACTAGATAAATAAACTAAGAGTATTTATTTTTATTCAGTCCACCTACAGCTTTAATCTAGCGTACTGTTACATTTATAATTAAGTCAATAGAGGGTATATCAGACTCTAGCAGTGGTAATAATAATAATAATAAAAGAATCTTGATGAGCCTTTGTTTTTGTTGATTATCTTTAGATCAAAATAATTTGCTTGAATTAATCGAATCACCTTCTTTATTGTCAAGAGACATGGAACTATTGATGTGTCCACTGCGACCAATTAGTCTCCACTGTTCAGCATCAGATCCTCGGACACCTGCAGACTGTGGTCGAATCGATAAATATGAATGGTCATTAATATCTGCCTGTTGTAACTTCTTGCCCAAACATAATGCCATATCTGTCCCTGTCTTCGACCACTGTGCATTGGTTTGAGCTTCCTTAGTTGGACATCCATAAGCAAATGAGGTATGAAGTTCGTTAGGTGACATTTTCATGGTAAGCAAATCATCCAAACCCTATTGTAACAAATATTTTTCAATAAGATAAGAAAAAGAATATTAACAATTTAACTAACTTTCATACTTTATTATTTCTTCACATATCTATTTAGTTTTAGGGAATTATTCACTCAAATTATATTTACCTACTTGTAATCTTTATTTGTTATCATATAAACTTAATGTCCACACACACATTGTCAGAAGGGCATCTCATCTGTAGATCTCAAGAAGAGAATCAAATCAATAACTAGTCAGTACATGATGTTAAAGCTTAGTCAAGTTCAAGTTCAACAAAGTTTTTTAACCTCAAAAAAGTAACACTGGAGTACAGTATTTTCAACACTGAATGGTTGAAAAGGATTAAGTAAAACGCTTCAATCAAATATCATTGATATAGTGTGTAACGGCGAATTATTATCAGTGAACACATATAACTGAAAGATTTTAGCATAAACATATGGTGATACTTTGTAATTTTAGATCTTTATTAGTTAGTCGGATTCCTACTTATAGTAACAAGCATGATCATGCATAGTTTTTATGTCCAAACAATGATTTACTACAAATTAATTTTGAAACAGATAAAAGTTAAGAATAGAAAACCATGTGATACATAAAGATACCCTCATAATAATGCATCAACAGGAACCACAAGTTATCTGAGTTTTCCTTACCATACTTTAGTGGTCAGGTGAAGACTTACAAAATATAATGTGGAAGTGATCATGCAAAGATCTACGTTGCTACACCCTATTGTTTATATTAGAACTAGACCAGATAAGTTAACTGCCAATAGTCATGTGACTAAAACCAATGAAACTTTGTCATGACCGGATGATTCATGATATTAGGAACGAAGAACCATACAAAATGAGTTTGGTACAAGTGAAAATTTGTTCCTTACAAAACCTGACGGCCCTAGTCGAAAATACACTCATTTATATATTGATTTGTATACCCATTTGATGATTAAGTAGAAATAAGTAAGTAACACGGACTATTAACAAAACTATATGGTACTTTTCATGCTAAACACAGTTCATGTTAATTTAATATAGAAAATATCGTATTTTGAATGAACATCACACTAAAATCAATCACTTATATGCAGTAAAATATCTCAATGAAAACAAAATGAATATTACACTGAGTAATCAATATGTTTAGTTGAAAACAGAATTAATAGTGAATTAAAGTTACAATGAGGCATAAAAACGTAATTTTACCTTTTCATCTCGTCATACCGACTTTATTGATTATGTTTTTTTCGATCTAATTACTTCAGATACATAATTCAATCTTGAAACAATCAAAATGTGGTTTATTACGTTTAATAGGAAACATTTTAAAAATCTACATTTATCAACTTTTGGTTTAATTCGATTGATAGTTGATGATAATGATTCCTATTTTTGATGTAGATACACGCTGCGAAACTTTGTTGTTGTAGCACCCCACATATATCTTGTACTTTTGTCATTGTTGAGCTTGTATGCGCATGTACGCTTGGGCATTACTTGCCATCTACACAAATAGTTATTTGACTAGCTTTATCGGTTAACAGTTTGAATAATTCAATGTCATTATTGACAATACATATTTGAATTAAATACGATATTTGTATCGATCAATAAATAATTTGAATAATGAAGAAATTGTGGCAACGACTCGTGTTCTCTCGTAGAGATCATCAAGACGGAGATATACGGGAAATCGAAGATAACGAAAGTCTAACCCCACAATGTATTCATTTTTTGAAATAATCAACTGTTACTGATCGGCCATAGAATATTGAGTGAACTATTGTCTTGAAAAAAAGATACTTTTCCATTACAAGTTGTGGCAACCCGAAAAAGAATAATGAACAGTATGTTAATGTTAGGTTGAAACTTTTCAGAAATACTAACAGCCAGGCAATTCGACTACCAGTGTAGCAGCAGCCTCTGCAGCAGTAGGTCTCAACATACATAAAGGAAAAAGCGAAATTCTCCGATGCAACACAACATGCACCAACCAAATCTCTCTTGATGGAGATGCCTTGGATGACGTTAACACCTTTACATATCTTGGCAGCATCATCGAAAACCAAGTTGGATCCGATGCAGATGTGAGGGCGCTGATCGGCAAAGCAAGGGCTGCATTTCTACAGTTGAAAAATATCTGGAACTCCAAACAACTTTCAACCAAAACCAATATCAGGATATTCAATACAAATGTGAAGACAGTTCAACTGTATGAAGCGGAAACTTGGAGAACTACGAAAGCCATCATCCAGAGGATACAAGTATTTATGAACAGCTATCTTCGCAAAGTACTTCTTAATCGTTGACCAGACACGATCAGCAAAAACGTACTGTGGGAGAGAACAAACCAGATTCTAGTGGAGTTGGAAATGAGGAAGAAGTGGTGGGAGTGGATAGGACACGCACTACGAAAAGCACCAAACTGCATCACGAGACAAGCCCTCACATGGAACCCTCAAGGTGAAACGAAAAGAGGAAGGTCAAGGAACACATTACGCCGAGAAATAGAGAAAGATATGACGAGAATGAACAAACATTGGACAGAACTGGAGAGGGAAGCCCAGGACAGAGTTGGTTGGAGAAAAGTGGTGGGTGGCCTATGCTCGATTGGGGGTAACAGGCGTACGTAAGTAAGTAAGTAAGGCAATTAGATCATTTAGTTAATATCAGTTTATAGTGCTGATTCACGTCAAAAATATATAAGAATTTTTATGAAATGAGTTCAAGTAATATGTATTGAATTTCAATGTCTAATGTAGAGTTATTCATTTTGTAGTCACTGAATAAAACAGTATTATTGATGAATTGCAATGAAACATCATTTAAAAATATGCACAGTTTTATTTTTATTTGTCCTTATGTTAAGATGTTTAATTTAACTGAAGTAACTATCAACTACTTATCCAGCAGTCTATTTGAGATTCAGAAAAAAACATCAGTATACAGGTGTTAATTCAGGAGTTGTCCCGATTTACTAATTTTCATAAATAAATAGTATCACTTAGATGTGTTCTAACGATTTGTGATAACTTAATCATTCACCTTGCATTCGTTTTGAACTTGTTTATCTGGATCAAAGTACTAACGTGGTGAGTAAATTAAAGTCTCTTCATTATATATTTCTTTTATTTCAAGATAATTCAAGCTGCTAATCAAGACACACTCTACAGTTACGCTGAAGTGATCATCATAGATATTTAGATCTTGATTTATGCTTAATGTTGTATCCATTTATAATGAAATAACAACTTGAAAAGGTGCACTACATACATTTGGGTCATTTTTACTTTAAAACATATTCTCTGTTTAAGTTACATCATAATTATTCATATCAAAATAAATAAAAATTAAAAAGAAGCCAAATAATGTTTATTTGATGCACACAGATGGTAATTTTATCACACTAAGTGTTGTACCGACCTTGAAGAGAGGTGTGGATTATTTCCTGTAAGATGAATTTTATATGGAGAAAGGAATCTGTTACACTCGTCTCTAGGTATGCTTGAAACTATTACGGGTTCACCTTAGTCGAATAACGAGAATAAAATAATGAACCAGTGTTCAGGTAGGCCACTGTGATCCCGTGACCCAGTAAGAAGTCTTGATATATCTTAGAAAGTGTAATCTACAAACACCCAGCCAGCACACAATGAATCCGAGCATTCAAATTGCGTTTATTTATATTCCATAGAGATCTCCCTGGGACAGTCACAAAAATAGCACATTAAAATGACACAGTAACAAATCACAGACAAGGATTTTCCCGGTAGGAAATTTGGTCTCAAGGTCAACTGATCGGTCCATGAAATAAATCCAAAATAAAGATATTTATCAAGCTAGTTCTAAGGATCTAACATGCCCGAAAAAATCAATATTAGCTAATGCAAAATAATGTAGGAATTTGTTTCCATTATCTCTGTACTTCGATATCCATCCATTTTCAATAGTTATGTGAAACTAATTGATACATAAATCTTTGGAACTTTCAAACTGCATTTTGACAGTAATAAAGTTTATAATAATAATTATTATTATTATCATCATCACGCTGAAATAAATAATTAAATTATTCAATTAATTGAAAAGTGTTTTTTTCTAATATAAAGATTCAGCTTACACGATTTCTTATTGCATACTCTATACCTTCATACTTTACTCTTGGTTGATTAGTTGTAAAATGAGTTGAAGATTCTCTAGTTTGTGGATGTGCAAACCAATTGTTCATTTCGTTACGCCGACTGTAACTGGATGTCGGCTTTTTATCAGAAGTTAAATCAATGTGTAATTTATTAAATGGTTTATGTTTAAACCAATCAGATTCTTGTGTCATATTCTTTAAAATAGTCTAGTAAGGAAAAATAAAGTATTAACAAATTTTTTTCTGTATCTAGTCAAATTATTGTATTTACTTATCGAAAACATCTGAAAATGACTGACTAAATAAAAAGAAAAATATTCTGAAAATTCATAATAAATGACAATCGATTGAATAAACTTTGAATTTACATCAAGAAATAATTACTTTTAGAGGAATATCAACATAAAATGGTATTACTATCAAGTCTTGATATTTTCTAAGCAAAACTTCGATCGTAAGGTCATACAATCTTTCACGATTGGGTAAATCAATGATTGTATGGAATTACCGAAGCTTACTTCTTAGGAATCAGTAAAAATACTGCTAATTTATACATACATATTGAAAAATTAGTTTATAGTGTTTTTATATTGGCTTCAGTGTAAGCTTTCGTTTCATCTGTTGACTGCTGTGATATCTTTTGCCATTCATGTCCTAATTATGTTCATATTGAGATTTGTTATTTATGGTACATCGTAGTCTTGTATTATTTTTATACATTTTATATGAAATTTTGGCTCTAAAGAGTACAGAAAAAAAACGGATACTCGACTGGTTCCTATAGTGTTCTGATTGGTAGTTTGGGAACGGAAACGTTTTTTTGTGTGAACATTCAAGCGCCATCATAGTGAGCAGGTGAATTTATGTAATTACTGCTGGTGATATAGATCAAAGAACAACACAAGCGATTCTCAGTAATTGAGTAGGATGGCTCTACCTGTTGATGCCTGTTATCGCAAGCTGAAGTCAAATGCAAAACCATCCGAAGCTGGAGTGTGGTATGCCAGTCTTTACTTTTAAAGTAGAGGATTCTTATGACTTAATAGAGGATTTAATTCAAAGCACTGAGCTCATGTGGTGGTCATGAAAACAGTCAATCAATAATTAAGTACGGAATAAATCAACCTCAGGTTTCAATGAATTTCTGATATGGGACGATCCTAAACGTGGTTTTAATCCATCAAAATGACTTGTCGAATTATTTTTACCATATCAGCCATTATCCACTGTTATGCAACTAACCCTCATAAATTTAAAGAATCCGAAGTTTGTCTTAGATCAGACTACTTGAAGGATTTTCTAGAAGCATTTGAAATAGGAGAATGTGTGAAGGAATATATAATAATGCAAAACCCTGTCCACAAATCTTTCTATTAGCTTGTCCATCAAAGGTTTATTGGTTGCATAGACCTTAAATATTTTACATAGGATCAAATTGTTTTAATGAATTCGTTAATGAAATAACAGAAGAATTATTAATTTTCTTTCTCTGTTATGACAGTCATGGCTAATAAGTTACTAAGTCCATGTTTACATAGTTTAAACAACTACTAACGAAGAGTATTCTATACTAACTTCTATTTATATTCAAGTTTTCATTGGATTTGTAATTATTTTATTATTTTTTATTGTTGTTTATAATTGACTCATCTCTTTCTACCTATTTCATGACAAGTTTATTGTTAAATCATAGCGGATATGAATATGAATATTTTGTGATTATAGATTTGTCTTTCTTATGATACACTGTGAATAAAATCAAAATTTAGAAAATTCTTTACTAACTTAAGATACTAATAAATGTTCATCTGTATGAGTACTGATACTCTAGTTACAGTTGGGTCTAACTTAACTCCTTTGATAATGACTAATATAAGCATTTTCTAAAGCTAGGCAATAACGAACACAATAATATGTCAATCTCAAAATCGATCAGATTGCGCTTGCTTGAACTAACGAAATTTATGATGATAACTTGACAATTTCATTTGGGTGAGAGGTTTGTGGTGAATAGCTCGAATTATTTTTCATTACAGGTTTATATCAACTCGTCAAACTATTAAAATTCACGATGCAATAAAGATCATTGTTATCTTACTCTAAGGCTCCCTAAAAATAAACACAATATCATGACATCATCTAATAGAATTAGTAGGTTACTGCCACTATACTGATATAACTGAAACTAAGCAGTTATCCTGAAGCTTGTCATTATCGAATCTATATTAGATTTAATTAATTTATTGTATTTAATTAAAAGTAATATTTTCCTTCCGTAGACTTTATCCATTATCATTGTTTATTGATCGCTAAATCACTTACAAGATGATGTATTTACATTCAAAATTTATCGTAAATTAACTTACTTTGGCAAGTTCTCCTGTTCCTATTCTAGGTGGTCTTAACATAGGTTGATAATGTAAATTCTCAGCAAAATCACACCATTTATCACTTTCTGATTTTGACTTTTGTGCTATACCATATGCTTCTGATGTTCTTAAACGTAGCTGTGGTTTCTTTTCTATGTTTATTTCATCAGTATTTGAATAATCATTTACGAATCCACTTATTTCCGCTGTTGTCAGATGTTTTCTATTACGATTAGCTATCCCGATAGCATCAAGTCGTACACGTGGTTTCGGTGGTGTTTCACAATAATCCGCTCTATGAGTAAACCATAATCCTGGTGTCCCATGATTTTTAATCAAGTTATCATGAGCTGCACTAAAAGTATCGGTCATCAACATTTTTGTAATGCTGATCGATTTATTGAAATAAATGAGGTTAAATATTTGTTGTTATTGTTTTTTAGTTAAAAAAAACTTTAGTGTTATAACTAAGCAACAGTTTATTGTTTACCTATTGATTTATTCTAACCAATCATAATCTAACTATTTGTTGATAATGGTTATGATAGAGAATGTAAATTTTCTTACAAACCAAGTGTTTAATAATTGATTTGTACTGGTTGTTTGAATCTTCCCATTGATGTTTGGAACTGTAATTGATCAGTTTCTTTGGTATATGTGCATTATGTGTAGATTACCTCAAAATTACCCTCAGGTTACAATCATTATTACGAGAGGTGAATTCCACTGCTAGCCACTATCCACCTCTACTATAAAATGCTGAATATACTGTCCAGAAAGTGATTTACGTTCATCTATGGATGAGATTAGTGACACATGTACACTGATGTATACATCATATCGATTTCAACGAAATAATCTCATTAAAATTTACCATTTCGAACAACTTAAAGTAAACCAATCAGATCACTTTAGTTTTATTCTGACAATGAGAAATGACAAGTGTTGATCTAGATGTGAAATGATTAACCATTATTAATGGATTGCAAGATCATCAAGTAAACGTAAGATTTTAAATGTCAATGTATTGACAGTTAACATTGTAATTTCTGTAAAAATAATCGTGATCAAGAGTTTTCAAGTGGCTAACTGACTGAACTGGATACTTCATTATCTCTCTCATCATATTTAAAGGTGATTTTGCGTATGTTCAGTCTAGACAAATTACAACACATGAGTGAACTATGTAGACGATTAAGCCAATAATAAAAACAATGTACAATTATTTTGAATATATGTATTTTATTTCCTTAAATGAATTACAATGATTCTCATTATATTTATTTTAGCATGATCAGAAAAATAACCACTTCATAAGGCGTGTTGAATTGCTAAGTACGAATAGATATAGTGATTTAATAGAAAGTAAATTTCAAAAAAGGATAGTTTTTTTATATGTTTGTAATAGTGTGGTGCGCGCTACTTATAAGTAGTGTATGACGCGAGTGTAAACGTAATGTCTGGCAGCAGAAGATGGGGTAAGATCAAGAAAGGAAGAGTGGGAACACAATGGAATCTGTATGAAACGCATGAATAGTGAAATGTCAGACAATGGATTGATGATGGATTGAAGATTTGCAAATTAACCGTTTACGATATGGTTTTCCTATTTTACTGAGTAACTCTGTAATTTGCGATAAATGCAATTCGGTTGCCCTCACCTGTGTTCTCCTTCACTACAATAGTTGTATACAAAAATGATTCCTTTGTATATTATTAGATGCTTAACTCGAATTCCAAATAAATATTTTCGTTTGTGACCATGTAGTTCTTATTGAGTTCAGTGCTGGTTCATAAACTCTTCATTGAGCCACTCTGAGGCTACTACAATTCCGAAAGTGGGATAAAGGAGAAGAGTTGAGTTAGTGACTCCATCCCTTAGAAAATTAACTCACTAAATAAACGCTAATCAGAAAAAATAATTCACACCATTTAAAATCTCTCCTGACAATTGGAAGGTTCCCATTCAGAAGAGTTATGACGTCTCATGATGAAAGCCGAGTTCCTTCGGAAGTCACAACCAGAGCAACCAGTCTTTTGGGCAAAAAGGAATGTTCGAACCACTTGGGAGACCACAGGACTGTACTGGATTGCCTCAGAAAGGAGAAAATACTACCAGTGAAACGCGTAGGACCCAGGGTGGACAAGTGAGACTAGCTTCAGGAGAGCTGCTGTTGTACTCCGACCATGAAGAAGAAAATGCCTCACATACACATGGAGTTGCACTGATGTTGTCCAAACAAGCACAAAAAGCACTGATAGGATAGGAATCTCATGGACCAGGGTCATCAAATCATCCTTCAAAACAAAGAAAGAGGACATTTCAACGAATATCATCCAATGCTATGCACTTACAAACGACTGCAATAACGACGTCAATCGTCCAGAGCAGTTCATCAAAGTATTTGACCATTCGGATGGGAGACCTAAATTACAAGGTTGGCATGGACAACACTGGATATGAAGACATCATGAGACGACAATGACTGGGAGAAAGGAAGGAAAATGGTGAGATATTTGTAAACCTATGGGTCTTCAACAAACTGGACAAAGATGGAACCATATTCTCACACAAACACATACATGAGGCTACATGGATTTCACCGCATTGCACTACTCAGAACCAAATCGACCATATCTGTATCAATAAAAGTTCAGAAGAACGATGGAGGACGTAGGAACCAACAGAAAAATTGATATAGCCTTAGATCACCACTTGCTGGTTTCCACAATGGAACTGAAACTCAAGAAAAACTGGACAACGGGGAGGTAACATCACAATAGTTCACTAAGGCCTTTCTTCAGGATAACGACAAACTCAAGGAATTCAGAGTAACCGATTAGCATTAAGGTCCATCTACTCAATGAAAAAGAAAGTACCATGGAGAACAGTTGGAAAGGGATCAAGGGGGCAATCACTTCAAAATTTCACGAGGTTCTGGGCCGTAAGTAGTACTATCCGTTACAAAGAATGGTTCTCTGTTGGTACTCTTGAAAAATTTAAGAAAGGAGAAAAAGAAAGGAAGAAGTCAACTTCTTCCAAACTTGAGTACAGAAATCCAAGGCACATTCTGAATACGTAAATATGTGGAAGATTGGAAACGTGAGACAGTTGTACCATACAACAGAGAAGATCTCTGGTATCAGGCAAGGTTGCATAGTCCAACCTTTTTTCTTTCTCCTGGTGTTCGACTGCATTATAAAGATGTCAACACCTGGAGGGAAGCACGGTATTCAGTGGACAGCCAGGATACAGCTGGACCTGGCTCCTCTATATCACACGCAACAACAAATGCAAGAGAAGACGACCAGTGTAGCAGCAGCCTAAGCAGCAGTTGATCTCAACATACATAAAGGGAAAAGCAGGATTCTACAATACGATACTACATGCGCCAACCAAATCACTCTTGATGGGGATGCCTTGGAGGACGTTAACATACCTTATACATACATATCTTGGCAGCATCATTGATGAACAATGTGGATCTGATGCAGAAGTGAGGGCGCGGGTCAGCAAAGCAAGAACTTCATTTCAACAGCTGAACAACATCTGGAACTCAAAACAACTATCTGCAAGCACCAAAGTTAGTATTTTCAATACAAATGTGAAGATAGTTCTACTGTATGGGGTGGAAACTTGGAGAGTTACCAAAGCCATCATTCAGAAGGCATTTATTATTAACAGTTATCTACGCAAAATACTTCGGATCCATTGAACAGATTCCAGTGGAGGAGGAAACCAGAAAGAAGCACTGGAAGTAGTTGGGACACAAATTATGGAAAGCGCACAACTACATCACAAAACAAGCTCTCACTCGGAACCCTCATGGACAAACGAAAAGAGGAAGGCCGAAGAACACATTACGCCAAGTAATGGAGGCAGACGTGAGAAGAATGAACAAAAACTGGACAGAGCTGGAAAGGGATCGCCAGGAAATAGTGGGTTGGAGAATACTGGTTGGTGGCCCATGCTCTATTGGGAGTAACGGGCGTAAGTACGTAAGTAAGTACTGGTTCATACGTGACAACAAGAATACTGTAGCACCCTTTTTGAAGGCTTTGTTTTGGGGAAAATCCCTCCATGTACATATTTGTAATATGTTCTTACTGACTCTTTCTGCGCTACATTTTGGTGGTCTGCTTAACCCCATTTTGTGATGTTAATACATGTATTTTGTTATAGTTTCTATTTTTGGTACCTTTATTGGAGTTTCTATGTTTTCTACTGAACTGTATTATGCCGTTTAAATTGATACCTAATTATGGCGTCAGCCATATCGAATTCGGCACCCTGTGCGGTGAACTTTGAATCTGAACTGTGAGGGTGCAATTTTGGACTTATACGCAAGAATCCTTCCAGAATTGGAAACCCATTTTGTTAAAATGTGTTAAAAAACAGTTTAACATTGTTTAGATACTTGCTGTTTTGTTGTCTTGGACCGGGAAAGGTCTTGCACTGTTCTTCGAATTTAGAAGCTACTGAAAAACCCCAACAATACTGATTAGAAATTTCTCGCTAATACTAGTTTATATACTAAATATAATTACTCCTTATTATCACAGTGTTTCTTGTTAATATTTTACTGTCCAACGAGGCAGTTTGGATGCATCAAAAAATCCGATTAAAAAGTTTATGAAATAAGTTATTTATTTCGAATGACACAAATTTTTAGAAGGTTAAGAATACCTTTTCAGAGAATAATGGTTGGTTGAAATCAATAACGAGTTCTCCAGTATATGCAGATAATTCTGGATTAATGAAATGGTTACATCTCTAGCCCTAACCATAGAATAATAATAAATACAAATCATATACGTGAAACATAAAATAACCCGGTCATGGACACTGTGTCAAAGAGTTGAAGTGACAGTTATGACAATCAGCTGTCACAAAAGATTAATTTAACCGATTCACACTTATCAGTGAAGCCTGAAATATTACAATCTTAGATTAACCCTTTTGTAACAGATAATTCTTCAGTAGCATTGCATTCAAATGAATCATATGACTATCAGCACTGCGTAATCATATAATTGAGTAAACTAGTGACATCTTTAGTGGTGAGAGATACCAGATTGACTATGATCACCACTAAATGTTCCATACTATCCCGTCATATATATCAAAACAAATCCAGGTACCAATATTTTATTGAAGGAGAGAGTAGGTACTACATGGGGAGCAGCAAGTTAAGAAAAATGGCAGTAAGGCGAAGAGAACGTTGCGCGCAAGAATTGGAAGAAGTGTTTTTGGTAAAGTTAAACGGAACGAGTACAATAGTGTTTATTTTTCACAAGTCGTATTTTCTTCTTAGAAGCGTTCCACTACACATCTATCCGTAATAACAGTTTGATTATATTATATTGTAAATTTTGTTCACATAATAATAATAACTGACTACCTAATAGCTTGTAGTAAGATGCTTTTACGAAGAGAACGCAATAGGTGAAATGGAAACATTTATTATTGCACACAATTGTAACAATAACTGTTTTATAGTTCCCTTTTTGTTTAACTGTACTTAAAACACTTACTTACACACAACTTTCTGTTTGTGTTGCTGCCATCCTTCGTTACATGCAGCTCTTTATGTCGCCCACTTTCTTGTTCATTAGACATCACGAAATCATCAGCAAATATTTCCTTTACCCTGGATTTACTTATTCTTACACTGACGAGCTAGTTATTAGTATTTAGTGGTGACAACTGTCAATCTCGACTCGATCACCACTAGAAGCTCACGCTAACCAACCAGGTTAATCAAAATATAGTTATCGATTAGTGTAATATACATTTGAAAATCAGTCTTCAATGTTTTTCCCTCAATGATATTATGGATGGCCGCAGCATCCACTTTCATGTGTGTGTAGTATTACACAAGAAAATCCCTTCCAGTACAATTTACTCTTATACTATACCTTTGTTCTTTACTTATATATAATATTTCTTGTATTGTGTCATTCATACTCAGTAATTGTGACCATGATGTAAAAATTATATCTTTCGTATCTTTGTGTTATCATAATTACATTCGATATCTGTTGTGTTGCGGATGCACGTAAGCACATCATTTTGATTTGCTTGAACTATTACGAGTTTAGCTTGATCGGAAAACGAGAGCCAGGATCGAGGATCCGGCAAAACGACATACTATTCTAATCCGAGTGTCCCAATCCCCATTCAGTAGAAGAAGACTTGATATGAAGTAGAACATGTATTCGACAAGCATCCAGAAAGTATGAGGTTCCAGTCCAGAAGAGAATCAGTATCCTGGACTAGGGATCCGGGTCCGGGTCCAATTCATAAAAGATACAGATAATGCGCATTTATACAATTAGGTAGAATAGGAAACAACATTGAAGTCTGTGACATTGATAGTTAGGACGACCAATAAGGCTTGACCAATACAATTAAACTAACGAGCAATTATATTAAGATATTGGATGAATATCATAACAAGTTGTTAATTTGTGTTAATTGTGAACGGATATTAATTGCCCGGATTATTGCACTATCTTTTTGCTATTCAAATAAAATCCTGCCCACTCTATTCAGTTTTCCTCTTAACTGACGACGGCCTGTGAATTTGGGAATTAAAGTGTTGCAGCATTCTATTTTAGGCCACTATGTAGGACTACTGGACGTGAAATTTGATTCATTAAAACTATCAGATATATATTTCTCCTTCACGTCGATGGTACCTACTGTGCAGAATATTTTTTGAACTGAGCGAACTCTACTTTTGGTGGTAATCTCAGACGGAGCTTGAAGATAACATTTCCGTCGTTACATCTGTCAACATTATTGTCTAAATACTGTTTTAGAGTGCTACTCTTCTTCTGTTTATTGTTGTTACTGAAAAGCTATGTTAGGGCAGCTTATTAGCAGTGATTTTTGGCATACTGTTAATTGTCTTGTAGTTATCATATCTTAGTTAAGTTTTTTACGGATCTGCCACACTGCTTGCTTTAAAGCTGTTTGAATGGTGATTTTTTCTCTTTTCACGATAGAACACGATTCGTGGGTTTTCAGTCCTACGTCTGCATCGTTTTCTGGCCCTAACATTTCGAAAACCGTCTTCAGGTTCCGGACAGAAAGCACTTTGGTGTGGCACACCAACTTGAGCAGCAAACACGGCACGCTATTCCCGTTACCGTTCTACGTAAAATGACCTTCAATGACAACTCGAGCATCATGGGTCATGCTGGTTCCATGGCATGTATTCAATCAGTTAGTCACCCTTAAACACGACGATACTAGGAAAACACTCCATATTGTATGTTTCAGTCTGGAAAATGTTCAACATTGTAGATGGTTTGCCCAGGGTTACCCTGTATTTTCAAAAATGTGAGGAGATACAGAGTACTACCTTGATCCTTCAGACAAATAGAATAAGGAAACAAAGTCGTTGATTTCATTTCAAAAGAATCCTGCTTTATTTATAGGGAACACATTTTATGTTTGTCATTATGCATCAAAGATTAGAATAATCTGGGAAATGTTCAAAAACAAATAATACTATTTCAAATATTAACAGCTTAGTGTTGCTAGCTTATTGTGAGAACGAATGGAAAAGGTGAGGTTGGAGTTTCTAAATAAATACATCATAAGAACTTTTGACCCTATCTTCAAAACTGTATTTACACAAATAACATGTTGCTTGTATGTGACTGACGAGAAAGCACGAAATGGTACTATCGCACAAAATATGTCTTCTCATTTCTCTTTTCGAATGGAAATATCTCTCAATTAACTGTAGGAAATTTCTTAGAACCTCTGCAAATCCTAAATAGGTATCGCCTACCTATACTTAAATTTCTTAGTGAACTTTAGAAATGCAGAGGATTTATCTGAGCTTCAAAATTACCTTATAAAAAAAGAGGAATGGTCACTGGACAGTCGGTTAAAACTTAATTAGTCAAAATGTTACATTTCGCCTCATGAAACACAAGAACACTTACTTCCTCAATGGAATTACTATCCCTGGTGTGTTCTGAGGGCGCGATGTCGGCCTAATAACCACAGAGAGCAATGACAACTGTTTAAAGTATATAAGTGATGGTGCGAAGGCAAAGGTTACCATTCACTTCGTGCGAGGAGAAATTGATGTAGTCACCTCATCCATTGGTAATCATGCAATACACGAAATGGTGCCACAAAAACTAGAAGCAAGCTTGTGAAAAAGATATTGCGTATTAGATACACTCGCTGACTCTCTTCCATTTACGGAAAACAATCCACTTTCGGGATACTTTATCACCTCCGAAGCTATAAAAAGTTGTCTCCATTCATTGGTTGACAATCTGAAAACATTTTCGGGAATACGGAACCATTCCAAGTCAGAACCATTGCGCGGTAGGTCTAGCTACCTCATTCAACTGCTCTATTTCTAGTTGCTTCGGCAGCATACATACATCCACTCACTCACAAACACAGGACTTGTGGACAAGTTACTGGATACACGCAAAGTTACTTACTAATACGGTAAAAGGTAAAGTTGCAATTTTGGAGTACTTTCAGGCTCTATTCCTTGTAGTTTTATTTTATACTACTAGATTTCTTCTTTCCTAAACCCCTTTTTTGTGTATCTCGTATCCTAATTTTGTGTATCTCATATTTTAATCTCGGTAATCACCTCCCAATCTCCCTGGCATCATGTCAAGTAATAAGGTCACTAGTACTCTTTACACTGTAACAACTAGGAAGACTTATAGAGGCATAAACCCCGAGGTCGATAGCGCATCAAAAATTCCAATATCGTGCGAACGGGCTGCTAAAAATCCCAAAAGGTCAGTCGATAGTACGCCCCTCAGTGTCCACACTTTAGACCACTCAACTCAGACACCACAGAGGAGGCAAGACACCACCCCTATTCCTAAAAAGACCAGTAAGTCAGTTAAGAATAGGAGGAAAAGACGCCCCAAGGCTCGGTCGACACTGAAACAGCATAAGGACGACTGTTTTGCCTGCTCATCACCAGTCAAAACCAGCGACCATGCTTTTGAATGCAATTTCTGCAGTACGTGGGTACATTGTCACTGCGACAATACAGTACCTAAAGAGTACTATGGTTTCATGCTGAGTCACCCCTGCCCATGGTTCTGGTACGTCTGCCCTCGGTGCAGAGTTTCTGAGGCATTGACAAAGCCACAGGTCTCACCTAAAACCAGCCCTCAAGTCCAAACGACTAAGGCAAAATCGCCTGGCACTAAACCGGTAAAACAAGTGACCAAGGCTACAACAACCCTGCCTAACACGCCGACAAAACCGCCGGTTGTTGTTGTCCCCCCAGTAGCTACCAGCAACAGGCAACAATCGGTAACCGTGAAGAAGGGAAAGGGAAACACCCCAACTCACAAGCAGCCTCCACCCAAGACCAGGGACAACAGATCTAACTCCCTCATCTTATTTAACGTCCCAGTGTCGGAAGGAAGCTTGCTAGAAGGTAGGGCTGCCTTCGACAAAGAGCAATGGGATAAATTCTGCTCCACCCTCGGAATGTGCGAGGTCCCAGCTAAAATCTGTCGCCTTTTCAAAGGTCAGAACGTCTCGAAAGGAAAACCCCCTCCAATGAGGGTAACTCTTGATTCAGCACGACTAGCTGAGGACATCATCCTTTCGTCCCAAAGACCATCGGTCAAATTGTCCTCGCTGATTCGTATCAGGCATGACAAGCCGTGGTCGGTACGTGCAGCAGCCAGAACTGCACCAGACACCCAGGAACAGACCACCATGGTAGTTCACGGCATACCCGAACTCACCAATGGTAACCCGGACGAAGCACACGAGCACGATGTGCAACAGTGGCGATGGCTATCGCGTAGCTTATCCCTCCACACCCCGATGGCAGTCTCCATCTCCAGGTTGCCCCGCCCGTCACACCTTACGTCTATCAAGTCACCACGCCTGATAGCTGTAACACTCAGGAACCGGGAAGACCTGACCGAAACACTACAAGCTTGGTACAGTTCGAAGAACGATCTACCTAGCCACATCAGATGTTGCGAGAGCCGACCTAGATCTGTGAGACAACAACAGGGAGGCCAAAATGAACGCACACAGCTGATAGTTAAACTCGGTCAACTACCTCTGGCTCAAGATGTGAGTGAACCAACCGCGCAGGCAAAAAACCTGCAGAGGCCAGTTCCCACAGAACTGGCCGACTCGGTTTAAATAACTTGTCTGAAAACCCGACTAAGGCTGATGCTGCAAATGTGCACCAGGTTCAGAGACAAACCACCAAGTGCCTCTATAGCAACGTAAGAGGACTAAGGGGTAAGCTGTTAGAAGTCAGGAATATGCGCTCTCAGATGGATCTGAAGATCATAATCCTAACAGAAACATGGCTATCCCCCGACATTGCCGACGCAGAAGTGGGCTTGCCAGGCATGACACTCTTCCGAAGCGATAGGGAACACCAAACTGGAGGTGGAGTGGCTATATATGTAAATAGCCACTTAAAAGCAGAGCGGCTATACAACACCCAACTAACTGAGGTGACAGAATCATGTTGGTGTTGGTTCCACTCAAATGGCACGAAATACTTGATTGGAGGGATCTACCGACCTCCTTCGGGTACTAGGGCCCAGAAAAGCAAACTGGTTGACGTAATTCTGCAACTGCCACTCCTGGGGTTCGACCAAATACTCTTAGCTGGAGATTTCAATACCCCATCTTTAAATCTCAGCAACCAGAGTATCACCCCCACTGGTTGGTTCCAAAGACAACTTGGTACAGCCATTAGAAGCTCTGGCATGACTGAGCATGTACGCAGCGCCACTAGGTGGACTAAGGAAGGGAAGTCCTCAAACCTAGATTATCTGTTAACGAACGACCAGCTCCTGGTTGAGGATGTTAACATCCGCGCTCCAATAGGTAGTAGTGACCATGGCACAGTCCTGTTTAACATGGTCACAAACGAAATGCTGACACCGGACAATAACGAGCCTTACCTCTGCTACAGTAGGGCAAACTACACACGCATGAGAGAGGTGCTCCTACATGCCCCATGGCCACGGGAGTGGCGGAGGCTGACAGTAGATGATCACTGGCAAGCAGTGAGAGATATCATCCAAAACGCTGTCGTAGACAATGTACCTCAATCACACCCAAAACGCCAGAACAGAAGAACCTGGGTTAGGCGCGGCACGGAACGCTTGCTACAGGCGAAGAGGAAAGCCTGGCACAAGTGGAAGGTCTCCTTGAAGGATTCCGATCGCAGTTCTTACTTGGCATTGAGAAACAGATGCAATACCAAAGTTCGAAGCGACAGGAGACAATTCCAGCCGATACTAGCCGCCAGAATAGAGGCAAACCCGAAACATCTGTTTAGGTTCATGTCCAAAAGAAAACCTACTAATCAAGGGTTGTGCCCCCTAAAAGGGCCTAACGGAGAAGACCTCACCAACCTAGAAATGGCCGAGATCTTCAACACCCATTTTTCTGATCAATTAAACCAGGCGCCTACATGTTCAGAGTATTACGCCAACCCAATGCCAGCTGACGGCTTAGGGAACATCCGTATCACCCCTGACCTAGTATTAAGGAAACTAAAATCCTTACGCCCAGGTAAGTCACCAGGTTGTGACAACATCCGCCCTATAGTCTTGCAACAGTGCGCTGAAGCCCTCTGTTCACCGTTATGCAACCTCTTCAGGCATTCACTGGAGTCACACCAATTCCCAGCGGAATGGAAACAAGCTACTCTCTCTCCAATCTTCAAAGGAGGAGATAGAAAGGACCCAGCCAGTTACAGACCAGTCGCACTACTACCTATATTATCAAAGGTTATGGAAGGGCTAGTGGACGAACAAATGAGGGAGTACATGGATAAGACTAAAATACTCCATGAAGCTCAACATGGGTTTCGGAAAGGCAGGTCGTGTGCATCTAATCTTCTCATCGCATGGGACAGTTGGACATCCTGCTTGGACCGTAAAATACCAGTGCACGTAGTATTTCTCGACTTCGCAAAAGCCTTTGACACAGTGCCCCACGCACGCCTAATCGAAAAGGTTGTGGAAATGGGCTTCACTGACCCGCTCGTATCTTGGCTCAGAAACTACCTTGAGAATAGAAAGTTTCGCACCAAGGTAAACAGGGTGCACGCGAGTTGGAGAGTATCCACTTCAGGAGTTTCACAGGGGACCATCCTAGGCCCACTCCTCTTCCTGATATTCATTAACGACCTTCTAAGCTTAGTTAGCTCACCGGCACTGATCTATGCGGACGATGCGAAGATCTGGAGATCCATTAGAAGCGAAGAGGATTCGACTGAGCTTCAAAAGGACCTTACATCCATTGAGGAATGGGCAGTGAAAAACGGTTTAAAACTCAACCAACCGAAGTGCCACGTCATGCATTTCCTGCCTCATATGACGCAAACCACCTACTTTCTCAATGGAAGTCCGCTCCCTAATGTCTCCTCAGAGCGCGATCTTGGTTTAATAACCACAGAAAGCCTCCACACGAGTCCGAACTATGTAGGGGATGCAGCCAAGGCAAATGCGACTCTTCACTTTATGCGAAGACAGCTTGGTGCTATCACCCCGAAATTATTTTTAACCCTGTTTAAGACGTACGCGCGCCCACACTTGGAGGTTCACAACGTCATCGCACCCCCTATGCTTAAAAGAGACATTAATCTCTTGGATCGAGTGCAGAGACGAGCAACCAAATGGGTGATAGGGCTGAAAAATAAACCGTACGACGATAGACTCCAGCTCTTGGGATTATTCCCACTGAGCTACAGGAGAATCAGAGGTGACCTGATTATGGCGTACACCATATTAAACACGACCAACCATCCCAATGTGAGCATCTTACCGATGCATCACCACCACTCCCCTCGAGGCAATCCTCAAAAGATTGCACATCAAAGAGCAAACACTCAGGTTCGTGCACACTTTTTCTCATTGCGAGTCGTCGCAACTTGGAATGCTCTCCCAGCCGAGGTAACCACAGCCCCCTCAGTGGACTGCTTTAAGAAGAGACTTGATAATCACGTACTCACATGCGGACTATCATCTCCCTCTTGGACAAGCTGTGCCTGATGCATATCTTGAGACCTGCTAGTTGTTACCATTGCCATCTCCTCAGATCACTTAATTAATTTAACTCGCCTATTCCTCTCCCTTGCTTACACTTCGGTCCTCTCTCACAATCTTCACTACCAATTAACAAACTAAATTCATCTATATATTACTCAGTTCTGAAATTTTACTCATATTATCATTTTAATTTACCCTTATTACCCTTATTACTCTCCACATTGCAACTAACTGATCTCCGGTTTGGTAATGTGACGGCTGCTAGTATCCAGAAACCCTACTGCCCTGAAACAAACGTTTCATTCAAATCCCGAGACATACAAACTCACAACCAACTGCCAACTGACTAGAATTAGACAGTCGAGTGGCTAGACCTCCATCCATTGGACATTACCGAACACCTGGAACCGTACCGAAAGAACAAGAATCGAGCGCGAAGAAATCAAATTGGTTTACACTAGCTCGTGAAAAAGATATTGGATATTGGAAGTGGGTACGTTACTTTGGATTTTGGTGACCTTGGGTTCTTATGGTCTAGTGAGTTTAGCCGTTAAGTGATTTCGTACATGATGTCTGTAAAAATATGTTCACAAAATTCTAAGGTGTCATAATAATGTTATTCTTACTTACGGAACTGCTAGATTTGTTCAGATTGCTGCAACTCTAGGAAAAACTGTTTATACGAGAGTTATTTATTCAGCTATCACGGAAAAATTTTGAATGTGTTTTCTCCTCAAGTCAAGATGCTATACACTCCTAAACGTTTGACGAAATTTTTATGAAAGTATGTAATATGTGGAGTGTAGCGACAAACAAGACAGTTTATACTTCCAAGCTGCCGCTCATAACTCAGGAAAGGGTAAAAACGGTTATAATAAGTCCTAATGAGTCTTATCCCTCCATGGGACTCATAACCAACACGTTCTGCCTGTGTCATGATCTCATTCTGACTCGAACGTCAATCTCACTTTTGAATTATATAAGTTTTTAAAGCAGGGTTTCTATTTTCGTATTCTGAATTCTCAAACACCAACACAAAACCTAGTTTTGCGTTGGCCTACATTCAATGGGCTCGGATTTGGACATACTAAAAACATTTTGTGTTATACCTAACGTTTTCACCAACTACAGTCCTAGTGGGTTGATTTAGGCACTTTCGATTATCGTGTAAAATTAATGAAAATCTTTCTGATCTCTAATAAAATGTTGAATTAAGTGGCTTTTTACAAGCGGGTTAGGTACTCATTATTTTTATTTAAGTCGCCTAATGCATTTTCACTAATCTCAGTCATTAATTTTTATCACTAATTTCCATCTATAGTTATGTAGGTATAGAGAATAAAAATTCCCGTATAGTATTAAAAACCTGTACTGCTCTAGCAATTTCAGTAACCTCACGGAGGTCTCGGGATGTTGGGAAAAGTAAATTTCCTGAACATATGAAAAGCATTTACAAAAAGATATCTGTCTATACATTGTTTGTAATGTCTGAAAGTGCACTACAACAGTTAAACATTTTCTTCACCATCACTGTCTTCACTTTCCAGACTCATTTGTGGGTCGTATTTTCCGTTTTATCTTTTCACTATCACTGATACTATTGCTTTGATCACCTTTCTATGTTAACGTGGCTTGGTAACTTGAACCGATGGACAGTTGGGCTACTTTCTTATCTTGCTGATGGCTAACTTAGCAAAAAAGTCTGTCAAAAGGTGTAAACTCTTAAAGCATGCCCATTATAAATTGAATAAAAGCAGAGAATGACAGTTCTAACGAATACCACTTAATATCACCACAAACTCTAAATCGGTCATTAATATTCAAATAATTGGTTTCCTCATCAAGATACCAGTAAAAGGAGATCTCGGCAAGTGCGAAAAATGCCAAGATATCAGTCTACTATCACTGCCAGTAAAAGTCTTCAATCGAGTGTTGTTGAACCGAATCAAAGAATTATTAAACGCCTAACTTCCAGATTAACAGGCTGGATTTCGTAGGGCTCATTCGTGTAGCGACCAAATCGTAACGCTACGGATCATCGTGGCACGATTAATTGAATGGAATTCACCACTATACATCAACTTCATTAACTACGAGAAAGTATTTGTCAGTCTGGACAGGTTGATACTATGTAGGCTTCTTTGATATACGTGATGAGAGATTCAACATAGGGAATTCCAATGATAGATAACACAGCCAGATCGAGCACGGAAAACAGTTCACAGACTCATTCCAAGTGAAAACCAGTTGTTTACTCTCACCCTTTCTCTTTCTCTGGTAGTTAGCTGGACTATAAAAACCTCAATATCTAAGGGGAAACATTAAATACAGTGGACACCCAGTTCTTCTTTCCCACAGACGAGAACAAATGCAAGTGAAGACGGCTAATGTAGCAGCTACCTGTGCATACATAAGAGAAAAAGTGAGATCCATAGATACAACACAATCTGCACCGACCAAATCACACTTGGCAGAGAAGCTTTAAAGCAACATCATCGGTAAATAAAGTGGATTTTTTGCAAATTTGAAGGCTCGGGTTGGCAAAGCAAGGGCATCATTTCTATAACTGAAGAACATCTGGAACTCAAAACAACTCACAACCAACACCAAGGTCAGAATTTTCAACAGAAACGTCATAACTGTTGTATTATATGTAGTGGAAACTTAGAGAACTACCAAAACCACCACCAAAAAGGTTCAGGTGTTTGTTAAAAGTTTTCTATGCATGGCACTGCAGACCAACTGGCCAGACACCATCAGAAACAACCTACTGTGGGAGATAATATACCAGTCTCCAACTTGGGAATGAATTAGGGAAAAGTGCTTGAGGTTGATGGGATATGCATTGATATAGCCACCCAACTGCATCACAAAGCAAGCTAAAGCTTGGAATCTTCAACGCCAGAGGAAAAGAGGAAGATCAAAGAACACATTGCGCCGAGAATTTAAAACAGACATAGAAGGAATAAATAGCCTAGGACAGAGTTGGCTAAAGAATGCTCCATCAAGGTTAACGAGTGTAAGTAAAGAAATGGATTCCATGTTACTTATGAAAGGTTGCACAGAAGTAATCACTGTTCTCAAAAGGGAGGTTACTCAGAGTGGGAAAAGTAGAATCAGTGATTTTAACAAGGCTCAATGAGCATTTATTAGTAATGCAAACGAATTTCAGGTCAATGGAAATATATTCTGTTTGTAAGAGCTTACCATAGATAACCGGTTGTCTTGTGTTTGGTTATATGTTAATTACTTGATATTTTCCAGTAAACAATATTACTTAAACAAACTGTTTGCATTCTAATATGCGACGATAAAATGCATTGTGCAATTATTTGTATTAGCAGGGAGTATAACAAGTGTGGTGTGAGCTACTTATAAGTAGTATATGACGTGAGCGTCAACGTAATGTCCGGCAGCGGGAGATGGGGAAAGATCAAGAAAGGAAGAGTTAGAAAACAATGGAATTTGTATGAAACGCATGAATAATGACAATCGATTGATGTTTGGCAACAGGAACAGTCCAGTTCGATCGGATGAACTGGTATTTTGCAAATGAACAATTTACGATATGGTTTTCCAATTTTACTGAGTAACTCTGTAATTTCGCTAAATACAATTCGGTTGCCCCACCTGTGTTCTCATTCACTACACAATTACTTAATATGTTCTAAAGGCATCCTTGCTACTTTTTAATAAAAACAGTACATAGGCTCATCCTCTTAATAGGACATAATATGATGATCTAGTGTGTGTTTAGATTAAGCGTATATCTCTTAACTCAGGCTGATATATATTTGCCAAACATTGATGGAAAGCCAACGAAATAATGATAGAAATAAAAACAATCATATCAGCTATAATAACGAAACTAAATAAAAGTTAAAAACGAGTTGTGATTGAGTTAACATTTTGCACTATTTCTGAATAATATATTTTTCCTGTGTAATCTTGATAAGGTGATTTTCGTTATCTGTTTTATATAAATACTTTTATTCTTCATTCCAGATATTAACTATTCGTTTTCTTATCCTACTGAAAATGCGTGTTTTGGAATTGTATTCTGGAATAGGAGGAATGCATTTTGCCTTTCAGAGTATTCAAATTATCAGTTAATCTTACTTTAAGAGTCAACTGTGAAACATGAAGTGGTTGCCGCTGTAGAGATAAATGACGTTGCAACTGATGTATATAAATACAATTTCCCCAATACATTAACACTTAATCGTGTTATCGAGGTAAATACTTTCGTGTGACGTTTTTAAGCCTTAGAGTTTTAGTGCAGATTTTGTGTGTAGTTTGAACACAAACGTTTGGAGTCTCTGTCCACCCTGTCAGCCATTTACAAGGTTAGGAAAGCGCATGTGTGAAGCAGATAACAGAAGCTCTTCATTTTTTCATGTTCTTAATCTAATAAGCATGTGAGTTTAATCATTCAGTTAATAAAGCTTAGTCTGAAACCAGCAGGAATTATACTTGAAAACGTAAAGGGCTTTGAACATTCTGAACCATGGAGGCAACTGATAGAAGTGTTAAACAGTTGTGATTATGAATATCGAGTAAGACTACTTAATTTTACCTTCATTTTCTTAAATTTTGGATATTAAACTATTAAATATTATCAGTTAAAATTTCAATAGTTAATATATTATAGCACCATTATTGTATAATTATTTTTCTACTATACAACAATTTTGGGAAAATAAATATACCGTAAATCAAATAAGATAATCTGGTTATTATTTGAGCCTAACCGTAAATAGATTTTCTGAAACAAAACTAATATTCTTTAATCAGTCAACAAAGAAATAAAATTTTATAGTTCTCTTCGCTTTGCTAATAAATACGATAACGAGTTTAAATAAAACAGCGACATATGAGTTTGTTGACTACATTGTAGTTGGTGACTTGTTTATTGTTCTTAACCGCTGAACCGGGATTCGGATCCACAAAAATAGAAAATCTCCATGGCTTTAAGCTACATACCTGCTAATGTAACATATTAAAAGACCGAGAGACCGAACTGACTGGTACAGCTCAGATAGATGAGTCTGGTGTTGTTAAGTCCCCTCATCTAGGTGACGAGAGCCGATAATGTCATCCAGAAGGACAATGAAAGCTTTATAGTTAAACCATCTAGCTAACTGGGGCAGTCTTTACAAGTGTTGAATTCTATGCACATTCAAATGGACTTAACAAAGTAGTAGTAATATCAAAGTCTCCTTGGAATATTTCCTACCAATTCAAAAGTTTTGACTGTGTATTATATATTTAAAAGTTGCATTATATCAGTCATTCGTAAATCTAGTCACATAAACAGAACTTTAACATCCTTGTGTGAAACGTAGAAATAATTTCGAAGGTTTTGATGGAAATTGATCTTGGCAAAACTATTGTACTACCCAATCTGACGTAGAAGCGTATACATAGACTGTTCTCGTTATATCCGAATAGGTTGTGTGATGTGTACTAATCTATCGTGCCCATATAGTAATTCTTCATCATAGTGAGTTGACCTATTCGCCTTCTTCCCTTCACTTCGCTTCTCTTTTACACTTTCCATTCTTATGTCTGTTTGCTTACTGGATGTATGAAATAAATTCATCCCAAATAAACCGTATCGGACTTCTTTTTACCGCCATCTCACAAACGGAGTAAGCCGAAATGTAATATACAGAAAATTAAATGGAAGATTTATTTCATAACATATTTAATTGTTTGTCTAAATCGAAGTCAGATTTCCAGCCACAAAAGAAGATAAGTCTTTGTATATCCCGACAGTATAAATTGACGAATCCATAACTGATTATTGTACCTTAAAGTAGGAGACACAAGTTTGGCAACTCTGTAATTCCTGAGTAATCACAAGGAACGCTAATTAATAGAAGTCAAAATAATTGGAAATTAATTGGTTTGAATAAAAATTTGTCAAAATATGTAATGACAACGAATGTTAGTTGCTAGGACCATAACCTAGGGAACTATTCGACGACTACACTTGAAACTGTACACATTTACGTTGGTGACCCCAAATTCCCTGACACTACTGAGGACGAGGAGAATCCTCTCCCCCTCTCCAATTGCTCTTATATGGTGACACGTATATACCTAATACCAGAGAAGTGGTTCTCAAAGTTGCGAGGTCAAAAAGCGAATATCAAGCACTTAAGTAGTTGGTGGGTACGGAAGATTCGCCTAGAAAAGTTGGTAAAGCATGATTCCAAACCAATGGCACACATCAGCATCATGATCCTGACTTAAAAAATGGCATACGAACCTATTTTGATCACTGGCTACCATGGAACTTCATCTCCTAATGTTGCTCCACTGTCTCGTGTATTAAGCCTCTGCGTCATTTACATCGGTTTGGGCACCGGAGAAGTATTTCTGCCCACACACAAATTCAATGCTTTGTGTGGCGCATAAATATCTAGGTACCCCTTTGTACCAATTTTTATGTTTAAATAAATAAAACAAACAGTACTTCTAAGAGGAATTTCATTTAAATCTTCTATAAAGATTAGGTTCATGCATTTTATACTATCATTTAAAACCTAGATTTTCTTCCGTAACCGCTTACAATCTTTACTTATCAGCTTGAATGTTACTTTGTTGTTTTGAGATTAAGACTGTCGAGGAATTACGTTCACTTAATTAAAACCTTACGCTTTGTTACCTAAAATCACTTTGACGTGTGACGTTCTTTCGAAATAAAGATTAACCTACCACTCTTAATTTGGCGTTTTCTTTGCTGTTGGGTCTTCGGGTATTTTCCTTTTAACAGAAAGTTATTTGGTTAACCTGACGTTCACGAATAACATCCTTATAAATTAGAGTATTGATGATTTTACTGAAAACGTATTTAACAAATAACTTGATTAGTTCATAAAACCATAAAAAATATCTAGTAATTTCTATCAGTCACTGTTGCAACGACTACTGCAAACGTTCAAATTAGAAAAAAACTGTAGTATGATAACCTTTACCAATAAAACTTTATGATGCTGGTATAATCGCGTACATACAACCAAAGTGTTTAATTATAACAATAAACGAATAGTAGATTTCATTACAAAGCTTTATTAACCTAATTTGCATAAATATAGAATTCTTTCACAAATGAATGAACTGAATGTGTCACACATACATGTAAATATAACTGCTGAATATATTTCTTGATTATCTAGTGTACTACGTTTTGTATTTATATATTTAATTAATTTGGTTTGAATTATAGCAGTTCCTACTTTCTCCCTTGCAATTTGGTATACCTAACTGTCGCCTTCGTTTCTATCTTCTCGCTCGTTTGCGTTCATCATCCTGGAATTCAAGTTTTAAGATGGGAAAATCGGAATCGATCGAACTGAGACCACCAATCGATGCACCCATTTTGCCCGGTTGCCAATGTGCTTTTTGTAGCGGTGTTATCAGGTAAGTAGTTTTGAGTTCCAATAATTATTGTGGGATTCTTTTTTTACTTTCATGGGGTGTATTTCAATTAAAAATAATGAAGGGAGCAGCGTTTAAGAGCTCTTCCACTCTAATGACACATCAACAATGATCAAAGTTAACTTCTAAACAGATCGAGTTTGTGAATCACAGATCCTATAGCGAGCATACTTTAATCAGCCATTACTTTGTATCTCGTTAGCCCTCTTCTTTGATGTTGCTTACATTATTTCTCTAAACCATCAGAAGGGCATTTTATGCTATCAGTTTTAAAATTATCAACTACTAGATTCCATTTCAGCTTGTTAAGTGAACATAGTTTCTGCAAAAATGTCGGTTTATCCAAGTAATTTGTCAACTCTAATTACTTATATTTGGTCTCAAACTAAGACGAAGCAATTTTCTGGAACTTTCTGTTTCAGTACTAGTCATTCAGTTAATATTACTTATCTAAATTAATAAATACATGTTCACAGTTTGTGTATTTACACTTTTTTTTAATGTATTCTAATACTGCCATTATCTAATATTATTAGTCATTAACTACGACAAATTTGCTTGATGTTGTTCACCAAAAGCAATTTGAACAATTTTATCATTCATTCCAACTATCCTAGATCTTTCCACCTTCATGTACTCATGTAAAGCAGTTACAACCATGAACAATTCTCTAAGCGCTTGTATTGAAAAAATCTCCAAAGGTCCATTATATAGTTTTGTTATAGACAATCTAATAATGTTTACAGGTACCACTGTAAAGTAATATACACCTGATATATCTTTTTATAAGCTTCTATTTTATAATCATAAGACAGAAATGGGGTTCATTGTACACGCGAAGATCTTGCTTAATCAATAAAGAAATTATGATTCTTTTCAAATATCTTATTAGAAAACAATAAAGCATTTAGATCTCATCAGGCTTTAGTGAGCGAGTCAAGATACCAGATTGACTATGATCACCACTAAATGTTCCATAATATCCCGCCATCATTGAAATCAAAATAAATCCATGTTCCAAGCTTTTATTGAAGGAGACAGTAGGCATTACATCGGGAGCAGGGCATTTAGAAGAATGGCAGCAACGCGAAGAGAACGTTGCGCGCAAGAAGTGGAAGAAGTGTTTTTGGTACAGTTAAACAAAACGAGTACAATAATTTTCATTTTTCACAAATCGTATTTTCTTCGTAGAAGCGTTCCACTACAAGGCTATTACTTTTCACTAATGAATGACTATTTCATCTAGTTCTAAAAACACTTAGAAATTTTTTAATGAAATAATCTTAGACTATTAATAATATTTGACCTACGAAAATCTATATATTTCTTTGCAAAATTTATTTATCATTGTTTATATTTTTATTCTATAAGTCATATACAACGTACAGATGATAATTTTGCTGAATACATCCAATTTTGTCGACCAATATCAGAGTTTCTATTGGTACCAAATGACAATACTAAAGATGTAAGTTAACCTGTGTTCACTTGACTATTTTTACAAGTTATATTTTTTAGATGAAAAGTGTCTTCAACGGTATTTCCGTGTACTTGATATTGTTAGATCTTGTGATAAAAAAACACGCTGTTTTACAAAAGGTTATTCAAAACGAATTGAAGGCACAGGATCTGTGATTCAAACATCCATGGAAAATGAAGTAAGTTTCTTACATCAGATAAAGAGAACGCTCATTTTGCGATCAATTTGTGATAAGTTAGACATCTGTTTTTGTTTTTTTCTGATATGATGAATGTTATATTTTGTTGAAAAAGTTTACACTACGGTATGGTATTGGTTTACAAGCTGAATTAAAAAACTATCCTTGCTTGACTATCGAAAAACTAATTTCGGCTTATTCTACCGATTGGCTATACACTGGTAGTACTTTTTTTGTCTCAGACAATTTGTATGAATGATGATTATCGCCGTAACTTGTCCTAGTTTTATTCATGTATATGAATACAATATGAGTCTGACTGAAGCTGAAACAATAAATGTAGCACAACAATATGAATGTTAGATCATTAAAATAAGTATGTGTATATTGACAGACGCATTCATATTCTGCTTGCTAATAGGATAAACAAAGGTACCAATGTTGTGGACATTTACTTATCAATTAAGAGGTTGTTTATAGACAGTGAACTTCGTCTATCTTGGTACTATTGTTATAACAACTAAATTTATGGGTGAAACTCTTATAAACATATGTGACACATGATTACTAAGGTGGTTGCTGCTACCTTGACGTGGTGGTCGGGCTTGCCTATCGTCATGACCCAACCGAGCTATACTGGCTGGAACATACGTTCCTGCAGGTCCTACCATGCCAGGCAGGTCGATTGGAGAACGATGAGACTAAAAGCAGCTACCCAAGGTCTGAGGGCGAAGTCGTACTGCTGACTGCAGAGGGGTGTGACAGCAGTAAGGTGTTTCCCTCGGACAACCAGCATGTGCAGCGATGCTGCCTTCTCACAGGGAAGGAAGGGTTAGAAAAGGTCGGCCCTAAAAATATGACACCTCACCCTACCTCACGGATTTCCGTCTCCTTGGGTAAGGGTGCCCACTAAGGGCCTTTAAGAACGGAGCTAATCCTCAAAAAACGTTTCATATAAAGGCCGTGCGTGACCGGCCTCAAGCAGTTGTCCCTTGGGCTCTGCGGTCACGCACCAACACTAATCTATCTTCTATTTCAGGTCCCTCAAGAGTCAACCTTCCACGGTGTGGGCAGCCGGGAAGTGACAACCGCCCTCATACCCGTAACAGCACACGAGACCAAATTGGTCAAAATCAAATCCTTCCTACACCCCCTGATATCTCTCTTATCTCTACGACTAACTCTCCTCACACTCCCTTTTCTCACCGCACCGCTAATGCAGAGGAAGCAAGTTCACAAAACGTCGTTCCTGGTCTCCTGAAACCCCGTTCTAGACTACATGTTGGAGCTTTTAATGTAAGGTGGTTGCTAGATTATAGCTGTAAAAGAGGAAGTTTACATGGCATTATTTTGGTACTCATTTATCATATTTGAGATAATCTGCTCTTCATATTACTAATCTAGTTATAACGTGTCGTAATTCTGTATTTATTATTAAATTTAATAAAAATTTGATCGTCTGTATTATTTTGTCATACAACCTTAATCTTGGGTAGTTCATATCTCTTCCTTACATAAACTACTGAAGAATCTGAATCTGTTTGTTTCCTTGTAATGATATATTTAAATTACTCAGTATTTCAATAGCTTACTTCCACAGTTTGTATACATGCAACTTAGTGCTTCGAATTATCCCATCGTTGATATTAAGGATGGAATTCCAATCAGTCTTAGTTGTCATTTTATTCATCCTGTCCTGATTGTCTCGATGTAGTCATCATGTCACAAGTTTTTGTATCATAAATGGAATGTGGCTAGCAGTGGAATTCAGAACACGCATTTCATCTTGTTTGAGACTCACTATATATATGGTTGTGCACACACGCTGAAATTAGAACCCAGCATCTTTCCTTCAAACGCTCAGTGTGTTGCAAAGCCGAAGGGTTCTCTAGACTCTAGTTAGGTGGATAATGCAAAAAAAATACTGAGCTCAAATCGTGGAATGAACATCAACTCTGGAGCGAAGGTACACCCAGCTGACGAGCCCCAAACGGGACGAAACACGGTTCCCGAATTTCATTGTTAGCTATATTCCATCTATTATATAATAAATGGTTCTTGTTTGTACTGAGTGTTGATATTCTTCTCTTCTTTCTGGCTCATACAGACGAGTGAAAAAATAAACAACTACTATGAAGCCAATAAAGAAGATGAACAAGCTGTGTTACAGTATGCCAAACTATTAAAACTTCGTTTTTTTCATTCTCGTGAAGTAGCCAATATGATGTGTTTTCCAAAGAGTTTTGGTAAGTTGTAATTAAGATGAATTATTTCTAATAGTTTAAGAATTTGATCACATACATGGTTTATTTAATTTATTGTGATTTTTCAATTTGCAACATCTGTTTATCGATTTAATGCATTGTAAAAACATGATCTGTCATTATTTAGCAGAAACTATCGGTGTAAACATCATTTTCAGTGTACTTTGCTTTAAATCATAATCCGATGCGGTAAAATATTGTTACTAAGAGAGGAAAATGTAAAACTTGTATAAAGTCTGCCACCAATCACAGCCTTTCGAGGTTATTATTTACAATTTCTACATTTCTACAAGCTTATCTGACTAACTTTCTGTTTTACATTTTTTTTCGTTCCACTAATAGTAGAACGTTTGATGTCATGCACATAAGGGTTGAATGGTAGTCCCTCCATCCAGCTAATTTATATACTGTCGCAAGTTAATGTCAGTGGTTAGACAAATTCTTAATACTTGTCGGCTTTCAGCTAGTCTAGACTTCATCTAGCTGTGCACTTACTTCATACTAGATCTAGTTTATTATTATTATTATTATTATTATTATTATTATCATTGTCATTATTATTATAGAGAGGATTCATAGGTTATGACAACTGGGGATTACTATACACGTTTCTAAATATTGTAGTCTGAGGTTAGTACTTGCTATTTGAAGGACAGATATAGTTTAGGTGGTGAGTAGATGATCATTTTTTAAAAAATGAGACAAGTTTCAGAGACATTTAAGGATGTACTTAGAGCGAAAGGGTTTAGTGTGAACCGCTTTTAAAACCGCCTTATCACAATCTTGTACATTTTTGACACAATTACTATAACTACAGTGGTATGTCCGTCGTTTCTCCTCATCAAGACCGAAATGACCACTCTATCCCAGGATACTCTCTCTCATATATATATATATATATATATATATATATATATATATATGATTAAGAACCACAAATGAATTTGGTCACACCTATGATTTTTTATAAACTACTTCGAAGCTCTAAAATTGTGCATATCCAACCACATGATCATATGATACTTAAAATATTGGACCAGTAGCTTTGAAGTTTGTAAATGCACCAGTTGCATTGAATAAATGGTCAATTACAATTGATTGTCTTGTCTGATGGACGGACTATTCACTATTGATTAAAACTGAAAGTATATGTGTTCACTTATTATGTTAATTCATCCCGTTTTTTATCCTTGTTATGCCAACCCTGAATGCAAAATGTTGGTTCAGGACTGGCTTGCATCGGCACCTGAATTAGTGATAGGGAGTGAAGCAATTGAGCGTTTCGACCGCTTCACTTATCTGGGGAGTCTCATCAGTGCTGATGGTCTGGTAATTGATGAAACGTCAGCACGGATACAGAAGGCTCGATTGGCTTTTTCCAACTTCCGTCACCTATGGCGTAGGCGAGATATCCCTCTACTAACCAAAAGACAAGTGTAGTGCGCAGCATTTCGTTCTGTCCTACTACATAGATGCGAAACGTGGCCAGGAAGAATAGAATGTATTCGCAGATTGGTAATTTTTGATCATTGGTGTCTCTAAAGTACTGCTCGTTTATCTTGGGACTATCGAGTACCCAATGATGTCGTTAGGAAACGGGTACTAGGTAAGGATGGCAGATCAATGGATAAAGTAATGAAGCTTCATCAGTTGAGGTGGTTGGGACATGTGCTACGTATGTCGACCCACCGACTGCCTCAACGAGCGATGTTTTGTGGTCAAGTAGTAGGTTGGAAGAAAGTTAGGGGCGGCCGGACCAAAACATGGTAGAAATGCATGAAGTCAGTGACAAGTGGACTGAGCCATATCGGTAGGTGTCGACTACCTGGTTGGGGTCCGCGAGATGTTAGTAATTGATGGTTAGAGACCCTGAATGACATGGCTCAAAACCGTTCGCAATGGCGCAGGTGCATTCATTCTTTGTGTTCTCTCAAATCCTAAACTTTTTAACTCTTCATCACTTTATCTTTATCTTTTTTAGTCTATTTCACTAGTTTCTACTTCTTAAACAATATCTTCTGATCCTAACCTCTCCGACTACTGCTAATACACTTACTACCTCTACTACTATTGGATTCGAATTGACAATTACTTCTCTGTGCTAATGTGGTATGGCAACTTGAACTGGTGTACGTACGTACAAAGTTCTACGTTGTAACTGACTGACAGATCGTGTTATGCAAGAGTCAACTAGAGGATAAAATTACTAAAATGGTTTATTGCGATACGGTTTCATGATCACAGTATCATCTGTATGTCTTAAATTATATTTCACTCTTGCCCTTCTTCACAAAATTGTTGCCAGTGACTAAATTACATCTACTAATTACATTAACTTGTTCATTTGCATTTGTGGGATAACCTTTGTTCTCAATAGATACCTTAAATTCAATACCATTGTCCCTACTTCTGAATTTCCATAGAAATCTCTTTACGGGTCATTTTCACTTTCCTGATATTTCCTTCCGTCAGTATACTATTTTAGTCTATGCTTAGATACAGTTTATTCTGATAACGAGATTTCTGTGGTGTGTGTTATATGCAGAGAATGCAATCCCTGACAGTTACTTTGTTGTAGCATTTAGTATCATATCACATCGGGTGCACCAGTTTATAGACCCCTTAATGTGACTCCATAATTATTGAATGTTGTTATGTTCACGAAATAAATGTATCATACTTAACTCGCCTTAGTGAATGACAAAATAAAATAAGGCGAACATGAAAATGGGTTTCGGTTATGTACATTTCATACATTCGTTAATGCAGACAGACAGTAATAGAAAATAAGCTGGTCGGACATGGAAAACATGCCAGCCTAGTTTAATAGAGCATAACTCAATACTTAAAGTCAGATAAAAAAATACAAGAAAAATAAACGTAAGTAGACCTATATATGTGTGTTTCTCTTGAATTACCATAATTATTAGTCTTCTACCATTTCTCTGAGTGTGTGATCGTTTGAATATCTTTAAATCGGACACATCGATAAATCAGTTGTTCATTAATTGTTTACAAAGTCTCTCCATCTTATATGTTTTACTGACAACTTAAATATTTGTTTGACTAGATTTTCCAGAACGCATTACGGAAAAGCAACGTCTTCGTTTGTTGGGTAACAGTGTCAATGTACTTGTTGTTAGCCATTTAATTTACTGGGCTTTTGGCACGTAATCTTCCTACAAATCAATGTACTCCTTATTGCTTTTATACTGTGTAAATAAACATAGTATTTTTTTAAAAAAAACAAAAGAATAAAATTATTTTAACTAAATATTGTTTCTTGTTCAATAACAGAACATGTATCATTTGATAATGTATAATTAGCAAAACTATGAGACTAGTAAATTTCTTGGTTAACTAACAAATATTTTCTCAGCTTTTATCTTAAGTTAGCTTTATTTATTTTCTGGACAATTAGTTTTATCCGAAACTCTATAAATATTGTTTGGTGATTATTATTCGAATTATGTCACGTAATATCGTAATCACCTGTAAATCATAATCTCATTCTTCTCATATTGAGAATCGAAAGTGAAATAAAGCAATAGGTCGATTGTCTAATGAAAAATTCTCCGATAATTTCATTCTAACTAGTTGTTAGTCTTCTTGAATGCTATACACTGTCTATTAAAACATTTCACGTTTACTGTATAAGTATTTCTGTCTTCTATCACTGCTACCTGCTCTGACATTTAAAGCATAATAAACAGTTGTGTTGTTTTGTCTGAATGATATTGTCTTTTGTATTGGAGATTTTGAAACTTCAAATTAGTAGTTAATTTGTACGTTTCGTAGAAGATAGCATTTTTTTTTCTATTAGACACATCCATACTAGTTTAGACCAGATTCCTATTGCTGATTTTGGACAGAATAGCTGTATTTAGCTATGTGTCACCAGGAAATTACATGACTCAGTAGTTTTTTGTAATATATATAAATAAATGATAATTTATTTTACAAGCTCTAGTCTCAGAGTTCTTCATATGCTAGCCGAGGTTTTCACATTATATTACCTCAATAGTTGAGATCGCTTAAAGAAATTGTAAGAGAATCCGTTTACTGACAGCTGTCTGAACCTTACCATCACAAATGTAGAGAACACACAGATTGGCTGAGCGAATAAAGTTTCGTCATGTGCATATTCCTTCAGAGTTGATCATAATTATTAATAGGATCATGGAGCATTCAGACACTTATTGGTATGGTTTTAAACCAATAATCATATCCGATACAGTCTTTTGGTTTCCAGATTCCCGTGGCTACTCGCGTTTCCTCTGGAAGGCTTTGAAATTGTTATAATGCTGCTACGTATAGCTATTCAGTACTAGCGGCGTCCAAATTCAAATATCCCAATACGACTCAAAATACTATTTCCAAATCTCCTATATATCAGGACGCAACACCGTTCGATGGAGTTGTTTATTGGGTCGAGTGCAGAAGAGAGGTAAGCAGGAAGAAACGGAATCGAAATCATGAACTCCTATAGATAGTGCGTATTTATACATTTAGGTCGAATAGGAAAGAGCATCAAAGTCTGTGACATTGACAGTTTAGGACGGCCAGTAGGAAAGAACATTTAAAATGACTTTGACAGTCCGGATGACCAATAGGAGACAAAATTGAAGTATTTGACTTTGACAGTTAATACGACCATAATTTTGACCAATAGAAATCGACCTATAGGATTATACTTGTAAAAATAGTACTCTTAGGAAATTTGGTGAATATCCTAACAGAAATATATTCAGTGGCTTACTCTCTACGGCTGACGATATTTTTGAATCTCTCATCATGATATCCATGTTCAAAGCTATTAATAACTTTAGCAGGGAGTGGTAACTTGTGGCTGACAAATCGTTAACTTTTATATGTTATGTGTCCGGAGTAGGAAAACAATAAGATAAATCAACCAAGGATGACTATCGCGAAAAGATCATTTTACGCCATAAGATAAGCATGTGCAGCAGTCGATCACCTGTTCGCCTTAACTTCCTCTAAGTTGTTCTTCAAAATATACACGATTCTTCCTACTTAGATCGTATCTGTTCTCTGGATGTGCCACCAGGTTGGGAATTCATCAAGTAGATGGTATACTCCGAAATAAAATTACATAAGTTCATGTGAAGGCCATTAACCAGACAAAATAGTTTGTCTTGTCCGAAATCGACAGTTATCTCTCCTCCTAAATGACACTTTTTGACATGATTTAAGGGTCATCCGCAGGTGTTTTCGTGGATTTTGTGTAATATTGTGTCGCTTATTGAATTTACTCTAATTAAACACCGGACTTGATGCGCGTAGTTGAATTAAAGTTTTATGAACATAAATGTCTGTTCACTCCACTTGTATGTCAACTGACCGCACTAACTTGTAGAATGATAGCGACATCAAATGGATTGTTTCTTGAAAAATACCAACTGGGATCTGGCTTTAGCATGAACTTCTATTGTTTTTGGATTTTTCTAACAAATCACGATTGATTTATATCATGTTTACTAACAAACGTTCACATATTATGTGCAAGATTCATATTTGAAAGAATCTTAGTAATTGGAATTTGGGTAATTCCAACGTTTTGTCTAGCAATCTTCAGGATAATCAAAGAACATATAAAACTAGAATCTCTTTTTTGAACTTAAGATTACTAAGAAATGTTCACTATCCGTAAAAATAATAGAATATCGTCCATAGATTATCCTATTGAATTTAATGACCGCGAAAATAATTCCTAGTGTTTCTCTTTTGACTGTAGTTTTTTCGGAGATAGATATTAATTATTCTGGCAGCATATGCATGAGTTTTCTGATAAACATCCGAGAAAATGTGGCAAATAGCATCTCTCAGTCTGTACTTCTATGCATATGAGGTAATGATTATTTCGAGGTTTGGATTAAAGGGTGTTGGTTGCATTTTCTTAGTATCTGTCAAATCCACAGTGGATTCTGATTTAGGAAAAACAGTTCTAGGAGTCTAGATACGCGCCTTGCCCAGTTAGTCCAAATAGGAAGCAATTTATCTGGGTAAGAAAGGGTTTTATTAGTAATCAAAAAGTGCAGATAATTATTTACTCAAAGAACGATCTTGAAAAGCTAAGGTCAGACATTGGCGTTATCTCTTTATAGCCTCACTGTTCTCTGGACCAGATAGTCTTTTGTAAGACTAGTGGCTAAATCTATGAAAAAATTACATCGTTCTCATTCTACTTCAAAATCATGGTTCGTTAAAGTACGATATTGATCTTTGCTGATCTGCTGAGGCTCATATTAAATGTTATTTCTCGTGAATACTTGAAGGTTTGTCGCTAGAAAACGTTTATGATGCTAGGAACTGGTGTAATATGGTTTTAAGATGTGTAAGTCTACATAGAAAAGTCTACACAAATGTACTCCTATAACTCACGATTTCGACTTTAATTTTTATTTCCCTGAAATTCAGAATTACCTTGTAGTGGTATACTTTTACGAAAAAAACTCAGTTGCTGAAATATAAACACTTACTGTTGTACTTAATTCTGACAATAGTTGTTATATTTTACTCCTCTCGTTTATCTGTACAAAAAACTATCTCTCGCGGGCCAAATGTGTTATTCCAATTCCTTTCCTCCACGCGTCTCCTGACTGAATATATATATTACAACTACAACAGCGTTCGAAAATGGTAGATAAACCTAAAAACGACGATTTTTTAGCTGACTCCTATATGCAGGTTCTAAATTTTTGACCCGTGGCGTTTGTTCCCCACGACCCAGAGGTCTGGACTGTGGCAGTGGAATATCAGTTTGGGATCCTCTGCATCACGAACCAGCGGCATATGTTTGCCTACGCCCTGGAATACCTTCCTGGGTATCATATAGCCGTCGTTCGTGCGGCCATTCTCAACCCCACATTTCCAGATGTCTATGATCGTCTTAGACAGGCGATTCTCAGACATCTCCCCATCAAAGGAGCTACGATTGAGGACACTCTTAGCATGTCACCCCCTGGGTGATGCTAAGCCAAGCCACCACCTCACGCGCCTGCAATCATTAGCAGGACCAACGGCATCTGACTCTAACATCGTCAGAGAATTATGGTTAGAAGCCTTACCAGCCCATGTTCAGCCTACGATCACCACTCTGCCCCAAGACACGCCAATTAGCCAGGCTGCACTTATTATGAACAAAATTATAGCGCAGACTAGCTACCGAGGCAACGATACGGTTGCCTCCACGTCACATACCGACGTGGACCTCGATGCTAATCACGTTCAGGATCAAAGAGATAGAGGTTGCTTTATCCACAGCCGTCTCAGTTTTCGAAATCGTCCTACTGTTCCTGAACCCCACGTCCCACGAGCCCGCTCTCCATCAAGAAAGGCTGCAAGTAATCGCCCCCAGCGGGCATCTTTCAAGCCACGCCAAGAGGCGGGTTCGGAAGCGAATACGTGATTGTGTTGGTTCCGCCAGTCCTTTAGGTCTGGCGCCCGTCACTGTCGAGCACCCTGCTCATACAAGCGGTAAACTTCCAAGCCGACAAGTAAACGCGGCCGTACTGGTCTGCCCCTCACCTCAGGTTGGCCACCTATTTTACGTGCACGATATCCGCACTACCATTAGGTACCTCGCTGACACATGTGCCCAAGTTTCTGTCGTACCGCTTGGTAGCAGCAAGTCTCAACCTATGATGCTTCGACTACGCTGTGCGAATGGTTCCGTCATTCCCACATATGTTACACGACAGCTGACGGTAAACCTGAGCAACCGACGACAGTATGTGTTGACGTTGATCATCGCTGATATTCCCACAGCCATACTCGGTATCGATTTCCTACAGCCCTACGGATAGCTAGTTGATTCACGCAGACTGAAGCTAACCGATACTTCAGCGAACAGCAAATTTATGGGCTTTCGAGCTCAAACAGGTGCGTACAGTAATACAGGGGTATTTCATTCGCGTGATGACATTTTCCACGCTTTACTTCAAAGATATCCCCAGCCTACTGAACCACTTTATGAGATCTCATCGATGACTCACCATGTGGTACACCAGATCGTCACCCGCGGACCACCAGTCACGGCACAACCTCGTCGGCTGGCACCGAACAAATAAGCTTTCGCTGAACGTGAGTTTGACAATATACTAGCTACAGGTATTATCCGTCCTACTCACAGTTCTCGGGCCTCACTACTCCACACGGTTCACCAAAAGGATGGGATGAGTTGGCGACCAAGGGGCGACTACCGAGCATTAAACGTAGTAACACGTTTCGGTAGCTATCCTATCCCCCACATACATGACGTCGAGGCATCACTAAGGGTCCGACTATCTATTCTAAGATTGATCTGGTACGAGCATATCATCAGATCCCGGTCACTCTTGAGGATACCAAGACAACTGCTATCACGACTCCTTTCGGTCTATTTGAGTTCCTACAAATGCCACTTGGAATACTGAATGCTGCTCAAACTTTCCAAAGGTTTATCGATAGCATAGTACGAGACTACGATTTTGTTCACGTCTATCACCAAACGTAGATGAACATTATCAAGATCTTACGCTCTTATTCCGAAGCCTTTCGGATAATGGAATAGTAGTTAACTCAGACCCGTGTGAACTGGGTAAGGAGAAATAAAGGTCTTTGGTCACATCACCAAGCATGGGGGTTTTCTACCTTGTGAAGATAAATTACGTACAATCTTAGAGTATATTGTACTGTCCTTACTCAAGGAACTGAAGGCTTTCCTCCGTTTGGTTAACTTCTACCGACGTTTTATTCCTCACGCGGCAGGGCAGTTACGACCATTAACTGACTTACTTCTCGGTAACCCATGTAAATTAAAGTTAAACGATACAGCGCGTACAGCATTTTTAGAGATTAAAAAAGCTCTAGCTTCTCTCCCATCCTGACCCATCAGTCACACTTAGTATGGCGGTTGATACATCAGATTTTTCTATAAGAGCCGTTATGCAACAGAACATCTCTGTAACTTGGCAACCTCTCGAATTTTCCTGACGACGTCTTACTCCCACACAGACAAGATATAGCGCTTTTGGTCGCGAACTACTAGCAGCCTATTGTGCCATCAAACATTTCCAGCACGCAGTGGAAGGTCGTAATTTTATGCTTTTCACCGACCATAAGCCTCTAACGTATGCTTTGGATACAAAGTCTGACCGCTACTCACCAGGAGAGTTCAAACATTTGGATTATATATCTCATTTCACACCGACTCTCTCTCTCACGTATTTAAGTAAATGCAGTTGCTTTACCAGTGCTCGATCTTCCTGCTATGGCCGCTGCCTTAGAAAATGATCTCTCTTGAACGGAAGCACAACATCCCTTCAGTGCCAGAAAGTACCACTAGCTACCACCTCAGGTACTATCCTGTGTGACAACTGTACTGGTTTACCCCGACCCATTGTACCTTTTGCTCATTGTCGTCTCGTCTTCGATGCCCTTCATGGTTTGTCTCATCCAGGTATCGCAGCCACATTGCGTCTCATCGCTGCACGATACGTCTGGCTGTCCATAAATAAAGATGTCCGTATGTGGGTAAAGCAATGCTTACAATATCAACGATCAAAAGTGCACAGGCACGTCGCCGCCTCCATTGGGCACATTTGCTACACCTGTTACTCACTTAGATCACGTTCATATTGACATTGTAGGACCACTGCCACCATCGCATGGATATGATCACAAACTCACATGTGTCGATGGTTTCACAAGTTGGCCCGAAGCTATTCCCATACTTTCCATTACGGCCGAAACAGTTAATCACCGCTTCGTAGAACGATGGATAAGGATATACGGTTGTCAGTCGGCTGTCACAACTGACCTAGGACAACAGTTCGAGTCCGAATTATTCTCCTCGCTAACTCGGCTTCTTGGTACGGAGTGCATACGCACTATCGCCTTCCACCCAAGCTTCGAACGGTTTAGTCGAACGGTTTCATCACCAACTTGAAAGTGCTCTTCGAGCACACGAAAACAACAATTGGTACGAAACCTTACCGTTCGTCCTCCTAGGTATCAGAACGAGCTTAAAGGCAGATATTCAGTGTTATGCCACTGAATTGGTATACGGCGTCTGCCTGGGGAATTTTCCACACCTCGGAGCAGTGATAACTTCACTAAGTCAGACTACGTCCAACGATTGTCTAAATTTATGCGAGCACTGCCTACGGTGTCAACTCGAGTACAACATCGAAAGGTCGCTCTCCGTCGAGAGTTATCTACCTGTTCGCATGTTTTCATACGAGTCGATTCAGTACGCAAAACTTTGTAACAGCCTCACGAAAGACCTTTTCATGTGATTTCTCGTCATGAAAAGACCTTCAGGGCTGCGCGACATGACCGCGTCGAGATCGTCAGCAGTGATTGTCGTAAGCCAGTACATGTCGATGACAGTGCCCTACTCGCTAACCCGAGACCCAATGCTAGACCTACCAAACTACTAGCGAGATCCTTAAAGCCACTTCGGACCCCACGCTAGACAAATCAGAGACCTCATTCTCACGTCCCATTCAACAGCATGTGTCATCTGTACTATCTACGGATGAGACTCCGGTCTCACGTACAGATGAGCAGACTACGTCGACCTTGACTTCGGATGAGATTGCTGTCTCACGAGGTATGCGACTTCTGACATACGCATGGTTTCGAACTTGGTCGTTCTGGTTGTTTATGGCCTCCTCGTTTAATCTGGTCACGTCCTATGTCTGCAGCTTTTTCTGATACGAACCCCTACAAACTCAATCTTCAGACTCTGGATACGAGCCACACTGGTGTGGCAAGTCAACCCGAACAAGAAACCTGGCATTTTATTACCGGTTCAGTTCAACGTAAAAGGCTTTCATTGACAGCTTGAGTTTCATTGATCGCTTCCTGTTCGTCAAGCCTTCCGCCCTACAGTCGCCCGTTATCCGACCAGCCCCTCTCAACACGAAATCGCTACGTATCGAAAGTGTAGAATCTTTCTAGGGGGGCATACTTTTACGAAGATAACACAATCGCTGAAATACAAACATTTACTATTGTACTTAACTCTAACAATAATTGTTATGTTGTACTCCCATTGTTTAACTGTACTAAAGGCTACCTCTCGCGCCCCAAGCGTGTCATTCTCACTCCGTTTCTCTCCTCGTGGTTGTTGGCCGCTCCTGTATTCTGGTCTTCATATTATTTCGATATCACAAGGCCAACGATAAATATACTTCTTCTTCCGGAACAGCGAAGTGAGGCGGTGAAGCCAGTAGGCTAATGCCATTTGATTAGACATGACCAGGCATTTATAGTCATACAAAAATAAGCCAGACATGTGATGTTACAGAATCCAGCAATGTACATATGCACTCAACAAGATTTTGATAAAGGTTGAAAGCGCCAAAATGATATACGAATACAGAAAAGTTGGTCATGAACATGTTTCAACCAACCGCGATTGAATTAGGCATCGATTAAAGATTAAGGACTTTGTACCTACGTAGCATAGAATTATTTGTGTGTAGGCTGAGATCAGTCGGGTAGTGAAAATCCAACTGCATTGTGAATAGAATGCATGGTTATATTAAAAATCGATAATAATCAAAAAATGCGAAATTGGTACACTAATTTGTGTGTTTTATAACCAGAAGAACAGAATAATGGTGACGAAATGCGAAGAGCTGTATTCATTTTTAGGCTGGAAAGCCTATTGCGGTTCAGGCTGTCGAGGGTAAATGCACGTGACTTCGTTTGTTGAGAAAGTATACTGAGGCCTGAAAAATACTAGTACTTACTACTACGTCAACTGACAAATGAAACTGGCAAATGAAACGAGAGTGAATGTTTCTCCTAATGACCAGCTCTAGATTTTGTGATTTGATTGATAGTTTGGTTGGGACGGATATTGACTACAGTAATCGCATAATGCTGAAGAGCGATAGATGGAGATAATACAAATATATTCGTTCCCACTGAAGCCGGAAATTGGCTTCTAGAAATTGGTCAATATTTGAATATTATAACATGACTCATCGATCAAGCATGTGGTTACAACGCAAACGATTTACATCCTGAATGAAAGTCTGCTCCCAAATGTCTCTTCAGAACGCGATCTCGGTTTATTAACCAATGAAAGCCTCCACAAGAGCCCAAACTATATAGGGGACGCAGCCAAGGCAAATTCGACTCTTCACTTTTTGTGAAGACAAACTGGGGCTATCACCTCAGAATTATTCTTAACGTTGTCTAAGAAATACGCGTGCACGCACCTGGAGCTTCACAAATTCGTCTCAGCCCCTCTTTTTAAAAGAGACATAAATCTCTTGGATCGAGTGCAGAGACGAGCAATTAAATGGTTGATAGAGTTAAGAACAAACCTTATGAAGATAGACTCCAGCTCTCGGGATAACTCCTCCCGAGTTACAGGATAATCAGAGGTGATCTGATTATGGCGTTAAACATATTGAGCACACTAAACCTTACCAACGTGAGCATCTTACTGATGCATCACCATCACTCCCCTCGAGACAATCCTCGAAAGATCGCACATCAAAGAGCGAACCCTCAGGTTCGAGCACACTTTTTCTCATTGCGAGTCGTTGCAACTTGGAATGCTCTCCCAGCCGAGTTGACCGCAGCACCCTCGGTGGACAGCTTTAATAAGGGACCAGCATCTACTCACGTACGGATTCTCATCTCCCTCTTGGACATGCTGTACCTGATGCATGCCTTGAGACTTGCTGGTCGTTATTATTGCCATCTCCTCAGATCACTAACTTGATCTTTATCGCTAGTTATCTCTGTTTCCTCTCCCTTACTTACACTTCGTTCTTCTCTCACAATCTTCATTACCGATTAATAAAATAAATTATCTATTTATTTACTTAGTTCTGAAATCCTCTTCTTATTGGCATTAGAATTGTCTCCTTATTATTTTCCACACTACAACTAACTGATCTCTGGCTTTTTAATGTAATAGCTGCTGGTATCTAGAAACCGTACTGCCCTGAACCCAACATTTTCATTCAAATCCCAAGATATACAAACTCACAACCAACTGCCAACTGACTAGATTTAGACAGTCGAGTGGCTAGACCCCATTCATTGAACACTACCAACTACCTGGAACCGTACCGAAAGAACAAGAACCGAGCTCAAACAAATCAATTGGTTCATACTACCTCGTGAGAAATATATTGGATATTGGATCTCATACAATGCTCCTCATAACTTACAGCACACAAGGCAAATTACCAAAGGCTGAGGTCACACCACTTCCACCTCTGATACTATAATCCTTTTCTACTAACACGCCGAAGTAACTATACTTTTAAAACTTCTCGTATCTAATATGAATCTCCGAAAGTTTGGAAGTCACTAACTTTGAGAACACACCATGTTTATATGCTTGTCTCGGTTGTGCCACGTCATGCATCTCCTGCCTCACATGACCCAAACGATCTATACCCTCAATGGAAGTCCGCCCTCTAATGTTTCCTCAGAGCGCGATATAGCTTTAATAACCACAGAAAGCCTCCACATCAGTCCAAAATATGTAGGGAATGCAACCAAGGTAAATGCGACCCTTCACTTTATGCGAAGACATCTCGGTGCTATCACCCCGAAATTATTTTTAACCCTGTTTAAGACGTACGCGCGCTCACACTTGGAAGTTCACAACGTCATCGCACCCCTCTGCTTAAAAGAGACATAAATCTCTTGGATCGAGTGCAGAGACGAGCAACCAAATGGGTGATAGGGTTGAAAAATAAACCCTAGGACGATAGACTCCAGCTCTTGGGGTTATTTCCACTGAGCTACAGGAGAATCAGAGGCGATCTGATTATGGCGTACACCATATTAAACACGCCAAACAATCCCAATGCGAGTATCTTACCGATGCATCCCCACCACTCCCGTCGAGGCCATCCTCAAAAGATTGCACATCAAAGAGCGAATACTCAGATTCGTGCACATTTTTTCTCATTGTGAGTAGTTGCAACTTGGAATGCTCTCCCAGCCGAGGTAACCACAGCTACTCATTGGACTACTTTAAGAAGAGACTTGATAATCACATACTCACATACGGACTATCATCTCCCTCTTGGACCCAAAGAACAAGAATCGAGCGCGAAGAAATGAAATTGGTTTACAGTAGCTCGTGTAAAAGATATTGGATATTGGAGGTCATCATCAGGTAAACACTCAAAGTTGCGCGCTACCCATCTGAAGTTTAGGTTGTCGGTTTGTCTGGACCACGCGCTTGTTTTTTCTTATCGTTGTCGATTAAATTTCCTACAAACTGTAAGTGTATTGCACGTGCCTACTAACTCGTTGGCTCACTTTTCCCTACCAGATAACATCAAGTACTGCACCCCACACTTCCCGAGTACGTAAGGTTGCTTCAGGCTCGACGCCCACTCACCAAACTCTAGACCTTACACCTCCAAAATGTGGAAACCACTTCTGGTCATATGCGATGTAAAAACAACCAATAAAACTCTCAATACAATAGTTCTTTTGTTGGCTATCTTTTTCAAAACGCATTCATCACTTGAGAGTGGCAGCATCCAAACAAATAATACTTGTATTGAATATCGTAAAAACCTGTCGATATACGTTAAAAACATAATATACAACATGTCAACCAAGACAGCACCTGTTTCGTACTGTGGTTGGTGTAGTGAAACTGTATACAAATTAAAAAACGTTGTGGAGAAGCGAGACGCCTACAGTGCAGATGGGAAAGCATGTGTTGATCTATTGGCGAACACAGAAAAGGTGGGTTACTCCGAACTTTATTTTTTGAGTTCGAGTGAACTTGAGTTACCTTTACTGGGATAAAAAGTAGGTTTTGGATATTATTGAGTACTCAGCCTTTAAGTAAACCGACATCGTAGGATGTTAACTTTAAAATCCTACCAGAAACATCAGCTCGAGGGTCATATGCATTTTTTCCCTCAGGTATTGTATTGCCATACGAAGGGTGAGATTCATCTTGATTATCTAACTGATTTGATCGCCAGACTAAGAGAACAACTGCTTGGAGCTGGTCACAAATGTCATTCACATCAGAAGCCACACTAGTGGAAGCTGAGATTTTCAGACCTAGTCTTTATCACCAGAAGTCTATGAAGCGGAGAACTGTCTTAAATGGAATGGTCTTCTTTTCATTGTAAGGAATAAACATCGCTATATGTCGGTTGTTCATACAAGACCTATTACCTTCGCTACATTTCAGTAGAACCAGCAGCATGGATCGGTATGGAAATGTTTTAGTATTTCTAAAGAGTCAAAGTTGTAGATAATTTAAAACGACCTAGCAGTCAATGTGTACGTGTCTAATATATTGCTCTAAAGTCCACATAAAAGCGCCCTATTCAGACGTAGCTAGTTGAGTTGTTACGAAACTGAATGGATAACCAGCTCACAAAGACTTCAAACCCCTCACTTTACTAAACTTCCCACGAGAAAATACCTTTATAAAGGTATGTCTGTAGCAGCCCTAATAATCTCCACCTGCACACCTTTGTTTTATTCAAGCGTGTTGTCACTTATTAGGAGTATCATCTGATAAACCCCAATGTCACCAATGCAATCTGTAAAGCAGCACAAACAAGGCGTATCGATCCTGCACAAAAAAAATGCGTAGGTATCGAGTTGAATTAGTATCCACCATTGAGCGTTACAAGCACATACTTAACAACTGCCATACCGGTTAAATAAAGTTGAAGTAGGGCAGTACTAAACTCACGAATGTTTTTTCACAAACATCACAAAGCTAAGTACAGCTAAACCTCTATGTTGCGCGATAACTTCATGCGAACATTTATGCGTTGTCCGCACGGATAATTTTTTTACTTCAAATGCGTAAATACCTGGAATTCATGTTTCATCCATGTGATAAAATTTTTTGCAGATCTCTTATTATTACTGTGTTACTATTCCGTTTCAGGGTACAATAGATTCTATCGACTTCATTTTCGATAAATGGAATCGTTCCTTCTGCTCGCATTGTCTTGAAAAAGGTTCTTCGGATCAAAACCATAGTACACCAATGAATTCTTCACATAACATCATATGGCCTAGACATCATTTACAGACGAATTCTTTATACAACTTACAAGCCTATAATGAGAACGTGCGTACTTTCTTTCACATGCTTGATGATGCTTTAAGTTGTTTCATGCAGTTTATCAATGATCCCAATATATCTGTTCTCAATGTATTAAATTTCCCTTCGTCTAGCTCCTTAAATATTAGTTCGATGGTATGTCGGAATTGCTCAGCAGTGTACTACAATCTCTTAGATTATTACACTAATAATCTCTTAAGATACAATGAACATGAAAGAGAGCATCAAAATTCCATCTTGAGAGAATCTTCTAGTTCTCGTTTCGCCGTATGTTTGGACGTACAAAATGCCATAAATCGCACGCAGTGGGCTTGGTACAACTTATTTCGATGTCGAAAGGAGGAAGCCAACGCTTTTGGCTACTTTTTACCATTGATAGTTGTTGTTGTCTTCCTCATAATGTTCCATGGTCTTGCCCACTCAGTATGTCGTTATCCTATCCATCTAATGGTGTACAGGCCCACACGTGTTGAACCCACGGTTAGAACGCAAGAACGAGTTCTTAGCACGTCTTCAGTACCGCGTGAACAAATATCATTAGCCCAATCTTACGGCAGCATTGGATGCGTTGAGAATAACGCAATAATGGGCACTAACTCGATTGTAAAGAAATACTCACGATCTGATTCACTTTTTGATAATAGTACAGTAGTGATGCAAACAGCACGATCAAGAATTTAATATATTATTTATCAAATAAAACAAGCTGAATGTCTTTCATACGATGATTTCATATATATATTTCTGCACAATCAATACACCCAACCGCATAATCCACTTACATTTTTATTCTTTGACATTTTGATTATCTTTTTAATCATTCTATCTTGGTAATAATATTGCTTTTCATGATAACTAAATTGTTGTTTCTAATTAGTCACTTTATCTTAATAAAATGTTATATGAGAAGAACTGGACTCTTTTGTTTCAAACAGGAAAACTACGCTCCAAATACCAGTTCACATCCGTAATAAAATTGCATGAAGGGAGCAGTGTATATGTATGAGCTATTTTTTTTACACTTGTTCACTGCATGGTTAGCACAGATTTTACCAACATAGCATAATGTAGGCAGAAATGGGTGGTAGCTAGTGGCGGAACCCAAGATGCGCGTCTCGCGCTGTTTGGGACTCGTCAGCTAGATGTACTTGCAACCTAGGGTTGATATTCGCTTTGGGACTCGAAGTGAACGGTACTGGGTTGGTGTGCCGAAGTTAATGTCAACTCTGGGATGCAGGTACACCCAGCGAGTGAGTCTCAAATAGGAAGGAATTCGGACCCTGGATTCCACTACTAGCCACAATTCTCTGTTCATAATGCTTGTGACATAATGGCAATAGCAAGGCGATCTGCTTTTATACCGAAAGAGACTGATCAGTTGCAGTCCTCAAACATTAATGGGAGGGTTCAAGAAAACCAATACAAATGAAATAACAAATTAGTTGGGGCCACATAAGCAAGGCTAAATATAGGTTTCTCACACTGTACACACTGAAAATATCGAAAAGTATGGGGTTGTATCCCCCTAGACTGATTTATTACATTTTGGTGTTACGAACCCCCTCACCATCCAAAATCAGTATTCTAAATTTCGTCATGGTATCCAGCTTGTCTAATTTATTCTACGTTGGAGAATTTTCTATCACCAGGTGACTTACATCATTAGCGGTATTCATAGCCTTTCAGACTATGGAGATGAATAGAAACGGTTGTAAACTAGACCAACCTACACATCTATTTAATTGTAAATCCTTCTAGCTAAGCTTGACGCGTAATCGCAAAATTGACTGGGATTGACGTTAATGTACTAAACCTCAACAATCTAAAATTGAAAATGGACACTTGAAAGCGAAGTTTTCACTAAACAGTTTCAAGTTTTCCGTAAGTATGCAGCTCATTTGTTGAGATTTGTAAATGTATGTGAATAATAAGGAAAATTATATATATTGCACTATTACCTCATTTTTATCTTAGTGCTTATGAGGCTAAAAAAAGTAAATGCAGAAAGATACTAGCTACTTTATCACAGGTAAATAAAGGTCTTAGTCTAAACGGATTAACGATGCACAAACAAGACAATGAAAACCCAATGAATTATAGTTTCAAATTTATTGAGCTTCAATAATTAAAAGAGAACAATATAAAATAAGCAGTAAACAACCAGATATAATTGAAATAAAGACAATTGCGTTACATTTTCAGTCAATATGTTGAATTAACTCATCGTTTTTTATACGATAAAACCATTTAATAATTGCCTGAAAGTTTGTTACCTGAGTAATTTTAAATCTTTAGTCTGCCATGTGCATTCTATTCTAAACAAAAGCTGAATACAATGATCACTTACATTTTAGTGGGTGAAAATGAAAGGGGAATTAATGATATTAATATTACAAGATAAATTTGCCTTTCTTCAACGAATATAAGCATAGAGAGTAACATTTTTGTATCATATTGAAAATGTAGACCAAAACAGTGTAAGTTAATTTCCACAAAAGTTATCACAGTAAAATCACTACATTAACTTAGTCATTTCTTCTTGAAGCATTATAATCTGATGAGCAAGCCAGAGCTAGTTTGAATCCTATACAAAAGTGAAGAACAGTATAGACAAAAACAGATAACTGATATAGTAATTACAGTAAATATATACTTGTGAAAGCACAGTAAACTAATATTTATGAAATGAACATTTGAGTACCATTAAAATAATAGTAATGATATAAAGCCTCTCAGTGATAACATGTTTAAGGCGCTTTTTTGAATTAAACCAATATAATTACTAAATAAAGGTAACCAAAACATCTAGCTCAGAGAACGAAACTCGACCACAAACGACTTTTCGCTAGATTGGTAAGTACACACCGACTGTAAATGCAGACAGTTCACTCACAACGACTGCATGCTAACTCAGTGGTCTGAAGCTTAAGCGTTTGCTCTTAGGCTTGAACGTCTTTGGTTGTCCTTGGTGTTAAGCGCCCCTGGTTTTCAATGACTGGTTGGCCAAAGTTAATCTGTAGCATAATGTGTATGTTAAATGAAAGACTTGTGGCTAGATAGATAAGATACAAGCACTTAAACCCCTAAACCATAATGAGTAGGCCAGTAAGATAATATTTTGACCGTCTTCTATGGGACCATTAGTTTCACTTGTTTGAGACATCAAAATAACAGACGTCATGCTCCATGCGATATACAGGGACTTTGGTTCAAATAGAAACAATCACCGGAGAGTAGATTCAGTTCCTGATAAATGCACACTCCCTGATTTAAAGTCTAATCACTTGAAAACTGAGTATAAGCTCTACAACTTGGTAAAGTTTCTGACCAACTGTTTATCTACTAGTAATAGTTATTGATATTTAAGAACAAAACAGTCATATATGATGTGCCTGGTGCCGTCATTTTCAAAATGAGTTAATCTGTTTTATTTTTCAATTTTCTGCAAACAGATTTTTATTAAGAAGCGAGACTTCCACAGAATCTAAACAAGCATATAAACCTATGTATAAGTAAATAGAAATGCGATGGACTTACGAACTCAAAGTTCCAGCTCCCAAATGAGCGAGCAAATGATACATATGACCTAGGTAAGCACCTTTACCTAGATTTCGGTGAAAAATCTCCTAAAGAAGAGTATTTGAAATAAACATTAGATTCGCTATGTTAAATAATCCAATAGAGTAAAGCATTACGTTTCAATGAAACCTCAACTAGTGAGTATTAAGTACATCAATGAAAATCACGGGGAGATAGCAGTTTTTGTCATGAATATTCTGCTTTCTTATGAGACTTGCTGAAAATACAACTGCTGCATGATATCAAATCTAGATAAACTAAATAATTAGGTGTAAAAATGCATTAATTTCAAAAGTCGTCATGCGAAAGGATATATAGCATCTCGACTACCAACTTAGTTAATTTATGGGAAAAAACATAAACTGCTAACATTTTAACATTTTATGGATTATGTTACCAGATCTAATTAGATTTATTATTCTATAGTTCAGGATGAGTTTGAATAAGAGCTGTAAGAGTGCTAGCGGGATATATATTAAAGCATGTTCCATACACGATTGCGTTGTCACACGCTGATAAGCTCTTTCGTATCAGCGCTAGTCGGTACTGGGGGAACATTCTAGAATCTTCTCATGTAAGAAAACTATAAATATACTAATGTTTTGAACTTCTTGACATCCACCTAATCTTGTTAATGGGTTATAATCTATTTCCCGCTCAACAGTGTTCTGATTTGGGAAAACGTTTCGAGTGAAATTGGTTTACGAGAATACTAAGCATTAGGAAATAGCTGAGTTGTAATAAAGAGAGAATTAAAACAAAAAGTGAGCGTTATTAGCATAGTTAATTTGGGATACGAGCAAGTTCTCCAGTGTATGTGCTGTCTCTATGTAACTTGCACAGCTGCGTATAATTACATAAAAAGGACATACGCAAATTGGTACAATAAATAAGTAGCATCTGAAGAAGCTAGTTGATGAATTTAAAAATTTCCGGTTGAAGCCGCAGATTTTACTGGTTGAAAGTATTACGGTTACGGACAAATTGTATCAATGAAATGTACGAAAGATTTTATTCTCGTTACTTCTTGAACATGACACACCTTATTGTAATAACTGTCGATGAATAACTCTAAAACTACACTTAACAAGCTATTATTTATAGTTTATTATAGAAATTGATGAAATCTATTTTAGCAAGCACCTCCATAGACTACAACTCTCATATTTTATGCTTTTTCACTGAAGAACTAGGGAAAAAAAGTTCTATGTTCACTTTAAGATGAGCGGTAATTTTAGGAACAAAAATTTGGAGGTTAGCTTTTTACTTTCGTCCCTAAGAAAATAAACTGTAAATAAGAAAAGTCTATATAAACATATATATATATATTAGTTTATATGTAAAAGGGATGACAAACAAGTATATTATATAAAGATAACCCCTCACTAACATTAGATGCAGAAACTTTAAAATTAAGAAGTGTGGTTCTGTAAATACGTGCGAAACTCTTCACTAGCAAACGCCGAAAATCACACAAGTTACTGAACCCGATACAACTGAATTAATAACGAAGACAATTCCTTAGTCTTCTGATCCTAACATACATTTTTAATTGCCAAATTAAGTGACTCGTCGCGTGGGGAAGTTATCCGTCTACCAAATAGAGAATGGGTATACCGAGCAGTAGTTTTTTCTATTTTATAGCTGTGAAACATGGCCTTTAAAAATGGAGGATATCCGTAGATTGATAAAATTTGATCACAGATGTCTTTGAAGCAGTTCTTGTGTGTGTTTGAACCACCGAATGAGCAGTGAGGTGAGATGCAGGTTACTAAGTAAGGAGAGTATAACGATTGATGGGTGCTACGCATGAACGTAAACATGTCATTTCGATGTGCTTGAACTATTACGAGTTTACCTTAGTCGGAAAACGAGAGCGAGGATCCGGCGAGACGATATGCTACTCTAATCCGAATGTCCCAACCCCCATTGAATAAAAGAAGACTTGATATGAAGTAGAACATGTATTCTACAAGCATCCAGAAAGTACGAGGTCCGAGTCCAGAAGAGAATCAGGATCCCGGACTAGAAATCCGGGTCATAAAACGTTACAGATAATGCATATTTATACATTTAGGTCGAATAGGAAACAGCATCGAAGTTTGTGATTTAGGACCAGTTGTATTAACGTAGGTATATTCGCATTTCCATAAATCGTGAGTCTCAAGCGTTCAGACCTTTTTCTTTTGATATCTAATCGTTTCTACTATTACTCAGTCAGTCAGTTAGTTACAGGGTAGAACTTTGTACGTACGTACATCAGTTCAGGTCGCTATACTGCATTAGCACACAGACACGATTTTCTGTCCAAATACCATAATGGTAGAGATAATAGAAGTATTAGCGGTAAAGGAGAAGATTAGAGTTAGATGATATTATTCACGAAGTATGATTCAGTGAGATAAATTTAGGAAGATAGAGGTATTGAGGAATTCAGATTAGAACTTCATAGAACATAAAGAGTGGATGCATCTGCGCCGTCGGAAATGATTTCGAGCCATATCATTCAAGGTCTCCAACCATCAAGTACTATCGTCTCGCGGACCCCAATCAGGAAGTCGATACATACCAACATGACTCGGTCCACTTGTCAGTAACTTCACGCATTTCTGCCACGTCTTAGTTTGGTCGCCCCTAGATTTCTTCCAATCTACTCCTAAACCACAAAACATTGCTCGTCGAGGCAGGCGGTTGTTAGGCGTAGGTAACACATGTCCCAGCCACCTCAACTGAAGTCTCACTACTTCATCAATTGATCTACTGTCCCTACCTAGTACTCGTTTCCTAACTATAACGTTGCTTACTCGGTTGTCCCAGGATACGTGAGCAATGCTCTGAATTTGTGTTTGCAATTTATCTGTAATAATAAGGTGTAGCAACTTGAACTGATCATTGTGGTGTTTCGTTCTCTGAGCTGGATGTTTTGGTTGTAGAGCTTCGATTGTTCTTCTGAACAACATCATCAGCACAAACTTCAGATAGAATTGAAGTATTCGAATTTCTCCACGTTTGACCCGTAGCTTGTTCTGTTAACCTCGATCTTGATTGGTTGTTGTTGACCTTAAACCTGTCGTTGATTGCACCTTTGTTCTTATCGTATCCCTCTTTTGATCTGTTTCTTGATCATGTGTCGCCTATGATTTTTTCTGATTGACTGATAAATCGGGTCAATGTCGATGTGTTTGTTGATTGCTGATTGACCTGAATGCCAAGCTTCTAAAAATTCTCTAGTGTTCTTTGTCCTCCCCCTATCCAGTATTTCCACATTGTTCCAATCGAATGTATGTCCATAGTTGTCGGTGTGTATTGATATAAGAGAAGAATTGTCGCGGCGTTTGACTGCTAATTGTTGTTCATGTAAACGAAGCTGAAGAGGCCGTCCACTTTGTTCTATGTAGTGTTTTTCACAGTCTGAGCAATTTCTTTTGTAGATGGTACTTGCTTTTTCTTCCTTTGTCATTTTGTCTTTTGGTCTACATAGGATTGATTGAAGTGATTCTGTTGGTTTGTGTGCCACACCAATTCCAAATGGTTTCAGTAGTTGTGCTGTATGTTCCGATGTGTCTTTTATGTATGATAGGATGATCCGTTTATTGGTTCCTGTACTTGATTTCGCTTCTGTTGACGATTTTGGTTGATATTTTTTGAAGAAGTTTCATGGATAGCTGTTCTTTTGGAAGATAGTCATAAGGTTTTTTTCCTCGCTTTTTAGTGCCTTATGTGAGCTGCAGTGTCTTCGCTCTCTTGAACAAAGTTCGTATGCATTTGATTTTGTGGGTTCTTGGGTTGTTGCTACGGTAGTTGAGAATTACGTCTGTGTGGGTTGGCTTCCGAAATACTTGGATCTCCAGCTTCCCTGTGTTAGTTCTGGTGATTAATACATCCAGGAATGATAGGCTGTTGTTTGATTCCTTTTCCATCGTGAATTTGATGTCATCGAAGACGCTGATCCGATTGTAGATGTTCTCTAGCTCGTTCCTTTTAATAATGACTGATCACATATATTCCAGATCCTAAGTTTCTTGTGATCGACTGACTTGGTTGACATAAATTCTCCAATTAAAGGGGTGTTCAAATGCTTATTAGGATTTGAGTGCACACAGAAACAGAATGGAAAATAAATCGGTGAGAATGTGATTCAGTAACCTTGTACAACTTCAAGAATTCGACTTTGCGCTAACAATTTATTGTAAGAGCTAATAATACTACTTGATCACAAACTGAAGTAAGCAGAGTAAGTTTCGAATGAGACTATTGGTAGAAAGTTAGGTGCTTTGATTACTGAAGCATAATTCCTAAACACGTTTAATCCTTTAATAATACATTAGTGAAACAAATGCGTTACAGGTGCATAAAGTGAAAAATTAAGCGTATTTTACCACTAGTTTTTTGGTGATGTGGAGAAACTAATTAAGTAACACCGATATAAGAGATTTAAGATGGGAGAAAATTCGACTACGAACTTTTATCAATTGGATTAGTTGGTATTTACGTTAAGTATACTAAATTATTTCCAATCATTACGAAGTACTAATTGAATAAATAAAAGTAAAGAAGACAAATTAAAGTATTGCCTTTTCCTTTTTAGTTTATTTTCAAGTTAGAAACTAAATTATCTCAGACATCTTGTTGTGTTCATTAACCGAATTTCTTTATATGTAAATCAGTCAATTATAATTTCAATTTCAACTTTGTCTCATTACTACATACTATGGATTGTTTTAATTCATAACGAGACAAATATGTAAGGCTGCGTATTGATCAAGAAGTAGCTAAACCGCAGATGTTGTTTATTTTTCACCTTTGAGCACTCAAGATATTTTTTTTATGTTTCTGTTCAGGAATATGTCATATCTACAAATAATATATTCATCATATACTAGGCATATTTTTATAGTAGATAAATTCCAGTAAATTAATGACTGGCATTAATAAGGTTTTTCAAACAAAAAACTGATCTTTTGTTTAAATGACCAAATTAGACTCAATTAATTATCAATTAATTAATTAATTATATAGAAAAATTTCGTTATTTTTTAAACGCTACTACTTTATGTCGCAAAGTACGTATATTTTTCTTATTCTCCTTCATACAGATAACACTCCAAGGTTTCACACAGTACCACCTAGACCGAAGAAGGATATGACATCGATATATTCAGACCCATTGTGATTTTGATCTTACCAAAAATATCCTGCTTTCGCCTGGTGGTCGAATGGATTATAAAGACGCCAACATCTTAAGGGAAGCACGGAATACAGTGGACAGTTGGTATGCACCAAGACGATCTGGATTTAGAAGTTGAACTGGCTCTTCAATTCCACACAACAACAAAGGCAGAAGACAGCCAGTGAAGCAGCAGTAGCTACAGACAAGAATTAGCAAATCAAGGTCAGCTTCTCTACAATGAGCTAGATCGAGCTTAGAGAATGAAACACCACCACAATCATCCACCTGAGCTACAAATTTCCTCCACCATCTCATGATTAGAAGTTTCAATTTCAGAGGATTATTCTAGTATAAGATGAGGAAATGTTATCCAAACTCCCAAAAAAAATTAAATGAAACCATGTTCGGATCGCTTGTCAAAATTGGATGCTTAAAATTTAGTGTGATAGGCAGTGTACAATCATGTTATCAGTTAGCTGGCTGAAGACATGATTATGTCGAAATAAACATTCATTTAATATGGAAAGTAATATTTCGTAAAACAAAATCTGGCTTCATTACCGTCGTATTATGATCAACTCTTTGTAATCAGATAGTCAATATACATATCGGTATAGCTTAAAGTACTAAAAGTTCATTTTGATAAAAACAAACGAATACAGATAGCTTTAAGAATTAGCTATCCGTTTGACAGACTAAAAGAGCATACATGCGAAATTCACTCACTGACAGTAATAATTCTTTGAATCGCGTCCTCTTAATCAGTGTTAACAAACCCCGTTGACCAGCTTTGTAAGCACGAATAAAAGCACCAAGATATGGGGTGGAAATATACCAAGTATTCTCAGATTTGATGGTTAAAGCTCCATTTTGTACTAAAACGCTTATTTCATTATCCGAAAACTGTTCCGAAGCAACACGTTTACACAAGCTTAAATGATGATACTTTTGACTAGTAAATTCGGCGAATCGTTCTGAAAACTAGGAATAATATAACTATAACTAAACCTAAAATCTTTGACTCGTCAATAGAAAAATCTCTGAAAGAATTTACAAAATCATCAGATCTCATTATACCAACGGAATCATCAATTTGATCATCTATGTTCAATAAACGTATTTTCTGTTCTTTCTGCATATCACACTAGAAAAGTGAGTATTAGAAGTGATTGCAATACGACAAACCAGTTGTGATTCTACCTTGTTTCGATTATTCACAAGAGTGTATAACTGTGACTTCAAAACAATTGGACGACCAAGATTTTTCGAGTTCATAGAAGGATATAGACTAAACAGGTATTCAAGAGCATCATATACTGTTTCTAAAATAAGAATAATTAGTAATAAAACAAGTTCACTAACTCATTTCAGGTATATCGGATACCTTCATAACTTTTTGAGGGCTAACAACACTATCATCAGGTAGCTTATGTTTCATCAGGATCTACAACATTGATTAATACAAAAATCAACATTTGCATAAATCATTTGATATTAAACATCAAAGCCAATGGTGTGAACTTGGGTATTTCTGTTTAAAGTTCGTAATAGTTGTAAAACAAATATATTTAGTCCAGAAAAAAAATCATCAAAATAACAAGCCTTGGCTTCAACATATGCATAGTTCCGAAGCGAAATCATGTATACAAGTTCAGTAACACAGAGTTGGGAAGAACAACGAATTGGTCAAAATCTTGAAAATTTTAACCCGTAAGACAAAAGGATATGTGCAAAAGTGATCAAATTCAATGGCAAAATAAAGATGACTGCTAGGTAAAAATGCAACTTGTAGATTGATTACAGACCTAGAAACGTAACTGCAAATTGCTTGAAGCGAAAGGTTACCACTCGGTTACTCAAATTCCAAGAATCTTGTCAAACCTAAAAAATCACTCTCAAAACAAACTAATTCCTTGGAGAACATTATAAAACTGAAACACAAAGAATATGTGAACCAAACGATATGCTACATATAAGTAGGCTTTTTGGCTAAAAAATCTTCATCTAAAATGTCGGCAACTATCTTATATGTTTTAGATAAGCAAGAGTGAATGCATATAGTCAGACTATTAACACAAGTGGAAGGATCAGTGTTTTTCATGAAGAAAGCATTACCTTGATGGCTTATCAACTATAAACCGGACAGACAACTAGGTTCAGTTGGGTTACACTCTTGACTGCTCTAATGCTTCTATAAAATTTTCTTGTAAGAACTTGTGGATTTATTTAATGTTATTTTTCCGATGTATTGGAAAAATGATTTATTAGTTTCAATTTCAATAAACGAAACAGGTAGTTTATATTTAACCATAAGTCTACCAATTTAATCGTTATAAAGTCAAAGGTTTTAGAAAAATCTATTATGAGCAATTCTTTTCCTAATCTAGGTCTTCACAGTTTGCTGATGTCACAGCCACCTTGAACCAGACAATCTGTCGGGCCTTGGTGAGTTATGTCTACGACTGATGTGGTTTCTCGCGGGTATTATCTCAGAACCGCTCAAAGGATTGCTTAACAAGTCCCTTACTAAAACTAAACTCACTAGAGATTGGAAGGATGCTATAGTTGGTCCTATATTTAAGTATGGAAAGAAACATCATGTCTAGTTACAAATCTGTGAGTCTAACTAGCACAGTAGTTACAGTACTCGGAAACGTAATTTTGTCTAAGTTACCTTTTCATGTAGAACTACATAATCTGTTAATCCCCTAGCAACACCGGTTTTGGGATAGGCATTCATGGTCAACTATCTAGACGTGAGAGGATTGGACAGCAGCCAACTATAGAGGTTTGTTTATCGACAAGATATTCATGGATTTTATAAAGGTATTTGACAAGGTTTCATGGTTATGGTTTGTACAAAAGCTCTCCAGCTTTGGAATAACAGGTATCATAAAAGAATGGATATAAAACCTCCTCCATGGGTCAATACAGACTGAGCGTAAGTGGGACACTACCTGAATAGTAACCGGTTGAAAGAAGTATGTCCCCTATTGTTCTTCTCTACGTCAATGAATTACGAAGACTCCTGAAGTCATAGACTGCTGTTCGCAGATGATGTTAAAGTTTGGAGAACAATAAATAATGAGGTCAATCATTTTGATCTTCAAGCTGATTTAATTACTTAATCCTGAAGATATGTTTTGGGTTTTGTGCCCTACGTTTGTGAGACTGCTTAGAATATTGAATCTAAGTAGCTAGTCCGTGTCCTAATAAGGATATTAGCACACTTGAGTGTGCGGGAACGAAATGAATGGTGGGTTTTTCCAAACTATCCGACGCTGAGTACTTGGAGCGCCTAAGCATTTTACCATTATTTTATTGTAGGAAGCCGAGTGACATTCCATATCTCAAACAGTGATTTAGGTGTTAACATGTAGCTTTTTACTCTCTCCAAAACTAATCGTCAAGGCTACTACAAGATTAAAATAGCAATACGATTTTTTGTTGACCATCTCTTATTTTAAGAGAAGACTGAGTAGCAGTTTAAGACAGGAATCTACCTTTGGACGAAATACTTATATATCTTGACAAGGAATTCGTCTTATATATAGGACTCATACAGACACTTTTCACCTTCTGGATAACAGACAATATAAGATCAAATTGTACGGAGTAAGAGTGAATGATATTCTATATGGACGGAAACCTATGGGAAATGGCGACCTACGAGAAAAGACCTTAAGATATTTCTACATTATAACATCAAGTTGCCAATATATCTAAGCGATATTAGTTGGCTTCTACTTGCCTTACCCAAAGAAATAATACCAGTTCGACGAACTTTTTAAGTTAGGAACTGGGATCTTATTATCGCAGTTACTAAAGGGAATGGCGAGAACAACTGACCTGTTGTCACTCAGATACATTGTCCTTGAGTTATTCTTGGGACAACCAATCGAATACAAGTAAAGCGAAACCGATTTTACGCTCAAGGATCAACACTCAAGGCCGGAAACCTTTAGAAAGTTTACGCTACCGAATTGATTTAACTTTATGCTTACATTGTTGGTAATTGTGATCGGTTGTTTTCATTATTAAATTTAAATGTGTTTATTAAGTCGTTAGTTCGTTTCCTTCATGTCTTTTGCAAGACAAATTCTCTTGCACTCAGCTGTCTACACCCTTAGCGTGTAACGTACTTTAGAGCTAGATGTAACCCAAGTAGTTTGAACAATATTAAGCCTTTCCTTCGGTGAATAAAGCCTGTGTCAATCACGTCATAGTATGTTTCTGTCTGTACCTTTATATCTCAGCACTCCTGCTGTGTCCTATGGATCGTCTTGACTTCCAATACCCATTCTTTTTCACGAGCTAGTATAAACCAATTGATTTCTTTGCGCTCAATTCTAGTTCTTTCGATGCGGTCCCAGAAAGAATTTATCGTACCCGAAATCATTTCATGGTACCTCACACATCGTTGCTAAGTCATCTCTTAAAATATGTTATAGATCTTTAGCTTATGAGGCTGCCTATCTTGAGTCAGGACAAATATCTCTGGATTTGTCGCTCGTACTCTCCAAGAAATGAGTTGCCGACGCTGAATTTAAGGTAAATCTTGTAATCAAGCTATATGTCCACGTCAATTAAGTCATGTGTTATGAAATCCTGGTCGCTATCTACGATGAAGTGTAGTGTGTCTGACACAGATGTAAGCTTCAAGAAAACGTGGGACGGGTTGACGAAGACATTGCATCAGTCCCTGAATTCATCAACTGGTAAACTGAGGTATATTGACTGATACAAACTTCATGGTTTCAGCTTACCTATGTTACTGTAAACATCCTCTGGTATGAATCGGAGGGGGGCTTGGTTGCATTCATTCTCTATCATCCTTTACTTATTAAATTATTTACCCCATGTGGTTTTCAGTTTCCCTATTTCATCTCTCTTTTGAATTTTGTCTTTTATATTTAGATACCTCTTAGGTTAAGCATTAGCCACTCCTTTATTTCTCATAAAGTTTTAGAATTTGGACTTGTGCATTTCAGGTCGTACACATAATCGACATTGTCAGCATCACTTCTGATATAAGGTATTACACTGTTGTTTTCTCTCCAGTGGAGAACACTTTTAAGAGGTTTAGCTAAATTTTTAACATAATGAAAGGTTGAAATTAATGGTTAAAACCAAGTAAAACCGGTTCCACTCATTTAAACGTATTCACTTCATATCTTTCTATAAATTTCTATCACATCAATATCCTGTTATTGTTCTTGGTCCTATTTTTTCCCGTTAAGATAATTTGTCCCCTGATTATCTTGTGGATGTCACGGATATTCAGAGTTGAACACCGCTTTTGTCCATAACACCTTTCATATCAAGGTTACTTAAAGCCGAGTCAAACTCAAAGTTAGGAATCAGGAGGATCGAAGATTTATTTGAATGGAATGTGGAAAAATGAGTGAACTTAGCTCCCAGGTTGGTGCGAGATGCATTGCATGGCGTACCCCACGGTGATCTGGTGACAATGCGTGACTGAGCACCTTCATCTTGGGTGTGTCCACCAAAACTGATGAGGTCATCATCAATGTCGAAGACCCACAGAACTGTTCATTTTGGGGATCTATTTACCGCTACAATATTGTTTATCTGCTCTTTCCTATACAGACTGACCTTTTTGTTAAGCTTAGCTTTTCTATTCATTTATTATCCTGTCTTTCACCTATTATCCATTATCTTATGTTCTTCAAGTGTGTTTCGATATCGTGTTCCTCTTATCAGTTCTCTCACCAAAACTTTGTTTTGAGTGATTTTCACATCGTCTTCCTAAGTAAGTATCTTTCAAAACTTACATCTTAACTCATTGCATATCTACTTAAGTAAGGAAACCTCTTAGGGTTTTACTTAATGATAATCAGACTATGAAAATATTTCAGGAGCAACTGGTAACAGAGTTAAGCAACCATGTAAGCGATTCCCATCCAGAAGCAGGTTGGTATGATATCAAAAAGGCTGTGGAAACAGCAGTGATATTTGCTAGTAAGGTAAACCATAAGGCTAGGATGAAGCCATGGATCTCAATAGCATCTACCGAACTGGTGGATGCTCGAAAACTCGTCCCACCTAGCTCTGAGGGCGATGAGGAGCGAAGTCAGCTTAGGAGCAGACTGATAAAAAGCCTGCGCAACGATCGTAAACAGTGTTGGGTGGCGAAAGCAAAAGCGATGGAAAAGGCAGCGGCGATCGGCAACACTAGACAACTTTTCCGCCTTATCAAAGAAACCGGTATTGGGAATCCTAGTGTAAGTGAGACTATCTCGGAAAATGATGGGACTACTATTTATTCTCAATCCAGGAGACTGGATCGATGGGCAGAACACTTTAGGGATCAGTTCAACTGGCCTCGAGCCACTCTTCGGTTACCCGCGATCTCCAGTCATCCTAAATGGCAAATCGACCTAAGTCCCCCTAGTATTAATGAAGTTGAGAAAGCGTTAGGAAATCTGAAGCGAGGGCGAGCTGCAGGTCCTGATAGACTGACCCCTGAGATATTTAAGGATGGTGGTCCAGTTTTAGCAGCTACATTGACTGAGCTCTTAGGTAGAATCTGGGAACTGGACGTAATACCATCCGACTGGTCTCAATCACTGATTGTCCCAATCTATAAGAAAGGACAAAAGTCTTCTTGTGACAATCACAGAGGAATAAGTCTAACTAATATAGTATCTAAAATATTGGCCTCAGTAATACTTCGACGCTTAACGAAAGCTCGTGAAGAGCAAACTCGAGAAAACCAATCTGGTTTTCGACCTGGACGTGGTTGTATAGACCACATCTTCACACTACGACAGGTCCTGGAACACAGCCACACATTTAGGCGTCCTACAATAGTTGTTTTCCTGGACCTTAAGGCGGCACTTGACTTAGTGGACCGTGATGTTCTGTGGCAGTGTCTGTCATTGAAAGGTGTACCAGGGAAGTACATTAACCTTATACAAGCTCTCTACTCGAACACCACTGGTCGAGTGAGAGCTTATGGCGAACTGTCACCGGAATTCTTCACTTCAAGTGGTGTCCGTCAGGGATGTCCACTTTCTCCATTCTTGTTTAATTTTATCATAGACATGCTCCTAGATATAACCTTATCCTTGTCTGAATTTTCAGTAGTAGACCTTCTACCAGGTGGCTCGCTTATTGACTTAAAATATGCCGATGACATAGTCCTACTTGCTGAAGACGCTGACGAAATGCAGAGTCTTCTGACCACCCTAAGCAACAATGCAAGCATGTTCGGGATCCAGTTCTCACCCTCGAAATGCAAAATGTTGCTTCAAGACTGGGTTTCATCGGCACCTGAACTAGTGATAGGGAGTGAAGTAGTCGAGCGTGTAGACCGCTTCACTTATCTTGGGAGTCTCATCAGTGCTGATGGCCGGGTGACTGACGAAATCTCAGCACGGATACAGAAGGCTCGATTGGCTTTCGCCAACCTGCGTCACTTATGGCGTAGGCGAGATATCCGTTTGCTGATTAAAGGACGAGTGTACTGCGCAGCAGTTCGCCCCGTCTTACTTTATGGCTGTGAAACATGGCCGGTAAGAGTAGAAGATATTCGTAGGTTACTGGTTTTCGATCACAGGTGTCTTCGAAGCATTGCTCGTATATCGTGGGACACCCGAGTGAGCAACGCTGTTATTAGGAAGCGGGTGCTAGGTAAGAATGGCAGATCAATAGATGAAGTAGTGAGACTTCATCAGTTGAGGTTGTTGGGACATGTGCTGCGTATGCCTAACCACCGACTGCCTCGACGAGCTTTGTTTTGTAGTGTAGGAGTAGGTTGGAAGAAAGTTAGGGGCGGCCAGACCAAAACATGGCAGAAATCCATGAAGTCACTGACAAGTGGACTGAGTCATGTTGGTAATTGTCGACTACCTAGTTGGGGTCCGCGAGATGATGATAATCGATGGTTAGAGACGGCTCAAAACCGTTCGCAATGGTGCCGGTGCATTTATTCTCTGTGTTCTCTCAAATCCTAATCTTCTGGATTCTTCAACACCTCTAGTTTTGACTTTCTAAACTTATCTCACTGAATCATACTTCGTGAATAATATCTTCTAATCCTAACCTCTCCGATTACTTCTGATACCTTTACTACCTCTTCTACTATTGGATTTGAATTGACAATTACATCTCTGTGCTGTTGTGGTGTGGCGACATGAACTGATTTACTTACTTTCGAAGTTCTACGTTGCATCTGACTGACTTAAGTGCACATACTAATAGATATTTTACTTTTACTTAGCTGTTTAGCTTCATCTCAACATCGATAAAATTTTCAGCAAAATTTTCATTCAAATATAACTATCTCTTGCCTAAGTACTTAGTTAATGGGTCAATATATATCATACAAATAATAAACTCTATGCTTTTTCGTCACAGATCTTCCCGGACTCTATTCATCCTGTTAAAAGGATTTTGAACTGAATCAAATAAATGGCATCCAAAAGAGAAATCTTAAAACTTTACAAAGACCTCTTATTATATGTGAATGGCCTTAAGTATTCGGACAAAAACTATCTGAGGAAGAAAATTCAGTCTACTTTTAAAGAAAGCAAAGAATTTGTTGATGATGATGAAGCAACTCGATTGTACAAGGTATGTGCTTGAAATTCCTTCCTGAAATCTACATTTTTTTTCTAGAAAGGATGCGAAATTTTGCAGCTTAAAAGATTTATTTAAATTTTATGGTGGTGTACACTTCATATTTCCCATAACGATTCCATTTGGTTTATGTAATTTGCTATTTCTCTTATGATTTATTTTCCCGAAAAAAAAATTCATTCTATTTTAAAAAACATAGTTCTTACTTTCGTTTATCTAACTTCAAAGAAATCCGATTTTCATTTTCCTAAAAACAAATGGTACGGCACATTTTAGTGTCAGATAGTCAGCACCTGAAGTCCGGGCAAATATCGAACTAGTCAGTCAGCTACAACGTAGATCTTTGTACGTACGTACGTCAGTTCCTGACCGTAGCTGCTACCTTGACGTGGTGGTCGGGCTTGCCTATCGTCATGACCCAACCGAGCTATAATGGCTGAAACATATGTTCCTGAAGGTTCTACCATGCCAGGCAAGTCGATTGGAGAACAATGAGACTAAAAGCAGCTACTGAAGGTCTGAGGGTGAAGTCGTACTGCTGACTGCGAGATATCTGTGTTAGTTATTTCCATAACTAATTGTAGTTATGCTATGACTAACCAATCAAATTGTAGTTTAAGCGTTCACCACGTGATCTGGTCTGACGTGCCCGGAAACTATCTTTGTTGTAAATGACCTACTAATTGAAGGACATTATTATCTTGTTATATCAATGTGACTCTTAGTTTTATTCATTTCCATAAGACACGCTATATTGGTCGCTATGTTTGCTCGTTTCACTTGGTAACTGTAATTTCCTTATTTACTGTACTAATCTAATTGTTCTTATGTTTAGAAGCAGATAAAGTTTAAAACCAAATTGGTATTGTTTTGACTATAGCTTTCCCACAGACTCTGTGCTCGCCAATATTGCGTTTACAGCTCTAGAAGTACATCTGTAGGACAAATTAAATCCTACAATCCGTTTGCTAACCAAAGGTCGAGTGTACTGTGCAGTAGTTCGCTCCGTTCATATATATGGATGCGAAACATGACCAGTCAGAGTAGAAGATATTCGTAGGTGAAGCACTGCTCGTATATCCAGAGACAACGACTACTAGGTAGGGATGTCAAATCAATAGATGAAATATTGAAACTTCATCAGTTGAGGTGGTTGGGAAATGTGTTACGAATGCCCAACCACCGACTGCCTTGACGAGCTATGTTTTGTGGTGTAGGATTAGGTTGGAAGAAAGCTAGGGGCGGCCAAACCAAAACATGGCAGAAATGCATGAAGTCCCTGACAAGTGGACTGAGTCATGTTTGTAGATGTAAGTTAAGTGGTTGGGGCCCACGAGACGTAAGTCACCGATGGTTGGTGACCTTGAACGACATGGCTCAAAATCGTTTGCAATGGCGCAGGTGCATTCACTCTTTGTGTTCTCTCAAATCCTAATCTTCTGGATTCTTCAACACCTCTACCTTTGTCTTTCTAAACTTATCTCACTGAAATTATACTTCTTGAATATTATCTTCAAATCCTAATCTTCTCCATTAGCAGTAATTCTTCTATTATCGCTGCTACTGTGGGATTTGAATCGAAAATTACGTCTCTGTGCTAATGTGGTATTACAACCTAAAATGATGTACTTACCTACAAAGTTCTACGTTGTAACTGTCTCTGTCTCGATTTATATTAATAAATGACCTAGAAAGTTAATCCTTCTAAATCTTTAGCAGCACTTGCAGAGAATCTCACTGTGTTTATTCACGAAAATATCATTGCCTAGATCTAATTTATTTGACATAGAAATCACGAATGTTATATGGTAGATGACGCTCTGCTGGTGTTATCACATAGAGGGAATGCCATTATTTTTGCAGACCGAGATCAGTGAGTAATTTCATTCATAGTAGATGAACTACTTACAAGGTGATAGTAGTCTGACTATTTTACGAAGCCTCAGAGTTGTCCCAACTAATAATTAGTTGTCCTTTCCACAGTAGTTTAAGCTAGAGAATAAGCAGTTCAATTGGAATTTAACTATCCCCATGCAAAAGAAAAGTTTTATGATCTATATTTTTGAATTTTAGAGGATTGTCGTTGACAGACTACTCGTTACTGAATTTATAGCATTTAAAGATTCCAATGACTTTAATACAACAGACACGACTAGTAAGTAACACGGAACTTAATTACTCTCTTTATTTTATTAATCTTATAGGTTCGCCCAATCGGTTATTAAATGATATGAGAAAAGAGTGAACGACAGGCCTTATTTAAAAATGTAGAGCATCTTGAGTCATTGCTGAATGGAAAAGTTATTAAGTGACGTATAGACCGATAATCTCAGATTTTCTAGATTGATTAAATATTGTCATAAATTATGTATATCAGTCAAACATAACTTTAATCTTATTCACTGAGAATTGTCAATTATCTACTATAGTAAAGTAAATTGTAAGTCGAGTTATTTAAGTTCAGTACAATTCATTATACAAATAGAAAGTTTTTTTGTGTTATTGCCAGTCAAATAATCCCAGGTCACATTTCATAGGCAATGTAGAACCTAGCATGAGTTAATGAAGTCACTCACTGTTGGTCCAAGCCACATACAGCGAGGCTAACTTGCAGGTTTTTTCCGAGAGATAAACACAATCTACTTTCAGAGAACGAGTGTGGCATCAAGAAACCTCTTCATTTCATTATTTTAAGACTATTCGATTGGCCTTCCCTTCCGGTTTTTCTCTCACTAAACTAATGTGAATTGGTCTGATAGACATGTATCTTTCAAATGAGATGGGCTTTAAACAGAGTCGTTAGCCATCGCTAAACTTACTGGTCACATAAACTGACGCTAACTTTCAAATGTTTTGGTATGAACAGTAGGAATCATACTTTGTATACACCGTTTTTCATACTCCAACTCAGGCGATAAGGTGATACATTATGAAAAGTCAGGAGTTTATTTCCTTGAGAAGATTATTGTTGACATTTTTACAAACCATGTGTATCTTAAAATATTTTAAAATTTGGTTTGTGGTACATTATCATTCTATCGGTGTATCGGATTACAAATTGGCGAAAACCAATTTAGGTAGTTTGAGTAGTAATTATAAAACATAAATACTTCCTACCTAATGTTTATCCCAACCGTAGCTGCTATCTTGAAAGGGTGGTCGGCTTGTCTATTATGATGACTCGACCAAGCTATAATGGCTGGAACATGTTGCGTTGGGTCCCAGCATGCCAGGTAGGTCGACTAGAGAACGGTTAAACTAAAAGCAGTAACTCAAGCACTGAGTGCGACGTCGTAATGCTCACGGCAGAGGGATATGACAGCAGTCAGGTGTTTCCTTCTGACAACCAGCGCCTGCAACAATACTGCTTTCTCACAACGTAACGAAGAGGCTAGAAAATGTCGGTCCTAAAATTGTCACACCCCACCTCGACCCACGGATTTCCGTCTCCGGCGGTAAGGCCTCTTGAAGAGCGGAGCTAACACTTTAAGAATTTCCCATAGAAAGGCCGCGCGTGACAGGTCTTAAGCAGGAAGGAGGCGGTCAAACTGAAACATGGCACAAGTCCCTGAAGTCAGCCAGTTACGACATGGAACTTCGTAAGTACGTACATAAGTTCAGGTTGCCATACTACATTAGCACAGAGACGCAATTATCAGTTCAAATCCCATAGTGGTAGGGATAAGGATAAAGTCACTGACAACTTCATAGAGCTGTGCTAGTAGGTGTTGACTACCTGGTTAAGGTCCGCGATATAATCACAACTGGTGGTTACAGACTTTCAACTACATGGTTCAAAATTATTTTTAATGGCGGAGGTGCATCCATTCTTTGTGTTCTCTCAAATTCTAGTCCTCTGAATTCCTCATGACCTATTTCCTCTTTTTAAATCTACTTACCTGAGACATGCTTCTCGAATCATATCTTTGATCACTAGTCTTTTCGATCACCGCCAATACTGCTACTACTTCTACAACTATGTCAGTCAGTCAGTTACAACGTAGAACTTTGTATGTAAGTATATCACTTCAGGTTGCAATACCACATTAGCACAGGTCCGTAATTGTCAATTCAAACCTTATAGTAGTAGAGGTAGTAGAAGTATCAGCAGTAATCGGAAATTTTGGGGTTCGACGATATTACTCAAGAAGTAGAATCTATTGAAATAAACTTTAAAAAAAGATAGAGGTGATGAGGAATCCAGAAGATTAGGATTTGAGAGAACACAACAAGTGGGTGCACCTGCGCCGTTGCAAACGATTCTGAGCCACGTCGTTCAAGGTCATCTCTCTTCAGGTCA
>OX103974.1:19269723-19486568 GCA_944470395.2 Schistosoma turkestanicum
ATCCTGTATACGCGTTTCCGAGACGCAACATACATCGATGGCGCTAGATTCTAATGTCATAGCTAAGGAAGCCTGTTGCCCTATTTGCCTCAAAGTCCGTACATTAAAAGCCCCAACATGTAGTTTAGAACGGGTTTTCTGGAAACCAGGAATAACTTTTCGTGAACTCGCATCGTTTGCATTAGCGGTGCAGTAAAATGAAGGAATGTGCGAAGAGTTAGTCGTGGAGATAAGAGAGATATTAGGGGGTGTAGGGAGGATTTGATTTTGACCGATTTGGTGTCGTGTGTTGTTACGGGTATGAGGGCGGTTGTCACTTCCCGTCTGCCCACACCGTGGAAGGTTGTTTGTTGAGGGACCTGAAAAAGAAGGTATATTAGTGTCGTTCTTAGAGACCTGGGAGCGTGACCTCAGAGTCCGAAGGACAACTGCTTGAGGCCGGTCACGCATGGCCTTCTTATGAAAGGTGTTTAGAGTATTAGCTCCGCTCTTAAGAGCCCTTAGTGGGCACCCTTGCTAACGGGGACGGAAATCCGTGAGGTAGGGTGAGGTGTGACATTTTTAGGTCGACCTTTTCTAACCCATCGTTCCTTGTTAGAAGGCAGCATTGCTACAGATGCTGGTTGTCTGGGGGAAACACTTTGTTGTTGTCACACTCCTCTGTAGAAGATTTCCATTATCTCATTCATCAGGTACTTGGATGGGCTACACACTCTATGATTAAGGATTAATAATACCACCGAAACTGAAGTAGGTGGAGCGGGTTCGTACATAGACAATTGTGGCTGGAAAGTAAATACCATAGCTGCTAAGCTTCTACGAAGTACCAGTCTCATATGAAATTAATATACATAAAGTTAAATAAACAGTGATATTTTATTACAAAGGCTTTCAAACCCGAACTAATGCCTCCCCATGACGCAGCTGCGTAGTGGGGGAAACCCCGTTAGATAACTGAGACGGGGGGTGGAGCTCGGAATAATCACTTACTACAATTCCATAAATGATAACCAGATTCCTCGTAGCTCAAAAACAAAATTCAAAAGGACTATCCGATGTATATGCCTGCATAAATGAAATGTCTACGTAGTTTATATGTGTACGTGTACGTCCATCGGCTCACAATAGAGGAACGGAAAGTTTACCCTGTAACAAAACAGTGAGGCTTAATAGTAACGAAAATAAAGGAACAGTATGTCTGTGAATAAAAAGTAGATGATATGTAGGTAGCAAATACCGTGGAGAAATGACTATCAACTCACCTTTACAATGGTGGTGCTTATGTGATTGGGCGAAAGCATATGCACCAGTGATAATCTTGTAACGCATGAGGGAGTTTATGGTAGCAAACGTGTTCGTTTGGGTGACGATCGTCAACCCTCTCAAAGAGCAGATCTACCTGTGTGAGATATGTGGATGAAAACTCATGTGTTTCTAGTATTTTTGTAACATACACTTGCTTTGGGTGCAATACCTGAGTTCCCAAATCCTCGAGGTAGCAGTTCCCCACAGATCACATACACACAGATGATGTTTGTCCCACAAAAAGGAAGCGTCACCAATCGCACTTAATTCAAGAAAGTGAACGAACAGTTAACGAGCTATGCAGTAGAGATCTTTGTAATTGATAGGCAAACATGATGCAAACGTTCAACAGAAGTGATTACATGCTTTAGTTCATCCTTCACTTTAACTATTGAGCAAATCCGAGATAATTTTATTTTAAACTCAGATTTACCAGAAATCTGAGTTCTTCTCAACAGAAGAGTGAACCGTCTTACAAAGCAGATTTCAAAAATACTTCTATGAAATATATATATATATATATATATATATATATATATATTTGATATTTTCAAGAAATAATTCCCAGATTCAACGTGAAAATCCAGCTTTATTATTACTTATGCGCGTCATTTTTGATAAAACTAAATTATGAGTTTTATAGTCTCATCAACAAAAGTTTCGGATGACGAGCAGCAACAAACCTCTACACTCACACCTTAGTAACCGTCTATTTAGATTATTGTAACTATTTGAAGGTTCAATAAAATTATGGCCAATTGTCACTTAAATCGTTCCCCAAAATACGAACGGAAGTCAGATATCCAACTTACTACCTGATAAATGACTAAGTTATATTCACTCTTAGTTAATATTTTTGCCAAAAAATTTCCATCGACAGTCGAAGAGATTTTTCATCTTATCATTTGAGCAATGTTGATTAATTCACTTTGGGGGGATATTGATAACAAATCGTTTATTATATTCAGTTCGTTAAACCATTATTATTTCTAATGAAATATATCATCCTAAAAGTACAAAAAATTAAATTATACAGTTTAATGTTGTTATCAGCACGTAGAATGAAAGACCTGATATGAATATATATCTAATCAAGTTGCTGTAACAGATCGATACGACAAGAGGAGAAACGAACACAGTAAGAAGTAGAGGAAGAAAATAATAATACTCATGGTATTGAAAGAAAAATCGTTTTCAATGAATACCATGAGGAAATATTCAGTCCCATTCTTTGATCATCACTTATCACTATAGTGAAGTTACTCTGGTTACATCCATCCTCTTGGATAGAATAACGAGTTCAACTTAAATCACAACCGGTATAAATTACCTTGACACCAAACTTAAAATTCATTAGATTACAGTTGTATGTACCTAATCAATCGGTATCCTGATTATAGAGTCTAGTGGAACTCATTCAGTACAATAAATGTAGTAATTGATATTTTGCTTTACTAATGTCAACATTTTTAGTTCTAAAGCTAATAGCTATAAGTGGAGCTATACTGTAGGCATATCAATATTTTGTTATAATTTGTCTTTATTCATAACTTAAAAATGTACAAGACATTTGTTTCACCTTAATTTGAACTTGATTTGTAGTATGTATTCACAGTTTTATGATTAGAGTTCTTGTAAAAAAAAACTGTGATTTGTACAGTTCACCTACATCGGAAATTGAACAGTAATCGCTGTGTTGCTGATTGAAAAAAAAGTTGGAAACGCAAACCATTCCATTCTCAACCAGTAGTTTCAATGTACCATCTTTACCAAGACCCCTGGAGATCCGGATCTCGATCACAATTTGGGTAGTGGCGATTCAGAAAATATCATGTTTCAAACTAGGACATAAGAGCTATTCTATACTCCCTGATATCCATCAGTCTTCAGGCTTATGGCAGTTAACGATGTGAACTAAGTTTATAGACTAACTTACCTTAATCATAATCATGTGTTTATTAGTGATTCGATTGCACATAGTTCGATTGAGAAGCTATGGATGCTTCAATTTAACTATACTAAGTATAAGATGGTTATGATTAATGATAGACAATATGAATTTATCAACTAAGCTATTTAAATACAATAAGTATCCATTATCGTTTGGAAAAACAACGATTCTGAAAACTTGTGTAAGACAATATTTTTATACACATTTGAAATCATCAATCAATCATTGTTAGACCACCATTAGAAACCTGGAAGCACTGAAAGACCGTTTCGTCCTGGTATGGGACTCATCAGCAGTGCGCAGAAAACAAAATAATACTCCGCTATTTTTTATAACTTGAATGTAATTAGACGTTTCATTTGTAGATTGTTAACTGTCCTATATGTAATTAACGAAAAGTGTAAGCTAGTGATTATTCGATTTCATTACAATTTCAATATAGTGATCTTTATTAGTCCATTCGTGAAATATGTGAAAATTACAAGTAGATTTTAAAAAATAATAATACTAATGATGAGGTCATAAATTACATAGTTCATGAAGAAGATATCAAACAAATGTTCAATTCTATCTAAAATCCAAACGAATTAAATGTTACAACTGAACTTGATCTGTGATCATAATGAATACTCATTTAAAATCAGAATGATTGTAACGGTTCAGACCCAACTGTTCACATTTTATGTTTTTACATAAAGGGTGTTTTAGTGTAACTTGATGCTCCCTTACTTATTTCTAAATATTTTGAGGTCAAATCATTTATAAATGTTAAATTTTCATTGACCTATTTTGAACTTAGTATGAAACAACACATTTACTTGTTACATTAGAATATGAATTCAATTCAATTTTCTGAAGATGATAATTTTCAATAGAGAGTTAATATGGTCAATAATGAGAATAATATACTGTGACCTAAAATGAAAATACCATATTCATTGTATAAGAAATTAAAGCTTATGGCTAATTCTCCATCTTTTGAAATATTTACAACTAGTTTTATGCGTCAACACGGTAACAAGAAAAAAGTTTCCATAAGAACAAATCGACATCTATCAGTCATTGGGTGTATAAGAACTGTGAGTCATCTGTCGAAAGGTACAAATTTTTACAAAAATGAATGAGTTACTCGTTCTTATTTAGCATTATTTAAAACTAGCTATAACATAAGTATAATAAATTGTATTTTGTATTGACATTGTATCAAACAGCATTGTATTTACAATGATTCTTTAAATAACACAAGCAGTGAGTAGTTTCCTTGAAACATATTTCGTTTAACAATAAACTTACTTACCCCCCAATTGATCATAGGCCGCCCACCAGTTTTCTCCAACCAACTCTGTCCTGCGCTTCCCTTTCCACTTCTGTCCAATTTTTCTTCATTCTTCTCATATCTTTCTCTATTTCTCAGCGTCATGTGTTCCTTGGCCTTCATCTTTTCCTTCTACCTTGAGGGTTCCAAGTAAGGGCTTGTCTTGTGACGCAGGTAGGTGCATTTCGTAATGTGTGTCCTATCCACTTCCATCGCTTCTTCCTGATTTCTTCCTCCACTGGAATCTGGTTTGTTCTCTCTTACAGTAAGTTGTTGCTGATAGTGTCTGGCCAACGAATCCGAAGTATTTTGCGAAGACAACTGTTAATGAATACTTGTATCTTCTGGATGATGGCTTTCGTAGTTCTCCAAGTTTCCGCCCCATACAGTAGAACTGTCTTGATATTTGTATTGAAAATGCTGATTTCGGTTTTGGTTGAAAGTTGTTTGGAGTTCCAGATATTTTTCAACTGTAGAAATGCAGCCCTTGCTTTGCCGATCAGCGCCCTTACATCTGCATCGGATCCACCTTGATTGTCGATGATGCTGCCAAGATATGTAAATGTGTTAACGTCCTCCAAGGCATCTGCATCAGGAGTGATTTGGTTGTTGCATGTTGTTTTGCATCAGAGAATCGTGCTTTTTCCTTTATAAATGTTGAGACCTACTGCTGCAGAGACTGCTGCTACACTGGTTGTCTTCTCTTGCATTTGTTGTTGCGTGTGCGATAGAAGAGCCAGGTCATCTGTGAAGTCCAGATCGTCCAGCTGCGTCCTAGCTGTCCTCTGAATACTGTGCTTTCCTCCAGATGCTGACGTCTTCATAATCCAGTCGATCACTAGGAGAAAGAGAAAGGTTGCTTAGTCTCATAATAAAGCGATACTTCAATTGCAATAACTATCACTTCATTAGTGAGAATTTTTTGTCAAATATATACACCTTATACTTAATCATGTTTATTTGTATTTAAAATGTTAAGAAACTAAGTGAAACTTTTTTTTATCTTTGGAAATTAATAAAATTCTTCTCATCGTTTACACAAGTTAATACTTTTTTTGAATGATTTTTATTCATCCAAAGTCTTCTAGTCAAGGATTATTTGTTTTTTTCTAAAAACAGCAGTCAAAATTACTATTCTCTTTTGAGATCAACAATAGTTCATAATTTTGCTGTGCTAGTAAGTAGTAAATGAACAGAAATGATGAGTAAGTTCTGTGAAATAGTCATAAAAATGATTTTTCCTTTTGTTGAAAAAAAATGACACTAAAGAGAAGGAATGAACCAAGCAAACTTAAACAATAATGAAATAACAACAATTTGAACAAGAAGAAACACACTGTATACCAAGTATTTTCATTTAGGTGTACAATGTGAGGTCATGTGTATTTCTGCATCTCAACACATACTATGATTTTTATTCACTATAAAAGCTAACAATAATAATCATAATAATAATAATAATAATAATAACATGAATGAACATGGTTACTTGTATAAACTCAAAATACATAAATACGTACACAATAACATATGTACACATATATATTTAAGTGAAAGAAATGTACAATATACAAAAGAGTAAAAGTATTTGTCACTTGCAAAACACAATTTTTTTTTAAAAAAAATGTAACCACCTACCAACCATAACTTATTTTGTCTTTCAATGATCAATTCATTTTTTACTTTCTTTGTTCTGCTGTTCTGTTCTGTTTTTTTTTATTGCCGATGGTTACTATCAAGATGAGTAATTACCTTTGAGAAATATTGATAAAGAAAAATCAACCCATCATGAATAGAAACATGTCTTATTATCATTTAAAACAGAGATGAATCGATCATCAATGTAAATATCATCATTTGTAACAATTTGTATCTATCTAAACTGAAAATAAGTTTAGGTACTAGGAAGACCAGTATAAGGAAAGCTGGAAAAGAGAAGAATAAGAGAAATGTTGAACTAACAAGTCGACAAGCTCGCATACTATACACTTATATTTAAGATGGTGGATTAATGTGGTGGTGATGTTTGGTTCTCTGAGCTGAATGTTTAATTTAATTGTATAAGCAACTGATAAGGATGAGCAGTAACATAAATGTGATGCAACTAAGACAATCTGATAATTCAAACTAGAAATTGATAGAGTAAGGTTTTGAACTCGTTACAGTTCAATGGTAAGAACAGCCACTATTCAATAATAATACGTGTTTAGTCACAATATAAATTTCCCAGCAGAAATATATGCATATAATCTGAATAAGTGCTTCTCAAAAAGAAAGTATTGAAATGCAGTTATATAATAGTGACCATCCTCCATTTTGTCTTCAACCAAAAATTGTTTTCTTCAATTCTCCTCTTATAACCATTTATTACAGGAAACGTAATGCATAGGATCTTTTTGTACTTTGCATGGAAATATTTAAATATAATTCTACATTCGTTATGTTAGAAGTTAGACCATGTAAAAACACATTCTAACCACTGTAACATTTTATTAAAACCAGTGTGTGTGTGATGATGTCAAGTAATATCATTTGTCTAATATCACTGAATATTGAATTTATATTCATGTAATCCTGTGGATAACTTATTTAAGTTTTTAATGATACATCAAACCTGTATTCATGTAATTATATTTGCATTTTATATTAGAACTAGATAAATAGTTATGAATAGAGTCATTGTTATAGTCAACATGTATCCGGGTAAAGTTACCTCTAGTCACATTTTATGGTTAATGATAGAATCTCATGTTAAACAGTGTACTATTGAGTCAGTTAATGGTATGCTGAATATATTTAACTAAGTCTTAAACGCATTTTTTCCGACTGATTGAATGATATCTTAACTCTTTTTGTCTGTCGTTAAATTGATTAACTAGATTAGTTCTGAATTCGCAAAACTATAAGAATGAAAGATTTTAAAATAAATTCAAGAATTCAGAGGAAATGTAGAATTTACACGATGAACAATTCAACAGCTTTGATTATTAGCAATGGTTTTAAACAGTCATCTAATACCTCTCACCATTCACTTATATCTGACTCGCAGCTCATTTTTAGCATTAATTTGCTAGCTTTATCAACATGAACAAGATATTAAAACTGTTAAATTTTCCTCAATTAATGTGCTAAATCTTAATAGTTACCGTTATTAATTACCGTTGAAATTTCTTTGAAAAAGTAGCTCATGTACGTTCTTACTGAATTTAAAGATAAAATCACACTAACCTGACACACTATTAGCCTCCTTGATCAAATGGCCTTGTATAAGTTAATCACAATTAAGATATCGCTTCATGTAGTTTACATGCGACAGATAACGTGTATGTTATTATTAATGAAGGAAGAATTGGCAATATATGGGACTTAAAATGCTTGGGATCAATAGAAATTTCTATTATAAAACCGAGAAGTGAATTTTAGATGATGCTTAAGCTAAATTATGAAACTTAACTGCTCTTAAGGCAATCGCATGTTATTATTCAACCTATATTTCGTAGCCTTTAACTGATTATTCTGGAACTAGACGCCTTTTCTTGTTTGACCGGTGAACCGCTCAAGGTCGTCAGTGTCTCATACTTTTACCAATCATAGAACTAAATGACTCAGAATAATTTCATTTCTGACTCCAAATCTGAGTTATTTTTACAGTTTGATTTTCTTTTCTCTATAAAAGTTTTGCCAAAAATTCCTGAAAACTTTCTGAACGAAATTTTCATACCTGTTATATATTTGAAGGTTATTCTATCATTTTTTATGTAATTCTCCTTTTTACTATTTACCTAAGTCATTACTACAATTTTATGTGGTCCATCTTTTGGAGCCTGTGAAGATTTTTGTTCAAACCTAACCATCGTTTACTGAATACTGGATATGAAGTTCAGATTTTAAAATGATAAAAATTGATTAATGAATCCAAAGATTTAAACCGCATTTATACATTTATAAACATGCTTTTATCATTTCTTTTTTCATCCCACTGGTGACCTCAGTTTTCAACAAGTAGATGTGTAACAGTTTGTGTTTACAGTTATAAATGCATTTTTATCATGAGCTTCAGTCATTTTAATCTTATAATCAATCATTTTTTGTTTCTATCATTACGTTACCATTTTATCTTAATTTTTTCATTGACTGCAACTGGATAGTCTCATTGTTATATGTGAATCCTGTGCGGATTGCCTCAATATTACTATTAAGTTACAAGATCACAACAACCAATATATTATGAGTTGAAAATTCACCTCATTGCACACAAGCCAAAATCCATCTGTCCTCAGTAGCTAAATGGATATCACCATGGTATTTGAAGTGAACGGTACAGCGGATCGAGTGTCGGAGTGAACACCAACACTGAAATGCAGGTACATCAAATTAGCGCATCCTGAATTCCATTGCTACCCGCCATCCATCTCTGTCTCCATTTCCATTGAAAATTCTCTTCTAGAATTCTCATACCATTTGACAAAAACATTCACTTATTTGAATATCTCTCTTAATCTTTTCATATTTACTACTAATCTACATTGATGAAAACATTTCCGACAGTATAATGTAAAGTTTGATTTCTAGGTCACTAATTCCATTATTTGGAGACCGTCGGTAAATGAAAATAAACCACGAAATAAATCAGTTCGTTATTCTATTATATTCTTTGTTTTTATCAATGGGAAAATTGCTTGAATGATCGTATAGTCAGTCGGAAATTGCTCACAGTAAAGATTAAAAGTACAACCAGTATCCTATTTTAAGGGTAACATCGATCAAATATTCTTCATGAAAAAATGTTGACTTTATTAAAGTACGTGATGGTCGACTATGAACGTTTTTTTTTATTTAAACAAAAGTCTGATTTGTATTCAAATGAAAAATATGTTCCATTTATTATTGAAACAATAAACTACGAAATAAAAATATTATATTATAAGTCTGTAATGCACACTCCTAATTCATTTTGTTCCATCCCAATTGAAACCAAATTTTTTCAAGCCATAATTGAACATCTTGATCATGTAATAAAATGACAGAAAATATATTTGAACGTAATTCAATTGGTAGACTATCACGTAGTCGATTACGTAGTCTGAGATCAATAATTAATTGATTAAAACATTCCATTGTGACTTGTAATAATCGTTTAGCTTTCATCAAAGTTGCACGAGCATATTTCTCGCACAAGTGAGTTTCATGCACAAATTGTTGTTGTATGTCAACAGTGAATCGTTTAACCATATATCCAGTCACTTGTGTAAGACATGAAATTAACCAATTGAATAAGCTGTGATTATGATAGAGACGAGTTCTTTGATGTTTAGAATTTAATAAACGAGCTAATAAAATAAGTGCCATATTTTTGCCAACTTCAGTAGTACACTGAATTAATGCTTTCAAGGTTTGTGTGAATAGATCGTTTAAAGCACAAATGTTATACTGATTAAAATTCGCCTCGTTATCGATCTTGTCTAGTCTTCCTTCATTCTCTGTTTCCTCATTGAAATATGCATTCGATTCAGGGAAAAGAATACTTTCCATATCATCAACTGACAGTTTACTTGCCATTGTAGCATATAAACCTAATAGACTAACACGTAAATGTTCACTGTTGCGTGTTTGACTTTCAATGTTAAAATAAGGCAATAAATATGCTAGTACACCTGTACTAACAAAATTACGACGAAATTTACTATTGAGTATAATGTGTTGAAATATTACAATGATTGAACATATAATCTGGAAAAAAGAAAAATATCAAAATACCAAAGAGAAATACAGAATAATTAAAAATATTGATAAATATTAGGTAAGGTGTTCAAATTTCACCAAATTTGTTCGCTGAATATCATTTATATCTTGTACCTGCTTGAATATTGTAATATCAAGAAGAATATAAATTTTTTTCTTCTACTTCAAACTTGTAAATTACGGGATGGTTTAATTTATTTACCAACTGTGAATTTATATATTTCCTACTTGAAGTTACACGTTTATATCTGAAAGTTGGAGATATTACTCTGCTATCCAGACATAAGTAAGGAAATTGGGATTCGAATCAGATTCTTAATGGTTTAAAGTCACGTACTCTAAGCAGCAAGTCACCAGTTCCATTATAACAATATGAGTATTTGTGTATATGGTTTCAAAATTGGTACCTTCTATTTTTTTGGGCATTTTCATCCACCAATAAATGATTCAAATGCAAGAGAAGACGACCAGTATGGCAGCAGCCTCTGCAACAGCAGGTCTCAACATTCATCAAGGAAAAAGCAAAATTCTCCGATGAAAACCAACATGCACCAACCAAATCACTCTTGATGGAGATGCCTGGGAAGACATTAACATCTTTACATATCTGGGCAACATCATCGACGAGCAAGGTGGATCGGATGCAGATGTGAGGGCGCGGATTGGCAAAGCAAGGGCTGCATTTCAACAATTGAAAAATATCTGGAACTTCAAATAACTTTCAACCAAAACCAAAATCAGGATTTTCAATACAAATGTGAAGACAGTTCTACTGTATGGAGTGGAAACTTGGAGAACTACGAAAGCCATCATCCAGAATATACAAGTGTTTATTAACAGTTGTCTTCACAGAATACTTCGTATTCGTAGGCCAGACACCATCAGCAACAACGTACTGTGGGAGAGAACAAACCAGATTGCAGTGGAGGAGGAAATCAGGAAGAAGCGGGGGAACTGAATAGGACACACAGTACGAAAAGCATCTAACTGCGTCACAAGAGAGCCCTCACTTTGAACCCTCAAGGCAAAAGGAAAAGATGAAGGCCAAGGAACACATTATGCCGAGATATAGAGAAAGATATGAGAGGAATGAAGAAAAATTGGACAGAAGTGGAAAGGGAAGCGCGGGACAGAGTTGGATGGAGAAAACCGGTTTTTGGCGTATGTTTGATTGGGAGTAACAGGCGTAAGTAAGTAAGTAATAAATGATCCGAATGGTATATAACTAAGAAGATACTAAAGCATAAATTTACTAACTGTTTTTTTTGTTTAATCGCATTGTTTTACAGCAATTTAAGTGTAAATGTTGCAAAAAATTCATGTCTAATGTTGTCTGTCGTTTGTTCCTTTTTACTAGCTGTTTTTTATTTTCATTCTTAAACTCAATATGTGGAGTAGCAACCTCTAATCAGTGCGTTGATAATTTTCTCCTAGTCGATATCTGATTTTGTTACATTCGTCACTAGGTACGTTTGAAGTTATTACGAGTTCACCTTAGTTGATAAACGCGAGCGAGACAATTACCAGCGTCCAGGTAGGCTACCTTGAATCCCAAACTGCAAAACAGAAGTCTTGATAAGCGTATTAAGTATATTCAACAACACCCAGCAATCACAGTGCAACCAAGCACACAACTCTCGTTTATTCATACATCATAGAAACGTCCTTGGGACAGTCAGGAAAATAGCACACTAAAATACACAGCAGCCAATCACAGCCATGGATTTTCCTGGTGGTAAATGAAATCTCATGGTCAACTGATCAACACATGCTCGCAAACGTAAAACCCAAGAAAGGCACTTATCAAGCGAGTTCTCGGGATCTAACATCCCCAACAGATTTCCCCAGTTTTCTTTTATTCACCCTTTTTCCTCGCTGAAGTGAAATTATACATTTTCAGGAATTTTTAGATGTATCTATTGATATATACTAAACGTAATCATGAATATGGTTCTACCCATAGAAGCATAGAACTCCACTGCTAGAAGTATACCATCGGTCACACATAACAGAATATCAATAACCCTTACTTATTTCACCGTACATATTAAATAAATGTATAGTACATTAATGGATTTCTATCCACAACTACTTACTTCATATGATTCTGATGAAAGTGGTCTACTTTTATCAATTGGATAACGTTGTACAATTTCCAGAATTAATGCAGCCATAATACCTGGACGTGAATCAATAAGACCTCCTATATCTAGTGTATTCTCTTCAATAGATTTACAAATGTTAATGAGAGCATTTTTACGAAATTGTGGATTAATAATTTGAGCAAATAATTGATTCATATTATTGAAATATGAATTTGAAATTGTTTCATTAAGGCATTTTGAATGAGTTAAATCAAAGCTTAAATCTAAATTTGCATCATTCAGATTTATTGTAGTATAGGCTTGATTGAAGTGTTTTTCTTTCATTTGTGAACTAGTTTTCAATGTATGACAATATATTGAACATTCAGTATCATTTTTTTGAGTAGTCAGATTCTTAGAATGAATTTCCATTGTTGAGCTAGTAAAAATATCATGACAGAATTATCCATACACTAATTTACGCATATATATATTTTTAATGTGAACATATAGTGAGTTTTGCTCATAGTCTGTTTTATCTCCCTCACTGACAGAAGAACATTATTATTTAATGAACTCAGAGTTTGATACAAACAGAATTTTAGGTTACATCAATAGGTCATTGATTGATGTTTTGATAACTAAAAACAGCCAAAGTTTGGTCATTCACAGGCTTGCTGCTGATGATTGCTTATCAATGTTGAGTATTGAAGTAATTCATGTATCATTTGAAAGTTGGAAATCAATAGGTAGCTTGATAATCATTCGATTATCTCTTTTTTTTAAAATTATACGCTTACTAAACAAGATGAACTTCTTGTGTCCCATACTTGAATAACTCTGTTGATTAGAAACCGTACACTTCGTAGTAACCTTTATAGAAAATATACGTTCATTGAATTGTTTTGAAAAAGAAGTAGGATACTTTTATTTGCCTTACTCAGGCAACGTACTATGACCAGAAGATTTAACTTGATCTCACTTCTATAGATTGTTGGAAATGATTTCATAAAAAAATTAATTGTTTTCCGATAATAATAATAATAATAATAATAATAATAATAATTATTATTATTATTATTATTATTATTATTATTATTATTATTATTATGTGTCAGTCATATAATCTGATAGTGAGTACTGATGGAATTCAGTAACCATGTTTGACTTTGTTTAAGATCTATAAGTAACTAAAATTATGGACTGCTGAGAAGTGTGCGACTGAAAAGAGGCAGTTCAGCTCATCTATATCTGATCAAAAAATATCCTAAAATAACAGCAACGTTTACCTTATTGGTTTTACTCCCCGTGAGAAATATTGTCTACTATTGAATACAAGTTCATTATTAATGAGACTCTTTAATGAAAAGCTCACCATTCATATCAATTTCGTATCGATAATGTTGGGTGTATTTATTAATAGGTCAAAATATAATATCTGAATTTCACTAATTGGAAAAGATTATTCAAAATTGATGAGACTTACTTTTAGCATACAAATGATAAATCATGATGGGCGTTTGCATCCACTATGCTGCTGTTGTTGTGTTGTGACTCACTCTTAGACTTAGTTCACCATATCATCAACATTCTTAAACAAGTCACGAACCAAATATTATGATACCCTGCCCTTGTATATTTATTCGTAAAGATGAAGTACTGGTGTACATTTGAACTAGTTAGCTTCTTTAAAATAAATTAGACGGTTGTTCACCTTTCACCAGGAATCTGCTAGCAAGAACTTACCAAGGAAACTGGTATGTTATTTCAACTTAAAAGTATTAAAACCCATGGTTGGTTTGTCAGTAAATTCTGTCACTACACATCATCAACTAAGTTATTTTCTAAATTGTAAAAATTTTTGAGACCTAATAAATTTATTCACAATGAAAGATATTGGTAGTTATTATATGGGTAGCCATCTATAATAATTATTAGCTTTTCTATTCTAAATATGTATTGGATATTGCACGTTCAGAAAAAAAAATCAGAATACTGTTTTAATTCCTATCCATCTCCTGACTATGTATATTATATGTATTTTCAATTATTCCTTATGACAGCAAATGCAGTTACTCTGCCGACATTTCCACTTTCCCTATATATGAGTCATAACTAAAATGCCTAGCTAAACAAAAAACGTACAACGTGAAGTTGTACATCAATACACTTCCAATTCATAGGTGCTTATTCTACACACGATTCTCATTGTCCCTACTAACTTAAATCAAGACTGTGATACTTAAAAGTACTTATATGAAGATATGAAAGTGTTCAGTATGTCACTGTAGTGTCATTATTGCTAGTAAAGTAATTTTTTTTGAATAAAAATAGTACGAACGACAGATGATACTTGAATTATGTTGAATGCAAACAAAAAGTAGTACAATGCATAGGTGATTGTGCAGTTGTTTATGAAAAGATAAGAAAGGATAATAATATCCTTAATTCAGTTCAATAAATCAATCAGAGGTTTGATCAAAGAAACCAATCTGATGATTTATTAAAGACAATCATATTTAATGAAACTACTAGTGATAAAAATTGTATGAATAAAAAGGAGAAACATATGGTTAATGAATAAAAACAATGTAGGAATTATGATCATACTTTACGCTTTTATTAGTTCAAATGACAATGTTTATATAGTGTTATTATTAAAAAACAAAGTTGAATGGCTCCTAAAAGTATGTATGTAGTTTAAGTTGATTTTAGAAAAGAAAAAAACTGGTTATACATACACTTAATAAGTTGTTAAAATGTACTTTTAAGAACTAAATCATTTATAAAATCTTTCTGTTAATTATGTATAAGTGTATATATGTACAGTATATTATACATTAGTTGTACTAAAGTTACCTGGTAAAATTTTGAGGAACTATAAAATTTTGTAACTAGATTTCTTTTTCATTTTGTATCATCAGTAAGGCTTGACTTCATACCTGGGGACAAATGATAACACTATGACGGATTTTAACATACGCTGGGTTATTCAGTTAAGAAAAAACCATGAATGATAATTAATAGTGTTGAAACGAATATAAATAAATAATTTTTTTCTTCAGTTAGATCGTCATTAGGTTTTATTCTAATATGTATAAATATTTATAGGGGTACAAAATATGTTTAACCAATTAAGAAAATTTGTTCGTCAATGATTACAATTAAATAAATTTCATAACTACACTTAAGTAGTATAAATTGACAGTCACAAGATACGTGTATTAGTAGTGATTAGACCAATGAAGTAATGGGAGTTCTGACTTACTTACTTACTTACTTACGCCTGTCACCCATAGTAGAGCATAAGCTACCGACCAGTATTATCCAACCTACTCTGCCTTGGGCCTCCCTTTCCAGTTCTGTCCAATTTTTCTTCATTCTTCTCATTATCTTTCTCCATTTCGCGACTTAATGTGTACTTTGGCTTTCCTCTTTCCGCCTGATCTTGAGGTTCCAAGTCGTGGATTTCTAGTAGAAAATTATGCAAAAAAAGAACGCAACAGTATCGAAAAATCCTTACATAAACTTACTATTGCTGACTGTTTGTCATTTGATTCGCATGACGTCAGAGTATTTTGATTCGATAAACTAACTCTTTGGTACAATAATATTGATTTGCTTGAATCGCTCAACGTTTTATTACCAATTTGTCACTTGAATACGAGGTAAAAATATGATATGAAACGATATGAAACTAAATAGTACCTTTTTTAATTCAACTAATTATGTTTATTTTATCAACATCAAGCTCATAAGTCATGAAGTTAACTCAATAATTTGTGTAGAGTGTCAGATCTTTGATAATCATCAAGTTATTACTTTGGATTTGACCTGTTGAAATATTTTGCATGTAGTGTTAACTTTAAAATGAATTAAACACTATTAAGATACACGTAGTGTACTTGAAAAACGGCTTCATACTTTTGAGAATCTTACTAGGAAATGTTTACATAAAAACCCATTTAAGTAAGTTTGTGAAGATCAATAGTAAGAGATCGATTGGAAAATTTTCACAGTTAGTAAAGAAGCGTAGAGAAAAGAGTAAAGTTCGTAAGAGACGTTGGAACAAAGTTCAGAAGCCTTAGTTAGGAAACTATTAAACTGCTTATTTAAAATTTATAACTCATTTTTACTTTCACACCTTCATATTTTTCGACTGTGAGTACTTCTTAACTAGAAATAAAAATTAATGTTTCGACTATTTTATCATCAGTAAATTAATGAGATTACGGTGACAGACAGACAGATACAACGCAGAACTTCGTACGTAAGTACATCAGTTCAGGTGGCCATACCACATCAGCACAGAGACGCAACTGTCAGTACCAAGCCAACAGTGATAGCGATAGTAGAAGTATTAGCAGTAATCGAGAAGATTAGGGAACGAAGATATGATTCGACAAGTATAATTCAGTAAGATAAATTTAGAAGTAGAAAGACAGAGATTATGAGGAATTCAGAAGGTTAGAATTAGAGAGAACACAAAGAGTGGATGCACCTGCGCCATTGCAAACGATTCTGAGTCATGTCAATCAAGGTCTGTAACCATTGGTGGCCCTCGTCTCGCGGACCCCAACCAGATAGCCTACATCTACCAACATGACTCAGTCCACTAATCAGTGACTTCATGCATTTCCGCCATGTTTTGGTTTGGCCGCTCCTAACTTTCTTCCAGCCTACTCCTACACCACAAAACATAGCTCCTCGAGGCAGTTGATGGTTAAGCAAACGTAACACATGTCCCAACCACCTCAACTGATGAAGTTTCAATGTTTCATCTATTGATTTGACATCCTTACCTGTTGCTCGTTTCCTCACGACAGCATTGTGTATACGGTTGTCCCACGATACACGAGTAATGCTTCGGAGACATTGATGATCGAAGACTAATAATCTACGAAAGTCTTCTACTCTTAACGGCCATGTTTCGCATCCGTATAAGAGGACCGAGCGAACTGCTGCACGGTACACACGTCCCTTGGTTAGAAAGCGGATATCTCGCCTGCACCATAGGTGACGCAGGTTGGCAAAAGCCAATCGAGCCTTCTGTATCTGTGTTGATATTTCGTCAGCCACCAGGCCATCACCACTGATGTAACTGGCGACTGACGATTACGGCATCATTTACTTGAATAGGAATCAATATTATGAAACAATTATCTCAATTATAGGTCATCACTTACAGAAGAATCTATCAAAATGTTATTTCATTGCTTCGTGCTTAAATTACGTATTCACTGATCGAATCGATAACAAAAATGGTAGAAATTCAGCTAAGAAAAATAATAACAAAGTTACGAGTTTTAACTTAGAAACTTCAGTAAATTTGAAGATAAAAAATAAAGGGATTATTTTAAAATCGTTGATTTCATGATAAGAATGGTATGTATACGTGATAACAGAGTGATAAAATTTTCCAAATCAAATCATTTGAACACAGTGATCAGGTTTAGCAAACATATTCACTAGTCCGATCTGGTAATTGTGAACAATAAATCGTTTATTCAAACAAAATCATTATTCATAATATCATTCTTATTCAAATACAAGTGATAATTGGCTGACAACATTGAATTATTTCAATTACAAATTTAGTTTTAATTAAGTTAAATTATATTATTCAAGCATGTTGTAGTTTAGTAAGCGTCGAATTTTATTACATACAATCTAAGCACATAACTATCATTATTCATATAACAATATAAACAGGCTTTTATATTTATTTACATTATAGTGCTAATTTTTATTTATGTGTACCTTTGTTCAATTCATCTCACCAGCTATCAATATGCCTGTTTATACATGAACAACATCCGGTTATCTGTGCACTAATTGAATTCAATCATAGAATTGGACATTGTATTCAAATAAATAAGACCACGTGCTTATAAACAGTCTTTTATGACTAAATAATTTGTTAGAATAAATATTCAATATTGAACAAGCTGAACGATAGATTAGATGAATTCTAGAAAGGATAATATCTCTATGAGATTGATTAGATTTGTGAGCTTATCCATGTATAGTCAATGTTCAATTCTTGCTTAAATTGAAGAAATAAATATTTCTTATTTTGTATATATTAGATAAAGAGGTGCTACTCATAAATCAACTAATTCATTTACTGGTTTTAGTCACGTCAACGAAACCATTACCTTGAAATATCACACTAAGAATTATAAATAATAATAGAGAAAAACTACTCTAAACTCAATATTAAAATGATGGAAATTATGATGTTTACTTTTGATATTAACTGAAGCTAAACTGTATAATTTTGATTTTACCCAGTTCACTTTATTTACTTAAAACTAATGCCCTAACACTGATTTCATAATAAGGCATTAAAAATAGGATTTTGGAGGTCATCAACAATCACTTCAAAAAGAAATGAATTACAGTTTTGAGAATGATGCTATCGAGTGTTAAGGTTAATAACCTTGGCTGATTGAAGATCTCTGGTCTGTGACTTATGCCCCGAGTGGAAATAAGATGAGTAGCAATTAATAGGAAGTTTGGATTACTATTTGATTAACTTTAACAACTTAAAATGTTAATGAATCTATGTCACAATCAAAGAAAATAGCTGGACTTATCTGTCTGTAACTGTGCTTCGGAAACATCCAGTATGGTACAGTCAGATTTATCGAATGAACGATACAAATGTAGAAAATGTTAGGGGGTTAAAACGAAATGTCATATAGAAATTGCACTACAATCTCAGCAAACACCAACTACGTGAACGGAAAGGCGACTAAATCCGCCAAACGTTGCGGATAACCTCAACCAACGACGTTAACTTCCATTGAAACCTTTCTAGTTAACCACATTTACATATGTTTCAGGCTCATGTACATTGAAATTAAACCAGTATTTTTTCCCCTGACTTGTTTCATTGTATTAATATAGGTAGTAGTATGTTTTATGGGTGATCATGATAATAAATGAGCTGAATGTGCTCTTCGTTAAGTCTAGCGGTTACTAGATTAGGAGTCTTCCAAACCGACCAAATAAGGCTTAACTATACTAAGAATGAAAAATCCTATACATCTTGAACAGTTTTGATCCTATTATTCGAAACCCTAGATTATATGACATAGTTCTGGTGTTTTACTAATGATAATCAAGGTTGATCAACGGCATACGCATATTTTAAATATTTCAATCGTGGTTTCATTTCACGCAACTTGTTTAAGTGCATGCCATGTAGATGTCTTAGTGTGAGTCGTCAAGGTCAAATGAAACGGAAAGTGGATTGGTCTATAAAAGTATATCATGTTGAAACAAGTCTAACCCTACTTAATAAATGTTCAATGACCTCGTTGGGTTACTGCACACCACCATCTGTTAAATTTTTCTACCACGTTTAGGAAATTAGTATGGTGGTGTGACTGGAGGGGTAGATATATACTAATATAAAATAAATTGGTTTAAATAGAGAACGTGTATATGCTTATCTAAATGTTGTGTATATAGCACAATCTACTATGACAGTCCATGCTTGTGCGTTGAAAACGTTGCAGTGACCTTGAAGTGGCATAGTATGCTCTTGATGAAAGTTCCATGATTGGTTTACAACTTTTCAAGTTTTCTAAAACATTCCCATCTTAGTAGTTTAGTCATTTTTAAAAAAATATGACAGTGAATGGATTCAAATGATCTTACCTAGTTTTATTTGGTAATCTCACTGATTAACTACATTGTATTCACAAGTAAGATATTTGTTGTTTTTATGAGTCGTTTTGCTAAATTTCATGCTCATAATATAATAGTGCATACAGATCAAATTCTGTTCTTATCAGAATGACATTAGTTAGTTTTATTCATTTGTAGAAATCATATAAATTGTAATTTTCAGATCAACTCGATCTTCTCATTGTTGTATTAAAATATTTCATGAATTATAAATTTAGTTAAGACTAATCATCATAATTCAATTCAGATTTAAAGCATCAAAATGTATTCGACTGTAAGGTGATTATAATTTTGACAAATAAGTATGACCATTCAGTGTTACCATCAGTTACTTACATAAATCAACTCTAATCATGAAGTAATATTGAATGAAATTTATATGAATTTATCAATGTGTATACATTAGAATATGTACTCGCTCTGTTTTTTAGCAGAGTTCATCTTTAGTCGATTTATTTGATAATAAACGTAAATTTTAAGTCCATAATTGTGAAACCAACTAGGCGTTATGTTTCCTTCCTTGCTGTCAATAATCTATGATCACAGAGTATATATGTAATAGTAGGATGAATTAGTTGATTGTAAGCTACCGATATATATTGAATATCTTGGATCTATGATTTGGGTTTCATACAGAATGGAAAATCAATTTGCATATTTGTTTAGGAAACTATCAGTTATTATCACCCGGATTTATAAGAAATCTCAGTATTCAACTACTGGTAGATATTCGTCTAGCTTAGAAGTACTTTATATGCCTACGGCGTAATGTTCAGGTTACTGCTACGTTTGCAAGAGCCTGTGTGAGAAAAGAAACAAAAGACGCGATATAATGTACGTATATTTATTGATGAAAGCAATCGATAACACATATCAGTCGGATAACAGAAACTTGAAGTTAACAAAATTTTCCAATATGTTAAGTTGATTGTTGTTGTTAATGTGAGTGAATTTTTTTTATATGATTGAATTGATTTCATCCAGATACGTTTTCTTTGGTTATCAAGCAATATGATCGCATATATTGATACTAGGTTACATTTTTTTATAAATGTAGCCCTATTTATCATAAAGCTCGATAATCAAAGTTAAACGAATTGGTTAAACTTCACAATTGATTTGTACATTCATACTTTATTTGTAATTCAATAATCAATTTTACATTAAAAATACATTAAACTCCAAATTTTTACGGGTTGCCAACGTGTATCTGTAAAAGTAAGTGGTGTGAAATAAGTTGGATATATTTATCAATACTTAGGCTAAGAGTTGGTTTTACTGTATCCTGATCTAGACAACTGGGTGGTAATGAATCTGAATTGGTTTTTCATAGGATTGTAAACAATTTCTCACTGTTATAGCATTGTTTAAAAAGTCACAAAATTACTAATAATTGTATTTTACTAATATCAACTAATGAGTTTTCAAATTACAATGTAAAAATATGTCGTGAAGTCTACAAATCTGGATTTCATCTATATTTATCTTCGGTGATTGAAGATAGTTTTCAGAAAACTCTAAACCTTGGGTTCCTACCAGTTAACATTTGTAAGACAGAGGTACCTATAAATTTAAAGGAATCAACTTCCAACTAACATCAACTTATCAAGATTTTGGGTAGACGTTGAGGTCCTTTTGTAGACTTTTGATCTGGCTGGAACATCACAACTTGATCAATATAACTTAATCAACACTGGGGAATGTACAAACATAGTACTAGTCACTACGCAATTTGATGAAAGCAATTTTCATCTGAGACTAAAATCATTCTTAGAAGGAATGAAAACTAAACGAAACTGGATATCTATTTGTTGTTGTTCAGTTGTCAGTTTCATTGACCGCTTACTGAAATCGAACTGTGGATCTTCGAGCCTTACTACAAGGGTATATTACAATGAAACCTCTCTTGAAATAGTGACTATAATATGATTTCAGTTATACTTTTCCCTTAGAGGATACATGTTTAGAATAAGACACTAAGGTAAGTAGTACCCTGAAGTAAATAATTACGGCATAATCATAGAGCAATAAAAATCACTATCTGGATTAAGGTAGTTGAAGTTTTTATGACAAAACTCTGCATGAAGAGTATGTTATCGGTGCTTTTTTTTAAGCTATCAATTCCTATATACATTGGTAAATAAATGTTTCGTATCATTTATAAACATCCTGAGGATTACATACTGATATTTTTACAAATTTTTTTTACGATGTAACATAAGCGTTATTTACTTTTGAATTCAAAGCTAAACTGTAAAGTCCTTTTCTCGATTCTAATTGGTTACCTCTTCTAGTGCAGTTATAACTCTTTGTTTGCATTTCCTTCAAGAATATTATAAAACTAGTTGTTAGTTGATACTAGTTCCTAGTAATTGGCTCCTGTTTCTGGTTGTTCAGAGGATGCATAATCACGATAAATGACTTTTGATTCTTATAGTGAGAACAATGTTTTTAGATCAATGATCGAAAGTTCAAAAAAAGTTTATATTTTAATCTTTAGTCAGTTTGTAAGAGATCTGAAGAAAGGATGAAACAACTGTCTATTGCTCTTAAAATACTTAAAAGATATTCAACTGACTTCGAATTGTACTAAATTTTCGGCAATGACCAGCTTTGAAACGGGAAGCACAATTGAATAGTAACATACCAATCAAAAATATGTTTGGTTAGATCACTACTACTGTGGTGCGCGCTACTTATAGGTAGTATATGACGCGAGTGTAAACGTAATGTCTGGCAGCTAAAGATGGGGATATATCAAGAAATGAAGAGTGGGAACACAATGGAATTTGTATGAAACGCATAAATAGTGAAATGTCAGACAATGGATTGATGATGGATCGAAGATGTGCAAATTAACGGTTAAGATATGGTTTTCCTATTTTACTGAGTAACTCTGTAATTTTCGGTTGCCCTCACCTGTGTTCTCCTTCACTACACTATAACTTGACTGAAGTTAGAAATGTGAATTATTGATATGTTGACTAAATAGATACAAATGAATCATGTAACACTGTCACATCTGACGATCCTGATTTCAACCCCCTGTAGTTTTTTTTTATGTTAATGATGCATATGTACAGTGATGATTAATCTCATAGTAAGACAGAAGCAACTCTTCGATGCTCCCAATTTTCATTCAATCTGTCTTACAATTAATTTTGCGCTTTGTGACCAAAAAATAAAATACTCTCCCAATGTACTCTTTTAAAAGGATGCATGTACACTTCTTTTCTTTCTATTGTTTTCCTGTTACCATAGTGACAAGTGGTTCTTGTGCTAAATACTACAATCAAATGAGTTTCACTCCAATTTGTTAGTTATCACTAGTCAAACTATTTGTAATAGTTAATTAATCAATCACTAAGTCCCATATACAACAAAATGAAGGTATAATAATTTAGTTAAACTAAAATTAAATTTAGTTACCAAGTGTTCATGTACAGAAAGAGAACTAATATTTTTTTTCACTTCTCATTATAACTATTAAGACAGCTTGGTTGTTTTATTACACTTTCATCTATCTTCATAACGAAATAAATAAATGGAGTGCGGGTAAAAAAAAAACAAATAAGTTGAATGAATGGATAAAATGTTATTGTTTTTTTTTTCAAACAAATGAAAATCATCTCACCTTTGATTTTGTTTGAACAGTCTAAAGTAAAGTTAACTAGTGAACAAGTTCATTTTCTTTTTTCTTTTTTTATGTTTTGAAGTTAACTTTTATCAATTTGATAATTTAATTATTAATTAAATTTCGTTTACTGTAACAATTAGACGATTATTGATAGTTTTATATGTTTAGCATACAATTCATTATGTATCGATTATGTGGAAACGAATAAATTGTAATAAAGTGATAAGTCAGTTTTTACTTAGGAATTGAGATAAGTTCAAGAAGTTTAGATTATTGTACAGATATTGTCTTACATTGAGACCTGGTGACTAACGAAATCTCAGCACGGATATAGAAGACTCTGTTGGCTTTTGCCAAACTGCGTCACTTATGGCGTAGGCGAGATATCCACTCGCTGACCAAAGGACGAGTGTACTTTGCAACAGTTCGCTCTGTCCTTCTGTACAGACGCGAAACATGGACGTTAAGAGTAGAGGACTTTCGTAGGTTACTAGTCTTCGATCATCGATGTCCCCGAAGCAGTGCTCGTGTATTATGAGCAACCGTATAAGCAATGCTGTCGTTAGGAAACGAGTACTAGGTAAGGATGGCAGATCAATAGATGAAGTAGTGAAACTTCACCATTTGACGTGGTTGGGACATGTGTCACGTATGCTTAACCACCGACTGCCTCGTCGTGCGATATTTTGCTGTGTAGGAATAGGTTGGACGAAAGCTAGGGGCGACCAGACATGACACAAATCCATGAAGTCACTGACAAGTGGACTGAGTCATGTTGGTAGATGTAGGCTATCTGGTTGGGGTTCGCGAGACGAAAGCCACCAATGGTTAGAGACCTTGAATGACATGGCTCAGAATTGTTTGCAATGGCGCAGGTGCATCCACTTGTTGTGTTCTCTCTAATATTAACCTTCTGAATTCCTCATAATCTCTGTCTTCCTCCTTCTAAATTTATCTCACTGAATTATTCTTCTCGAATCATATCTTCGCTCCCTAATCTTCTCGATTACCGCTAATACTTCTACTATCACTATCACTCTTGGATTCGAACTGACAGTTACCCCTCTGTGTTGATGTGGTATGGCAACCTGAACTGATTTACTCATCTACGAAGTTCAGCGTTGTATGTCTGTCTTAATGTATGTAACTGTACACCGAATTCAACACATAACCCACAAGTACATAATGCATTTAGTGTGAAGAGATGGTCTAATAGTTAAGGTGTTTCTATTTCAGCCACTCAGTCCCTTGTTCAAACTCCACATCCCATAGTGTGATTTGGGCAGCTGGGTGATGAAACTAGGAATTTGGCTCATAACCTAAGTAATATTTGATTACTACTGACTTCTCACTTACCCAGCAATGCTTAATAGATAATGGTTATCAGGAGACAGGTTATTCTTCAGGTTTTTCATTATTTCCTCAGCGTATACTACTCACTGTTTTCCGCAGTTTTTCTGTTCAATGTGTGTTACGTATCATGAATTGATTTTTACTAGAGGTTTTATTTGAAAATCTAACTTTCACAATATTTATATTTTCCATGTGGCCTGTTGTACTACATACATTACATTGATGTATTTATAGAATAACTCCAGATGTATGAAATTTTCAGAGAAATTCCACTCATATATGCCACATTTATTTAAAAGAGTTGAAAACATGTTTACTGGACACTGGAAGCTTTGAGGATAACCTTGGTTTGTGGATAAGAACTTACTTGCTTATGGCTGTCACCCTCTATAGGGTAAAGGGTGCCAACCAGTGTTCTCGAACCTACTCTGTCCTGAACTTTCCTTTCCAATTCATTCTTCTCATATCTTTCTCCATTTCTCGACGTAATGTGTTGCTTGGCCTTCCTCTTTTCCTTTTACCTTGAAGGGTTCCAAGGGAGGGCTTGTGTTGTGACGCAGTTCTCTGCTTACGGCAGGGTGTCCTATCCACTTCCAGATTCACTTCGCTGGAATCTGGTTTGTTCTTTCCTACAGCAGATTGTTGCTGATGGTATCTGTCCAACGGATCTAAAGTATTTTGTGTAGATATCTGTTAATGAATACTTGAACCTTCTAGATGATGGCTTTGGTAGTTCTCCAAGTTTCCGCTCCGTATAGTAGAACCGTCTTGATATTTGTATTGAAAATTCTGGTTTTTGTGTTTATTGACAGTTGTTTGGAGTTCCAGATGTTGTTCAATTGTAGGAATACAGCCCTTGCTTTGCCGATCCGTGCCTATACATCTGGATCAGATCCACCTTAAATATCGGTGATTCTGCCCAGTTATGTAAAGCTGTTAACATCCTCTAAGACATCTTCATCAAGTGTGATTTGTTTGACGCATGTTGTGTTTTATCGTAGAATCTTAATTTTCCCTTTATGTATGTTGAGACCTGCTGCTACACTGGTCGTCTTCTCTTGTTGTTGCGTGTGGGATAGAAGAACCATATCATCTGCAAAGTCCCAATCGTCCAGCTGCATCCTGACAGTCCAATGTATCCTGTGCTTCCTTCGAGATGTCGACATCTTGATAATCCAGATGATCGCCAGGAGAAGGATAAAGGGTGAGATAAAGCAACCTTGTCTGAGAATAAGAAATGTGGATAAGAAACAGAAGTCAAAAAGTCAATAGTTTCATTCAACTAATTTGTGTGGAGTATAATTTTTCTTTGATCACACACACACACACACACACATATATACACACCGTTCTAATGTTTTATTTCAAACATATCAAGATAAATAGGAATAAGCGAATTTCGGAAGTATACTGATATAAATAAAATACATTAAAATAGTTCATGTATCGTTGATTTTTTTGTTGGATTATTGAAGTTTACATTTTTTATTTATTTACTGACTAACTAAAAATTGAATAAACAAATGGTCACATAATCTATGTGCAAGTTTGAACATGATACTTTTTTTTTTCAAAGATTAACGTGTTTCAACACATGGATAGATATAGAAATCAAGAAACAAAAAGAATTTCAATAGTCAAATCAATTTTGTTTTTGTTATAGACAGAGCAATAAGAAGTTATTGTAATTGTTCATGATTTGTTATAAATTACTTTTCTACACATTAAGCTGCTTTGAAAAACCAGTGGACAGTATAAGAAGAATATATGAGAAAGATTTATCGAATACAATAGAAATAAATCCATTTTTTGAAAATAATTCCTCTCTTTTCAGTTATAAAAATAGTTTAAGATTTATGCTTAATAATACAAAATAAATCAATAAGCGTTTTGTAAATATTCATAAATCAAATGCAAAGTGAAATTGAAAATTAGATAATAAATCAGTAGAACTAAGTAAAACAATCATGATGTGATGATATATATTGTGGTTGAAGTTCATACGAATCATCTATCAATCCGTGTTAACAGGTCATTGAGGTCAGAAATACTACTACTACTAATATGCTATGCCAAAGGTCATTTTATTGATTCAATCATCAGAATTAAGTGTATTAAATGAATGAACGAACGTCAATGGATCAGCTATAAAAAATCAATTTATTTATTAGTTGAAACATGTTTGAGGTCATTGATTGTTTAGCATCAAAGTTAAGATATGGCTTGATTAGTCTTCTCAACTGTATTTATGAATTAGCTTGGAAGTGTTTGATAACAATAGCGCTTTCGAATTGGCAAAGTAAATTGAGTTTTTGTTGTCTGTTCATCGTAATGGAAGTATTTCTCGCTTTTGGGGTATGGGCTTAGAAGAATACATTCAGAAAATGTTGTTGACGATTCCATATTGTACTAAACATAAAATTAAATACAACTAATACTACTAACAACAAATTGTATAAGTAGTATAAACTTAGAGGCATCTATTCAGTTCAAGTGGGCGATTAACTAGAATATGCAAATATTTGACTATTCACATAATCAATAAGTTGCGATTACCTTTGCTTATCAATGCTTAGAATTCAAGAGAAGTCATAATCAGAAGCACTGCTGTCACATATTTTTTTTACAAAGCTCAGTTATTTTATTTTCCTAAGGATCATAAACTTTTTAGTTATGTTTTGTTTTCTGTTATAATTTGAATTCCTACATCATTCGTGGTAATGCTGGGATTCTATGATTGATGGCAAAGTTCAATTTTCAAAAAAAACTCAGTAACAAGTTGCATTTTATGACAAATTAAATAAAAATTAGAATATTGCTTACAATCATCAAGTTTGTTGGTTAAAAGGCCGCCTGAAAGTTATGATTGCTGCCTATTTCAGCGAGCTTATGCATATTTATAGTCAAGAAATAAAATAAAATGAAACTTGTGTTATTAGTTCTTAATTTACATTTGTTTAGAGTTTGGTGTTGATTTGTAAATAGTTAAATTGAAGAATCTGCCAGAAATCTATCTCATCTTTTACATTCTGAAACAAACACACTTTTGAATAAAGAATTTGCACTAATTATAACCGAAACAATCAATTTATACATGTAGAAGATTAAAACGTTTCGACAATTATTGATTTAACTATAGCACTAACGTGCTTCTAGACACAGAGAAAAGATTTTATTCCTCTCACGTGAAAGATTGAAACGATGAGAAAGGTTAGAAATAGGCTTGTTTATCATCTAAACTTACCAAATTTTAATATCTTAACATGTCTTTTCAATTTCTGGTTTCATTTTACGCATATATACAAGAAGTAGATTTTAATGTCAGCTTTCTTTGCCAACTCTAGAAACAGTTAAAGGTTAATTTATTAAGTTCTACAACTTTTGTGTTCTCTAAGCTATGTAGTTTCAACGTTATTTTCAACGCTTCCTTAAATTACTGAATTTTCCAGAATCTTTCTTCAAATACAAATCAGTTTGTTTTTAATGATCCAGTTAGAGGTTGATTATCTTCAGACGCTTTGTTATCTTGATTGATACTACTCTTCCTATTGTCTGTAGTTTAGCTACTGATTATGTGATTAAGCAACATATTTCTCGTCAACTGAATTTATTTCATGTTAATTCACTGATGACTGACTTTACTGACCCCTTTCTAAAAATCATATTAGATTTTTTTTCTCTTGCTTTTGCTTTATTTGACTGTATTAAATTGAAATGAAATGATTGTGTCAGTTGTTGTGTGTTCAACAACAATTCGCAAAACGTTTTGTTATTGTGATTCTGACATGTGACTTGTTTTTCCTGTTTACGATACAGTGGTTTATTTACAAAGTGCTTAAAATTTTATTAGGTTAGTCTAAAAAAACCCTGGTATGGCCGAGACTAGAGAGAGTCCGTTTTCCCTCTCGAAACGTTCTTATATGGCCATGCGTATATAGCCATTTCTACAGGAGTCCTATCCACTGCCTTCTCGTAGAGGAAATGTCGCTTACAGAATTTGAACAAAGAAAAGCCGATATCTGGTGCTTAAATAAGATTAATGGGCACGAATATTCTACGTAGAGGATTTGGGAGATCCTGATTCATAATCACCAGTTCACATGGACTCCAGGATCCTTAGGGAACAAATGGCTTACGAACTTATTTCCGGTCACCTGCTACATGCATCTCCTAACGTTATCCCACTGCCTCGTGGATTAGACGTGTAGCTCAACGCGTCGGAGAGTAGCCCCCTAAGAAGCCTATTCACATATTCCGTAACTTGTGTCGCCCATATTTGTTTTGGTGATTCGTCATACCAGTAACTGTGTTTAAGAGAGAAAATGGGACAAAAGTTTAACTAAGTTTGACTTATTCAGAGCAGTGATTTAGCCTACAAAATTACATAATTTCATGATTTCATGTGATTGCTTAGTTCAATTTTAATTAGCAATTCTTAGATTCATAATTAAAAGTAAAAAAAATTGGAGTCCGACTTATTAACCATACTTTCCCTGAAATTCAACCAAATATATATTTTGACCTTATTCTAGATGTGCTGCTAAATAGTTAACAATGATAACTAGTTTCATAATCAAATGTTGACAAGTGAATTCATTTTATTCAAAAGTGATTATTAATCCATTTCATATTCGTAATATTGACAAAGGAATATAACAACTTGTTCATAGTTTTATATTATAGTTTCTTGACCTGCTGACCTAATGATATGATTTATTTTTTGCTTGTCATTGTAATGATCGATTTCTGATTATAATTAAGTAATATTGTTGTATTTAATGTTAGAGTACAGATTGATAGCGAAATTATTTGTCACAGTTAGAAATCAGTGATTTGTATATTAAATTGAATCGAATTTTAAATGAATTAAAAAGAAGCAAGAACAAACAGAAAAGCTGAATGAATGATTTATGTTCGTTAGATAACCAGTCGAAATCAGAGTATTAAAACAGTGGTTTCATTTTAATTCAAACAATCTCAGTTTGATTCAGTTTATAAATTCTCCTGGTATTCCATTTAGATTTTCGAATGTGATTGTAATTCGTTCAGTTGCGGAATGTAGATTTAATGAATGATATAAGTTTCAATATTCTAGGTTTTGATACCTTCCACTGAATTGTGTAGCTTTGAAAGAGCGTAAAACCACTGTACATGCGAAATCACTATGCAAATTGCCATTAAGTCACAGTCTGTAATTTAATGTATTTATGGTCATTGAGTAATACAACGCAGCCGTCAGCCTTAACGACTTAATGTAGTGTCGATTATATTTAGACATTAGTTGCTTTGATACAGTCGATATAAATCTGTGTACATACAATATGGCAACTGGACTCTTAATCACGTTGTCGTTCGATTGAATTAATTGGACTAGACGGTTGAGGTGTTTAGAAATTACAATTCGGTGAAAATTAACTTAATTACTGGAGTGATCATTCAATATCGATCGTAATATTTTAAACTGCTTTCTATTATCATGATAAGATCAGTTGTTTAGACAGAAAATCGTTTTAAAACCTTGTCACATATATGTTCAAAAAATACTAAATCTGTTTCAAGTACTATATCTTTCTGTATACTTCACAATGAGAATCAATAATTATCACATTTTATAGTTTACAACATGTGCTGATCTTAGTTAAATTATCACCAAAAGTTGGGAAGTACTTAACAGCTGCTTCTTCCCAGTATAGGACCAATTAATAGTGCGCATCCGCAAAGCCATCAGAGATCGAGCTCACAACGTAGATGTCTCTAGCTTAACCAATAAACCACAGGGTTAAAACATATCTCCAGCGTCTCTTGATTTGAAATGGTCGTCTGAATAGGATCAGTCAAAGGTGTAGAATATAGATGTCAACAACCTCCGTAAAACCCTATAGCAGTAATTACTACACTGTCTTCAGTCAAAAAAAATTTATTTATCATTGTTCTAGAATTAAACTTAAAAAATTTGATGAGAAATTCATAAATTTGTAAAAAATGTTCACAATCAATTTGGCGTCTACGTTTTTCAAAGATCATTATAATAGTTCAAGTGAACAGAGGAGTTTTATGGTTAACTATTAATAATTTCGGTGATACTTTCAATGCAGAACTACTTAAAATAATTTTCAGGGATAGAAGAACGTGTTTTTAAGTGCAATTTATTCAGACGATGTGTTCTATTTGATCTCATGATCATCCAGATTCTTCCTTATTTACTAATGGAAAGATATGGTTAAACCATGTAAATTAAACATGGAATAATTTTTCATAATTTAGAAATTACTTGGAAACTGGAAAATCGGAACATTGATAAGTATACATGAAAGACTTGTCATCAATATGAACAGAAGATGAGAGAAACAGATTCCTCACATTTCAATGTGATGACTGAATTGAGACAAATCAGTAAGTGGATAACATTAGTAAAAGTTTTAGATATTTTTCAATCATTTTTAGCCTACTTAATAGAATTCAGTAGTAAAGCAGTATATTAAAATTTTGATTTTCAATCGATTCTCTGTATTCTCAGAAATTTCAAGTCAGTTAAACAAAATTCAGTACATAATATCTTTCATTCCAGGTTACACATTTACAGTGTAAAATTCAAACCTTGTATATGGAGGAGGCATCATATAATGATAAACCTACTGACCGCTGGGAGCCTTTCTAGGGTTACTGCCATTTACTGCCAGTCCTAGCGAATACATCAATAACTAATTCGCTAAAAAAAACGCTAACAAAAACAAATAATTCATACCATTTAAACTCTACCCTGGTCTCTGGCAGGTTTTCATTTAGAAAAGTTAAGAAGCTTCGTGATGAAAGCAGAGTTTCTTCGGCGGTAACAAGGCCGATGCCCCTTCTGACAACCAGAGCAACTATTAATTTTGGTACATGGAATGTTCATACATTGTGGGAGACCGGCAGAACCATTCAAGTTTCTGAAGAAATGAAAATATACAGCCTAGTGGTGCTTGGAATCAGTAAAAATAAGACTAGCTTCAAGAGAGCTGTTGTTATACTCCGACCATGAAAAAGAAAACGCTCCACATACACAAGAAGTTGCACTGATGCTATCCAACAAGCCCAGAAGGCACTGACAGGATGGGAATCTCATGAACCCGGGGTCGTCAAGTCATCCTTTGAGAAAAAGGGATTTACAATGAATGTCATCCGGTGTTATGCGCCTACTAACGATTACAGTGAAGACACTAAAAATCAATTCTATGAAAGACTGAAGTCGATCGTCGAGACGTACCCACTAAAGGACTTGACCATTCTGATGAGAGACCTGAATGCCAAGGTTGGAATGGACAATACCAGATATAGAGATATTATGTGAAGGAATGGGTTGGGAGAAAGCAACGAAAACGGTGAGAGATTCTCAAATCTATGTTCCTTCAGAAAACTGATCATCGGTGGTACAATGTTCCCATATAAATGCATTCACAAAGGAAGAAATTAGGTGAAAGTGCTGGAGGTATATAGGACACACATCGAAGAAAGCATCCAGGTGCGTCATAATGCACGCCCTAACTTGGAACCGTAAATGAGAAAGGAAAAGTGGTAGACCAAACAACACACTGCACCAAGAAGTGGGAACACACATGAAAAGAATGAACGGAATTTGAAGAGAATTAGAAAAGAAAGCCCAGGACAGAGTTAGTTGGATAATAATGGTTGGCGGCCTATGTTCCATTTGGGGCAACAGGAGTAAGTAAGCTCTTCAGTAAATAATTCTTTAAAAATTTCGAATGTTAATAAAAGATACTATTTTGCAGCATCTTTTATATAGTCCTAATTGAAAGCTTTCTTCTGACCAATTGTTTATAACTGGATGTTTTATAGTTTGAAAATAACTGTCAATTAACCAAAATTTTATTACGCAGCTTGTATTTAACATTTCTTAGTTGTGCATTTATCAAAATGTTGTCTTTGTCTTTGTTTTTACTTATATATGACCACATAAGCAGCAAATCAAAATTTTAAAAGATATTTGTGACCAAATTTCATTTCTTCTGTTGTTTCGATTGAAAGTTTGGGAATAGAAACATTCTATGGCGCATCCGAGTGGGTTAAATTATAGTTGACGACATAAAAAACTGAATAATTATGTTTTATATCACAAAGAGATGTGAGAGAGTCATGATAAATGTTCAAAAATTTTATCATTATTTCCATACAGAATAGTTTTTTTCATTCTTAATTCTCAAGTAATATTCATGTCTTATCCATAACCTCATTCAGTAAATGTTTTATCTTCTCTTTGTGCCTAGTTGAAAATTTTGTTAATGATGGACGATATATACCAAGTAGTTGGTCATTTAATTATGATGTTTGACTGTAAAAATCTTTCATAGACTTCAAATCCATAAGTCTGCGTTTCAGTAGGAGTCTTGTATACAAATTTATTCACAACGAAAGTTAGTTAATCGTGAAAGATCATTAAAAAAAAGATAAGTACGGTCAATTTGTTAAAATTTTATTTATCAACCATAATATAAACATGAGGAGAGTGATAGGTTTTTCAATAGTCGTACTGATAATATTTACTAGTTAACATAATTGAATCTTATTTTAGTGATAGCCTGAAATTTAATAAGAACTGTTGATTAGTTTGTGTTTAACTATCGGAAAAGTTTGAAAAATTTCCAAGTTAAGAATGATTTTTCGTTTTATTGTAAAGATTACTTACAATCGTTGTTGGTCGATATCACATAGGACTGAATGATCAGTGTTTAACATATCAATCAATCGACCAATCAATAAGAATAAGTGCAGCATGATGTAGTTTGATAATTATACATTAGTTTGCACAGTTTTCACTCATCTTCTCATAGATTTCGAGTTCCCCCGCATTCATTTATACATACATGTTCATCGATTTCTTCAAATGATCTCAGCATTTAATCTTTCTTATTTTTACTTTCACTTCACTATGTCAGTCTATTTACTGTTGATTTGGCAAAAATTCGTCACACTATGCTAATTTGGTACAACAACCTGGGCTTATAGCACCTCACATATATCTTGTACTTTTATCATTGTTGAGCTTGTATGCGCTTGTATGCTTGGGCATTACTTGCCACCTACACATATAGTTATTTGACTAGCTTTATAGATTAACAGTTTGGATAATTTGATGTCATTATCGACTATGCATATTTGAATTAAATACGATAATTGTATCGATCACTAAATAATTTGAATTATAAAGAAATTGTGGCAACGACTCGTGTTCTTCAGTAACGATCAAGACGGAGATATACGGAATTCCGAAGATAACAAAAGTTCAACGCCACAGGCTAACACAAATTTATGCCAAGCTATACATTCATTATGATTAACAATTTTATGACTATTAGTATTTATTCAGTAGTTTCAAAAAATTAAGTTGATTATTAGTATTAATTTTTTTATTTATCAAGTGTCAAATTTCTTATCCATTGGAAATTGATCAGTAACTATAAAATAATACACAAGTAATTACTGAGCAATAGTGTTGAGTGATCATGTCAACAATACATTGTGAATATTTTGAATTTGAGAATCCTAAACCTCAGTGAATATTTTGAATGTATTGTATTTATCATGAGACTAGAAGATTTTGAATTCAATACTTAGAAGGGTGATGAATTCGCAATAGTTTTAAACTGAGATTTCTCAGACATTCAGAGAAATCTAGCTTTCGATCATTCTCCGGTTGATGTCAATCTACTACGGAAAATGATATTCAGAATACTGTCACTTTTTTTCTGAATTATTTTACACAGGTTTTTTTTTGATAGAGAAAATGTGCACTTTTAAATCTCCCTTGTGATTATTTTCTTGAAAATGAAATTTACATTAAGTCTTGAAATTTAACAATTACTAATTGAACTGTAATGATAATGAACATGGCTTTCCCAGTTAACTGATGATTTACTTTTAATACACCGTCTCTGAAAGTTTTTTAATTTGATCTGACTCAGATGACCAAAAAACCTGAAGTCAATGTTTTACTTCAGATAAGAAAACCTTTAAAAATATGATCGATTATATTCATCAGTAAGAGCAAAAAGTAAACAAGATGTAACTTGATTCTGATTTTCCCTATACAAACTGATCAATTCAGTTGTTTGAATGAAAAAAAGGACACAGGGATTTTTCAGTTGTGATGCAACTGCTTGATTTCAAGTTCATAATACTGCGACTATAGTTTAGAATAATAAATATGAGACTTGGATATTTGTTTCCTTTTATTGAATTCGCTAAATAAAATTTTGAAGTCAATAAAAATTTATCATAAATTCAAAATTTTTAAAAATCAGATTTGTTAAATTAAGTGAATGATCTACTGACTAATTGTACACGGACTGAGATTAAAAAAACTTTGTTTTATACACTTTTTGATACACTGAACCTATCTTCTTGAAAATATTCCTCATTTATGATAATATATTTATCCTATTTTTCGTTTCTATCGTTCCAAACAATTCTAGAAATCCTTGGAATACAGGTTCTTCATTTACTTTGTATTCGATTTTCATATACACCTCCTAAATCACATATGATTCACTGGAATCATCTACACAGATTTTCCCATGTTGCATTTATCAATAGTCATCAGGACAATGATTTGGCAGTGGGAAGTCATTATGTGCCATGTACATGAAAGCAGTCCGAAGGAAGCCTTAAAGTAGTTTATTACTGATTGGTGTTTTTCAACGAGCTGTTCATACAATCTAGAGGAAACTGTTATTCCATTTGAGACTCCCATAAAGATCATCTAATAGAGATATTGCATTAGAAGTGTATGTTAAAAGGGAGAGTATAAAGAGAGCATAAACGCTCTTAAGATTATAGATGTGCTTTGGTAATAAATACCACCTAGAATTAAACCTTGATCTAGTATTTTATCTAGATTACGTTGAACGTATGTAACATCACGTAAGAAAATATAAGGTGTAAGCCTTTAGTATTACGATCCGACTGAAGCTTAATCAACAGAATCAAACCAGCAATAATAGTTCTTCTCAATCATCTCTTGTACTCTCCTAGTATCTTTTATATCTGAGTCTCAGTGATTTATGCATAGTTCTGTTCATATTCATGGTGTTTAGTGTAATCTATTTATTCTTATCGCTGTAATCGACTCTATAAGTATTTGTATGATGTATATCAATTTGTTTTATATTAATTTGTACTCAAAGCAAATCAGACAATTTAACCTTCGGATTCGTCAATGATTCTTTTGATAGTTTATCTAAAAAGGTTTTGTAGAGATTGGCTAACTTTAAAGAGTTCCGCATTAGGACGAGACAGTTGTTCAATAACTCTTGGTACATACACTTGACGTTGACCTATGGCAAATACTACTCTGCAGTCTCTTAGTAATTTCTTTTTTTTTTAAAATAACCCTTCTAATAATACAAAATGAATTTATTTATTACTTGTTCTTCTTGAATTAACGATCAGATAATTATATCAATGAGCGTTTTCACATAGTACACTTCACAGCTTGTGGTTGTAAAATTAGAAAGTAAGTTAGTACAAATGTAGACAGTTTTGTACATAAATTATCAAGGTATTTAGACAGAAAACGAGTGTGTGTGCGCGCACACATACACACATAAATGTACACATTCTTTTAAACAGATAAATATATATATATATGGTAAGTGAAATAATTTTTACTAAAGAAGGAAATAACACTTAGCTTTTTCCACCTAAAGGTTAAATCAATTGAAGCGCTTCATTTCTACAATAAGAAATGATTAAATATATAGAAATAAAATAAAATGTGATTGAAATAATTGGAAAAGTTTACAGAAATCTTTGTAACTTTATAACAAAACAGGATAGATATCAATAGTGTGTGTGTGATGAAGAAAAAAGAAAAAATAATCAGAAAAATGAAATTCATTTAAAATTGAAATGGATCTACAGAATACTGTCATTGTCATTGGTAAAATGATCAATTTCAATGAATGATTAATCATTATTTGAAAAGATAATGAGGGCAGTATACAAGAAACAATGTAAACAATAGCATTTCAAATTTCTTTTTTTCTCCATAGCATCGTTTTTATCATCACAGGGAGTACGCACACACACAGGGTGAGATACATCACATGATTATTTTATAAATGAATTATGTGCATTCATTGACATATCAAACTGACACGGGTCGATTCCATCCATACATGTGGTTTAAATCTAGGGTAAATTAGATAAAAATAAAACCCATGATTATTAGCTCCCAGCATACAAAAAAACGGTTCTTTTAAATGAATTGATTTGTGTAGCTTCAGTTTATTTGGATATATATAGTGACTTTGATGATATTAATAATAAATTGCGGGGTTGAGAAGATTGTTAAGTTACACATTTGAAATCATGAAATGATCAATGTTAGATCACCATTAGAAACCTGGAAGCACTGGACGGCCGTTTCGTCCTGATATGGGACTCATCAGCAGTGTGCATCCACGACTCCTGCACCTCGCAGGGTCCGAACCCAGGACCTTCGGTCTTGCGCGCGAACCTCCGGACCACTGAGCCGGTACCTAAAGGTGTTAATGTCTAACTTCGATCAATTCACGGTCTTGCGCAACCTCATACACTGTCTTCGGTAGTTACTGCCTGCACCCGAACAGGTTGAACTTTACTGGTCACGACTTCCCACTAGAACTCGGAGAAGATTCCTCACGGAGCTAGTCACTAGTAAGCACAGGTAATTGCATTACGGCGTTATGAAAATTGTTAAGTTACATATGTGGAATCATAATGATAACAATTAGTTCTACTGTTGACTACAGCTAATTTTCGTCAGTACCTTGATGGTACTTACAGATTATGTGTATAAAACACACTGAATGTCTTCAAACTGATATTATATTAGTCATATACTGTACGTCTAGATAGCTGAAAAAATCCCTGCAGCTATGAAACAAGAGTGTAAGATATTTCTAGACACAAAAATGAAATTTCCCACATTCATACTAAATAATAATTGCCTCAGCTAGAACATTCGTAGTTATCATTTTCTTCGTCAGTTACAGATATTATCACTTATACAATTCTTTGATTACGTTTAAAGCAATAGACAATTTAAATAAAGCTTAATATTAACCAGTTAAGAAAATTTACTTTGAAACTAGAACAGCGAGTTTAAGACTTTTCTGAAGTAATGACATGTTAGATATTTACTTTTCCATTCATTATATCTGTAACTAATTCTCATCACTAACTGATGTTTATATACTCATACTTAACTCAAACATCATAATATCTAGTGATATATTTTAGGTTGAAAACAATTTTTTTCTTGATACAGTTGATTGGATCATTAACTCCCAATCCATATTGATTGGTTCAGTGAGTAAAACAAAAATGTGAATATTTCAAAAGTCAGGATGTTCTAAGTTTTGATGAAAACAATTTTAAAAGTTCTACACTAACATGCATGTTAAAACGTACAAGAATTAGTCATTGTACTAAAGCTTAAATGGTAATAAACCAAATTTAAGAAATGCATAAACATCAATAATTGTCTCGGACCAAGTTTTGTTTAAAAAAAATGTCAAAAACCAATGTCTAGAAAGGTTAATTATATGCAGAAAACAATCTATAAGGTAATATGAATAAATGTGTAATTTTATAGAATAAAATTGATGACAATGTTTAATTAGTATGTTAGCTTCACTTTGAACAGTTTATATATATAGTGTTTGACTGTCATGCCTGAAGTTTAAATTCACTCAAAGAGTTTTTATCTTGATTATATTATTTTGAATATTGACTAAAACTCAACTATATACTCTACTGTCATTAAACAAAATGCGTTAAAGCAGAACCACCACTAGTTCAAACTTCAAATTTGGTTTAATGTAATCTTGTAGTGACAAAACAGTGAACACTGTAACAGAGTCAATGTAATTAAACACCTGAAATGATCAAATATCAATGTCTAATATGAGATTGTTACAGTTATTCACCTTTAAAATGACTTGGTTCAACATGATTATTGTGAATTACTACACAAGTGTATGTACTTTGCAAGTCATAACTTTTATCTAGGCTGTAATATCTAAAATAAAATTGTATTCATCAAGCCAAAATCAATTGAATTTCCAATCTTTTTGTTATGATGTAGTTTCCCTGTGACAGAAATAGACAAGCCACAGTCAATCATTGAATTCTTTGCGAGCCACAAAATTATTTAGAAATATTAGTAAAGGTAGTCAAAAGTAGAATATTTGAAATCATCAATCAATCATTGTTAGACCACCATTAGAAACCTGGAAGCACTGGACGGCCATTTCGTCCTGGTATGGGAATCATCAGCAGTGCGCATCCATGACTCCTGCACCTCTCAGGATTCGAACGAAACGGCCGTCCAGTGCTTCCAGGTTTCTAATGGTGGTCTAACAATGATTGATTGATGATTTCAAATGTGTAAAAACACAAAACCTCCAAAACTCTGCCCGAAAAAAAGTAGAATAGTTTGACATGTGTCCATATCATGCATACGGGCAAATGAACATGATCTAAGTGTAGATTCACTATAAGTCTGATGGTATTGGCTAATAGATCACTTAAAAATGATTAGTCCGTTTTTAATGAGATGTATATCATTCAGTAATGTAGCTACATAATAAACCAAGTTGAAATATTATTAGTATTTCTTTTTTTTTTACTGTATGTTCACCTTGGAAAAAATTTAAACTTAATTAACAATTTGAAACATACTATGTAACTGTTTATTTTGCCAATTTAAACCATCAGGTTCATAAATAGTGTTACAACAATTTTTTTCAGTAATCAATAATCCCCGTCAAGTTAATCTGTACTATAGTTGTTGTAAATACTTTTCTTGTCTAATGATTCTTAACATATATGATTTAACCTGGTAGAATGTAGTATTCTGAAGACTGCATAAGAAAAAAAGGCTGGTAGTACGTTGGAGTCAGCTGACTTTATTTGTATTTTGGCAAAATAGAAAACCATTTAATTATGTGGTTCTGAAATCAGAGATAGAAAAATTGTGTTGTTTCATACCTCTAACGTAATCTCCCCTTGTGTCCCAGATACCCTTCATACTTGCTCGTCGTTTTTCCTAGCCATTATAAATGTATTTATACTTGCTAGTTGTTAGTGTTTGTTGGGGACGTTAGATTCCCAGAACTGACTTGGAATAAGTCTTGATTTTGTAATTTTATTCTGCAATTTTGAATTTCCATGTTTTTGCGCCGGTTGACATTCAGCTTACATTTCTCACTCGGAACATCTTTGGCTGTCATTGGTTGACGGATTATTTTAGTGCGCTATTTTTTTGGCTCACACCAAGGGCGTTTCTATCATTATATAAATAAGCTTGATTTATGTGCTTAGGAACATCAATCTTTCTGGATGCCTGTAGAATACATTCTCTACTCTTCATTAAGACTTCTTGCTTTTGTCAGCGGAGCCTGAAGCAATCGGATTGGAATAGTCTATCGTGTCACTGTATCATTGACCTTCATTCTGTTTACCAAGTAAGGTGAACTCGTAATATCATTCAAGCATATCGGTTGATGAGTATATCAGTGTCTAAAATCAATAGTTTATTTAAGAAAATTAAAATTCTGATTAAGTGATTGTTAATATACCCTCTATACCAAATGATACAGGTGAATACAAAAAGAGCTTTCCAAGAAGAAAGACTGATATGTTTGGCAACTCTTGGTGGATCACACTTAACCAGAAGACAACATAATAAGTAGGAGATTCAAACGTAGGTAGTCAACTGCCAGCCAAGCCATGGTTATCATTCAAATGTACTCATCGGGACCAGTTATGTAATTTATATTTACATATGATTTGTGTAAATTGTTATTTGGATTTCTCAGTAAAGCTAACCATGAAAACTTTATTTTCTTTCACTCTAGTAGCATGTTATTTATGTCATAGAAATGTGGGTCATTGGATAAATTAGGGTTAAATAATTACTATACGTTAATCTATAATTTAATTTAGATTTGTTCATCATATATTTTAACTTCAAATATTAAAAAATAACTCAGTAGATTTCAATCAATGATCGCTTATCATCAATAAATGTAGAGAAAATTCATTTAGGAATAATTGTGTATATAGAAAAGAGCAACCACCGAGGAGAAGACTTAGTGGTTAAATAGTTCTTCTTTCAGTTACTAAGTCTCAGACTAGAGTCTCTCTTCATGTACTTCCGTTTAGGGAGCTGGACAGTATCATTAATTAATCTTGGTTTTAAGCTGAAAAGCATTATTAATCTGTACTTGTCAAATGAGTTACATGATCTGCACTATATAGAAAATAAGTGTAAAACTTGTGTCAGAACAGTAATAACATATAAAAGTACATTCTATTGTTAATTAAGCATTAACTTCTACTTGTTACATAATTCTTCAGTATTATTTTTATTTAACATATTGCTTCATCGAAAGTTACAAAATACAACTAAATGGCCCCAAATAAGAACCTAGTTATTAAAATGGAGGTTTCTAAAACTTGTTCCATTCGCTAATTTACAAATCAATTTACGATCGATTCTCTAAAACAGAAATCATATCAACTATTTTATTTATTCAACAGTCTATGATTTAGAATAGTATACATCCCTAATACAAAGATAGTAAACACTATTGATCAGTGACGTTTGTAATTAATACACCAATACGTCAAAATATTACATATCACTGTTGCAATAGAAAAAATAATTGGTCAAATAAGAAGTTTTATTCATTCATACATGCACCTAAGTGCAAATGTAACCGGGAGTATTTGGAAAGGTTTACACTTTATGATGATCATCATAAAATTTTTTTTTAAATCTGTTTAATGTAATTTCAAACAAATTTTTTTTAAAAGGAAATGTAAAGGAAATGTAAATTCATGTAAAAAAAAATAGTATTTCAATATAAAATCTTAAAATCTACTTTTTACTAACAGATATTTTCCTGTTCTCATTTGCATTAGTTGATAATGCACATCATCTTGACAACCTTGTAAATGCATCATCCATCATGTTAAACAGGGTAATACAAGAAAATCAAAATCAAACTAACTAGCAAGTAAAAAAAATTTTACCATTTCACGAAATAACTTATTTCATTTCTGATACACTAGACAAATGTTTTCATAAAAAAAATGATTTGGTATATTTTAGCACTGACAATGAATGAATACATTTCAACTATCAATTGAACATAGTGTTTACATGCCAAAAAATAAAGTGTCTGACTGATGAAAATGTCTGAAAGATGCAAACACTTTTTATTAAGTGGCAAATAATGTCAAATTGGATTTTAATTGATTGTGGAAGTGGATTGATTACATAAACTTGTGAGAGCCTCTGAATGCCCTGTTTTTGATAAAGAGTAAATTTACTGTTAAGAATTAAGTAATTATGTTTTCTGACTGCATGCGCTCATATACTTTCATAAAAGATATATATATATATATATATATATATATATATATATATATATATATATATATATATATATAATGAGCCTAATTACTGAAGAACACAAGCACCACTGGAATAGTTAGTCTGTTTCCCACCTTCTCTATCCCTTGGATAGACTAGTAGGAATCACTGTATAATTCATGCATCATAAATAATGTGGAATAGAAAGAAAAGTTACGGAAAGAAAAACTAAGAGTAAATATTTACAAGTGAATGTGAATGGCATCTCAACACAGTTGAAATGCTTTATATATATATATATATATATATATATATATATATATATATATATTACTTGGATATTTATAAGTTAAAAGGTTACAATGGAGAATTTTCTTGAAATATAACATATTTTAGTGCCTGAAATTTTCATTCTAATCAGACTTATGGTATCACTATTACCCGATAGAAAAATAATGTCATATCATATGGTTTATTGAGGTCACTACGTGGAGAGTGTTGATATTAAACTTGTGGTTGATGTTCAATTCTTAATGTGACTCAGTTGACACAGAAGTTTCTAGTAGCTGTAAGTACAAACTGTTTAAGAGGACGACTAAGTACGAAATCTAAGTTTGAAGCTAAGGAAATGTTCGATATAGAGTGATTCCGCCCATTTACTAGATTGAAGACAAAGGTCATACTACTTCAAGCAAATTACATAAACTGTTGGCTTGTTTATCAAATGTCAAGAATTTAAAGCGAAGTTTTCAACAGAATGTCTATAATAATACGGCTTGATTTCAATGTTCAGTTATTTAAACTTGTGTTGTTACAGGCAACTTCGAATAGAGATTCATATGATAAGCTAGTTGTACTGAAGAGTTAATACAGGAAAAGCTTATTGCAGAATGATTCAAACATAATAACAATTTCAAACAGTTTCAAAGATAATGTTTGTAATATCATTGAAAATCCTCCTATAGTAGCTTCGATTGATTTCATCTTACTTTTTAACCATTGTGGCAGATAGTTATCGAGCAGTCTTAACGTAATACGAAATAGTTGTTCAGATCTATGATTTTGTGATTCACTGGCTCGCGTCGATTCATGGAAAAATCATCTTCAAACTGAAGAGTCATTTCACAAAAATAACTTTTATTCAAGATTTGGTTAACCGATAACTTATAAATTAAACTTCGAACATAAAGTCTTTAGTTTGTATCAAAGTCTGACAACCATTAAAAACTAAGAAGTAATCTACTGTTACTCATTCTAGTAGGGGACTCCTCATCTGTAAGTTCATTGGCGATTAAGATCAGGAGTATCAGGACTAACACGGAGCGTCCAATCATATTAAACTACACAGTAATTTACATTTTTAACAACGGACGCACTCAATAATCACGTCACAGATTATTCAGATCTAACGGCTTCCGATTAATGTCATGAAATTACATTATATTTTAACTAATAAATATTTTCAGCCGAATCAGTCACTTCCACAACTTCAAGAAATCTGTCACAAACTTCATCACTATTGAGCATAGGAATATTGTTTTGTATAGACTTTGATAATTCAAAAGTAAATTTTTTACTAACCGGTATTATCTAGAGAGCTATGGGAACTCAGTCTGTATCAGAGTTTGGGACATTTTAACCGTTCACACTTTCTATCCTAAACAGAATAGACTTTTTCCGGCTATATAACAAGTTATTTTATATTTATAATTTACATAAAATGATTGTTATAGTGTGTATCAGGATACTAATATGACTAAGACTGTGATCATTATGTTGATTTGGATAAACTGATTTGAGACTGTGAGACCCAGTAGTAATTATTCATAAAATCCAAATTTATAACAGATAGCTTACATAAAAATTATTATTATTAGTGAAAATCAAAATTAAACTTACTTAAAAATTTCTTTTCTTCAGAATCAAAAAAAAAATAACAACTACTCAATTGTAATCTACAACTTGGCTCGTTCAATAACTCTAGGTGAATGATTACCATGTCGTCTGTGATTTGAAGAATCTGAAGGAATTTGAGAGAGATTTATCGCTGATGAGACTATACGTAATCCTTTATTCTGTTTTGTTACTCCTGAATAAGGTGCATGACGATGATCATGAACTTTTTGAATGGATTGTCCTGTACGATTTTGTATGACAGGACTATGATAATAGCTAGTTTTGTTGTTGTTGTTGTTGTTGTTAGTTTTATTCGCAATAACCGGTGATCGTATTTGTTCACATGGTAAATAATGTGGATCTGTATTGTTTTTGAATGAATTTGTGTTATTATGCAATTGATGAACAGGTAAATAATAATTGGTTTGACTAGTTGGCGTTTTTATTCCATTTGACTGGATCTGATCGAATTCCACATTGACTGTTGTTTTTTGTGGTGTACTTCGAATACTATGTGTACTACGAGAAGATTTTAAAACCTGTATTAATGATTAAAGAAAAATGACAAACATTTTTTATGTGAATGCATTGATAGAAAGTATTGACAAAGTATTCAGAACTGGAGAAAACACTTAATGACTTTAATATTAATTAATTTTAATATAATTTCATTGATCAAGTACAATTTTATGAATGAAATTATGAAATCTAATTATGTCACTGAAATTCAGTCTGTAGTATGGATTTTGTACATGAGTTGTCGGTGACTTAACTCACCGATGGTTAATATACATTATCGGTTCAAGTCATTTCACGAACCAGATTTCTTTCAGCTTCACAAATCATGGTTATTCTCAATCTTTTTTTTTTATCAGTAGTAAATCATTCATAATAAGTAGATAAATAATAATAACAACAACGAAAACTCATTTAAAACATAATCTACCTTATTAGTCGACATTGAATAATCACTATCAATATTCACTGTCGATTCACGTTGTCCTATTCGATTCATTGAACATAAAGAATTAGCTGATGACCATGAAGAAGAAGATGATAATGTTGGACGTAGATATGATGGTTTTGTAAAATGTAACAATGAATTTTGACTTTTATTGAATTTTTTCAATGTTGATTGTTGATGTTTGTTTTCATTTAAACCCGACTCAGTTGTATTCACTGAGGATAATTCATGATCATAAGGATTGTTATTGGATTTGAGTTTATTGGATGAATCAGATGAGAGTTGACGAAAAGAGGAAAGACAATCACGATAAGTAGTTAATTCTGATGATTGATCACTCCAACTGTATATGTCTTCTTTATCATTTCCATTTAATATTAATAATTTGTTGTTTGAATCTAAACCATTAGTATTATTAGTATGATTACTGTAATTCAATCCTTCACTATTGATTGTTTGTGTTCCAAACTCACTGAAACTTTTAGCTGATGTTGAAAGAATTGTATTGTATGATTGAGACTCATCCATATCAAACACAGAGGATGGTACCGGTGACAAGGATTTTGTTGTGGTTAAATTATTACTAAAATAAAGTAATTTTTTTAAAGATACATAGAAGAGAATTTGTTTTTCAAATAGCAAAAAAAGAACATGAATATGTAAATATATATAATAAACATCCAAGCTTAATAAAATCCTACAGCTGAACACAAAAGCAATGGACTTGACTCAACTAATCAGTAGTTATCATATAAATAAAATCTACTGATTCTTATAGTACTGAGAGTTGTGGAGATTGTTAAGTTTCTAGTTTTACATCACAAACTAGTTAAGATGCTTATATATGAGAAATAAAAAAGTCAAACCGCGTAAATGTCGTATCACATAAGGCTCTAATACACTTCGCTGTGTCATTAGATTATCCGAAATTGATTAAAAGGGTTACTTCTGTCAAACTTTATAGATATTTGACAGTTACATTAGATTCATATTTTTAGAGTTACGTCTTCATTTATTTAAAAATATAATCAACAATTATAAATACTCATCAACAAATGTAACTACACTGTATATTAACTGAAGTTCATGTTGTAGACCGCTTTATTTCAATTCATTGACTCATTTGTATTGTGATCGTATCTAAACTTGACAGTCCTGAGTTTAACCCGACGTCCGGTCAGGGAGTTCATTGTTTCCTAGCATTCAATGTTTCATTAGATGACATCACTTACTGGTTAAAAATTAACAAGTCATAATGCATATACTTAATAGTTTCTACTAGCACCGTTACTGTTATTATTGCTACTCTACAATTCGTTTTAACAACTTTATCTCGTTGTGCTGTTAGGTTTTGATAACTTGAACCGATACGTGTATGTGACAAGTTCTACAATGTTTAAAACTGATTGAAGGATGAATTTATTTTGTGAAATCCGCAATTTCTCTGAAAATTTGTGTTAAGGATAACTCTGATAAACATAAATAATTTGGCAACAAAAAAAAAAAATAAAACCAAACAAATAAATGAAAAAACAAGGACTAAATTTTAAGTGAAGAATTGTGGAGATTATTGAATTTGATTGAAATTATGAACCGATCTAAATTAGATTACATTTAAAAGCTCAAAGGCATAAGATGGCTGTTTGGGACCTCTCAACAATACGCGCCAATGACTTCTCGAACGGGAATCGAACCCAGAGCCCTCCCTGTTGCTTATGAAACGCCTAACTGCCGGACCACTGAGGTGGCACCCGACTGTGTGTGGGATTGTGGATGCATAATATTGAGGAGTTCCATACTAGGACCAAACAGTCATCCAACGCTGCCGAGTTTTCAATAGCAGTCTAAATTATATCGGTTCATGATTTAAAATAAATGCCCAGTCTCAGTATTGCTTTTAGACATACTAACACAAACTTTAAAACTATTAAAGCTGATACGGCTATCAACTCTGATCTAGTCCAATTTTGCACATTATATATATATATATATATATATTTATATATTCAACATCAGCTGTCTAAACTCTAACTTTTGACCTCTAAATCAACTAGAACACTGTAAATCATATGTCAAGGGTTAAAATTCCAGACTTGATGATAACTTGTGCCAAACTGGGTATTTCAGGGTTCTCTTGTGAAAGTCAAATTTTTATTGAGTGCAAAAAATTAAAAATGATATTCAGTGCAAATAGATTACACTGAATTATGAGCTGGACAATACCACACAGTAACTAAAATTAGAAAAATATGATCGAATAATCTCGAATCACTGGATATTCGTCTAAAGTTCGATTATGTTAATAATACTGCAGAGAAATAAATAAATGATCTTTGATTTTCATTAAGTTGAAATCAGTATTCAAATTAATAAAATATTATTATAGTTGTAAATTATTAGTGCACTACTCTGTATAATATTGAACAATTTTTAATCCTTCATAGATTGAAATGACAATATTTATTTTTTATCTATAACTAAGTAAGGTAAATTATTTTAATGACATCTGTCTAGTTAACATCCGAATTGTAGTTTTCAAAAAGTTCGCTCATTGTTTAGGTTGTCTTTAACAAACTTATTATTTTCAGGCCGAGCTTTCGAGGTTTGTGTTTTTACACGTTTGAAATCATCAAAGCTCTGCCTAAAAATATCGTAACAGTGCTCATTAGTGCCTAGCTTCGTGAGGAAATTCTCGGAGTTCTAGTGAGAAGACGTGACCAGTGGAGTTCAACCCTGTCGGGTGTAGGCAGTAACTACCAAAGACAAATGGGTGAGGTCGCGCACCGTTGGATGCCGGCCCAGTGGTCCGATGGTTAGGCGTTCGCACACAATACCGAAGGTATCTATTTCGAATTCCGCGAGACGCAGGAGTCGTGGATGCGCACTGCTGATGAGTCCCACACCAGGACGAAACGGCCGTCTTTCAGTGCTTCCAGGTTTCTAATGGTGGTCTAACAGTGATTGACTGATGATTTCAAATGTGTAAAAACTTATTATTAATTGTAACTACAAGTAATTTAAATAGTATGAAAACAGTTCGTTTATTCAGCATGCACACACTTGCAGAAAGCTGTCAACAACAGAAAATCATGCCAATGTACATGACGAACAATTCCAAACTTCATTTATTTGTTACGCTATGTCAATCAATTAAAATACCGCTGCAATGTGAACACAATTAAATCGATAACTGTGAAGAATATAATCCGTACATTTTATAGACCAATCCATTTCCATGCAAAAGATTTTTTTAGAAAGCCAAAACTGATTATTGCATAATTGGATTTATTTACAATGAATTGTGTGCGTGTGTGTGTGGCGTGTTTTTGACTTACGATTGGGTACTTAAAAAGAGAAAATGATTTGAAAAGTCGATATTCTGATCTATCTTAATTAATATGAGGTTCATGTGGTATATATATATAAATATTCACTAAGAATATCAATTCATAATTTTACAAAGTTTAGAATATTGAGTGAAACATTTCAAAATGATTTCTTTTACAAGAAATACTCTGTTGAAGTCATCTTGTTAATAGCTATGTTGGATTGTGGCTAGCGGTGACTGAAGAAGTGAATTTCATTCTTTACGGGAATTCTCAGATAGATGAATCTACACACCAGTGTTAATACTTACACTTTCTAGAGTAGGACAAAATGATTCATTTTGCGTCTGTTAAGTTAATCCATCGTTTGATGTTCGTCTACCAGCGGAATAGAGAATATACTGTATTGTACTGCCTTATGAATGGCTAGTTATTTGTTTTCTTACAAATAATTTATCATCGTGTTACTCTGTATATCCAAAATGTGCTCAGTCTCCTTAGGTTGATCAATACAGTCATTAATTAGATTTATGGTTCTGTTTTTCAGTTTACTCGAATAAAATCTACTGGTTGGTTTGTTTTCTAAAAATAATTACGTTTTGTTAAACTAGTTGATAATAGTGACGATGACTTTCGTTTTAGTGAATGAATGATCAAGTTTGTATTTTTTTTGTTTGAAAAACTGAACAATCAATTAATGGATACAGGAACGAAAATTTAATTAAATTTAAAGGTTGTCTTTATGTCTATAGTTTTCTAATCAAGTAGATAGACAGATAAAAAATAAATATGTCATCAGTGTCTATCAATTGATTTGAAAAAGGAAGGTAACGAGGTGATAAATAAAAACCTGATTTCAGATTGATGAATTGGAAAAAGGTTTTTAATGGAGTTAAGCAATTTTGTGTACTGATGTTAATTGTTGCTCTAGCTGTCAGAAGGATCGTTGGCCTCGTACCTTCCGAAGAAACTCGGCTTTCACAGTGAGACGTCATTAGTCTTCTAGATGAAGACTCTTCAAATCCCAGGGCAAAGATTACAAGGTTCAGATAATTTGTACTGTTCGATGTTTTTTTTAACAAGGTTGTTGTTTTCTATGAGATGGGGTTGCTAACCCCATTCCCAACTCTCCTTTTTTGTTCGAACTTGGGGCCAACAGAAACTTTAGAGGGGCTCCTAGTGGAATAACTGGAAAAGAGAGCCCAGGAAAGAATTGGTTGGGGAATCCTGGTTAGCAGCTGATGGTCCCTAAGGGGTAACAGGTGTAATAATTAATAAAGAGTAATGTTGACTTCACCAAACGAAAAAAATGACTCGAAAAATTCAGATACATGTAAACTGTTAATTCATCCGACACCATACTCTTTTCTAAATTCATGTTTCAATAACTCAACAATGATTTTTAGTAAATATTGTTTTTGCCTGTGAAGTTAAGTATCACAATGAGTTCTATGTTAAAATAAAAATGTTTGAAATTGGTAGTGTTTACCACTGAGTGCCAACTACGAGGTTTGAGGGATGTGCTCTTTTCGAGAGGCCTGATTGTTTTCAGTGGGATTCTTACCTAAGTAGAGTATACTGACTGTTGAGAAAATAAATGCCAGTAAAAAAGTGTTTTCACGTGTTTCTTCGTTATTGTCTTACCGAAGTTAGTTCATAGTATGAACTAAAAATTTCTTCAGTCTCACAATCTTAAAGAGAATTAAAGTTGCTTTGAATTATTTGAAGACACTATGTTCTGAACTAAAGAATGCTTTGGGTGCAGCGAATTTAAAGCATGGATCCTATGATTACCTTAGTAAAAGGTATATTTAAGTTTAAACTTTAACTACTATCTTTTTTCAGTGCAGCTAATCTGATTAAATACTCTTCAACCAAAATATATTTAAATGAATTTAGTAGTAATCATGTTCTCATTAGCCTTGAAATGAAAATTTTGGAAAGCAGTTCGCCGTAGCAGTAATCAAGTTGATAATGAGACAATAACTTATCGATGACTTTAGAAAAGGACCATGCTATAATCCACAGTAATTGAAGTTGGAAATAACTTACGAGTTTCAATTTTTCGGTGGCTAAGACAAACACATGAGAGTAGTTGGTTCGATGTTGTAAGGGTTCATGTGTGTACAAACTATCGAGGAGTTTCTGATTTTGGTAAAGAGTTATCTCTTGATTCTTAAGCTTTCACCAATTTTCCAGGGACAACGCTTCGTGATAAAAATGACCTTTTTAAACATTAGAATGTCAATATAATACAATAATTGTTTTTTCAACACTAACACCTGAATATTGTCTTGGATATGGACTTTTACTTAATATTTACAAATAAACCAATAAAACTGGCTTCCTTTCTGAATCCATATCAATATTAATTAAACTGTTAGCTTGTATTTTAAAACAAAATATGATTCATCCTCTCTATATCTTTTGTTATTAACTGGTTGAAACTAGCCAAGAATGACTAGTCATACAAACGTGAGATGATATTTAGATAATAAAAGAAGTCTTGACACTGTCGCTGAAAAAAAGTGCAAATATATATATATATATATATATATTCTGTAATTTATAGTAAAACAGTAGTAGAAGTTTTGGACGAGACTAAAGAAGAAAATTTTGCTAAACTTGTGTAAATAGGTATTTATATATATATGTGTGTGTACGTGTGTGTACTTACTTATTTGGTTTTCATCAGACAGGCGTTGACATTAATATCTTTATCATACTACTTTCAATCATGAATAAGCTAAGAAATTTTCATTTCCAATTTTTCTAATTAAACTTTAGTATGAAGAGAAAAAAATGTTAATTTGTAAAAATGAAGATATTATCAAGTTATTTGTATGTTCACAGTGCTTACTTATTAGTCAGACTATCATGAAACAAATGATCAAGAATTTACATGTTGGTCAAATAATTAAAAAAAAAATACATACTATACATAATAAGCGAATATTGTTAATCAATAGACTTCATTATTCAATCATAACACCGAGACAAAAATAAAATGAACAAACTAGACAATAGTACAAACTAGTTGTTCAATGAAATCAATTCTAACTGGTTCAACAATCACAGTTTACATTTTAATGAGGCGAATTTTATTTGTTAATAAAAATAGTGAGAGTAATAAACAGTTTAATATTCAGTCGTTTTAAATGAGTTGTTTTATAAAACTGGCAATGATATATGATTATATAATAAGTGAATTCTCATTCAAATGTATCCTGATTAGTCATAAGACAGTTAGTATGATCCCGTCAGTCGACGAAATCAATGAATCAATATGTTATGAATGATTCAATAAAAGATTAGTTATCTAATTGAGCTTGTGGGTTATCGTTATACTTCGAATTTTCTACTCGACTAGATAGATAGAAATTAAATTGACCTACTGTATGCCTGTTATATTGAATAGATTATACTTTTAATGCTGTACACGGGATAATGATAATCCATAGAATCATTTATATGTTGAATTGAAACTTTTTTTTACATTAGTCAACATAAAAATGACTAAACGGAAACAACTGCTTTGGGCGATTAAATCTATGGTGCAATAAGCGACGTGTTCAGTGTGATTAGCTTACTGATAAATAACTTTACTTTTATTTTCAGAATTACTTCTCCTTCAGATGAAGCACTTTGTAAGATTTAAATAAGCAGTGATTTCATTGATAAGTAAAGAGCATAATCTGTTACATTTTGACCGAATAATTTTTCGAAAATGTTCCCTGGAACCTACAAAATGCTTTAAATACATAGACAATTAACAATTTCTTGTACATTATAGACATGGACACAGCAGTATTAGTTTAGACATTTTTGAGAAGTTTCTGAAACTCTGAGGTAATCTGTCAGTGAACCATTGATTTACGTAATAGAAATAACCTTAAAGTAGACCTTTACCTGTTTTACTACAACTTTATTTGTCCAAATATCAAAGTTTGTCAGCTGTTTAAAGTAATGATGGTGATGAGTAGTAAGTCAGTATTGTGACTGTTCAACGTTAAAACTCGATATTAGTGAGTGAGTATACATGATTATTATTATTATTATTATTATTATTATTATTACCAAAAAGCATGATCCTTACTTGTCTCTTTGATGCCCATATTCATATATATTTTCATAATTACTATCATCTTCCAAACCATTATTTATATTCACTGTTTCTGTGGCTGTTTCTTTTAAATTAATACTTGCCTGAAGTGTACCAGTTGAATTATGTGAGATTTGATTATTTTGAGAAGATTTCAATGATACACTAGGTGATGATTGTTTTAATGTGTCAATAGGTTTTTTATTAATGATTTTATTATTATCGTTATTATTATTATTCAATTGGCTAGGTTCAAATGGTGTCTGTGGTAGATCTCTTTGATTATTATTACTATGATATAAAAGAATTGGAGGTGAAATTTTTTCAATATCATCAGAATTTTTCGGTGTGAATAATGCATCTCTTAAACTGAAACGACTAATAGATGATTGTTTAAATTTTTCACTATATTTTTTTAGAATATTTATTTTCGACGAGATCTCATTTGTTGACTGACCAATTGATCGTTGTTCACTTGACATCAATGAAGATGACGGTGAACAGGAACATGATGGTGATGATAAAGATGATGAAGACATTCTAAGGAATGATTGATTTGTCATATAATGATCAGCATTACATGATGATGTCGTTTCAGCTTTTGAACATTTAAATAATTCACGTTTTTGAGTATACATTTGTAGACCGTGTATTTGATTTTGAAGGTTAGTTATCTAAAATATGGAGAAAAAAAGCAACATTCAGAGGTTATGTGGAAATTACTGTAAATTTTAGATTATTCTAGTCACACGTTAATATCGGTCGCATTGCCAATATCCAGAGTTTCTTGGTAAACTTGATTTCAATCCACCTGCTAAGTAGAAAAATAGAATGGTTCATATTTCCAACTTTAGTTGATTCTTATCTCATATCACTGCTTCATACTTCATATATCTGTTATGCTCGACGAATAACGAGAACAAAACAATGAACAACCGTCCAGGTAGGCTATTGTGATCCCTTGACCAAATTGTACCAGCAAGAAGTCTTGATATAGCGTAGAAAGTGTATTCTACAAACACCCAGCCAGCACACAATGAATCCAAGCACTCAAAATGCGTTTATTAATACTCTATAGAGACGTCCTTGGGAGAGTCACAAAAATAGCACACTAAAATGATACAACAACCAATCACAGCCAAGAATTTTCCTGGTGGGAACTGTGATCTTTAGATCAACTGACCGGTCCATGAAATAAATCCAAAATAAAGATATTTATCAAGCAAGGTCTGGGGATCTAACATCCCCAACAATATCACTAATTCCCGATAGAATTTTGTGAAAGCAGACAAAAGACCATCTGGTAGTAAGTACCTGTTTATCACTACTCTACTATTATGCAATATCCCCACTTTGTTATATAACTTTTTTATAATGATAAATAGTAAACACTAAAAACTGATTGAATTCGAAAATATTGACAACTATAATTTGAGTTCTTTTGGTTCAAAAAACAATGGTCTTGGCTGAATAGCTTGTAGATGATATATTTAATTTAAACTCCAATCATACCACTACTAAAATATCTCTTCACCAGACATTGATTTTTCATGACTGATTTAATATAAAAACCTTTCATTAGATAACTTGACTTATTAAATCTTTAATGTACACCTAGAATATAACAAAGCTCACTTGACCAGGTTAGAATGAACCAAAACCGAGGAATTATGTGAATGTTTAGCTTTTTAACTAAGCTAACTTAAGTTAATAAGTTATTTAACTCTAATTAACTTGAGTGTTAATTAAGGTTAATAATAATAATAATAATAATGACCACGTATAGTTGTATGTATTCGGCTTTAAGCTACATTTTTAATGTGAAGGTTGAAGGTTCAAACACTAGTAAGTCAAGAGACGTTTGACCTGAAGGTTCATCATCCAAAACAAGAGTGTTTTAATCACCAAACTACCATCAATAAACGTGTAGTTCAGCCGAAATTCAGTCGTAAGCATTGTTTCTATGTGTTAGTGAACCATGGAATGATGCACTTGTGAAGTTATTATTCTAGATTTTACAGCCCCTAATTAACATATTTCAAAGTCATTTAGAACATTGTAGAAATACTTCTAATTTATGCCATGTCATTACAAATTATTATCACAGGGCTTAAATCATTGTTAAACAGTAGTGTAATCCACTAATTAGATCAATTTAGTATCAGTTAACTTTCAATTAACTACTTTAATTAGAATAGTTATATTATAAAGAAGTAGGATATTTGTGTAGTTTTCGAGTCATTTTTTGTTTGGTAAACTTCAGTTTTACTAAATCTAAATTATTGAATAACCGTAAACAGTAATGTGAAGCTGAAAAATACGATTTTACACAAAACAGTATAGAATAATTAATTATGTATTTCTGGCAAATGATAAAACTACATTATGGATGATCCATTTGATTTGATTTTACAACCTCATTTAGTTTAGTTGAAAACACAAACGGATTTATTAGGGAAATGATTTAAATTTTGATAAGTTCATCACTTCTATGATCATTTCGTTAGATGGTGGCCAATAAACTTATCCTGGGAATATTAAACGGATTGAAAATAGGTTTTAATCAATAACTTGGCTAGATCAAATACATTCAAACAGATGTGGTTATGGAAATAGACAGTGTTGAATCTAATATGAAAGTGTATCATCTCAAGAGATATTCATCGATGTAGTTATATTTAAATATATCAGGATACACAATGAATACATGTCACTGGAAATTATACTATTTGGGTTGAATTCATGTATGAAGTGACTCAAGATATCTGTAACAAAATCCAAAGTACTACTGATAGGAAAAATACTAAATTTTTATTTTTAATGATTTAAATTTTCCAGTTGTTGATATTAAGAACTGTAATCAATCATTCTGTGTTTGGTACGTGTGTGTTCTGACCAGAATGTCTCATATTACAGCAGCATAAATCATATACACTTGTATAGAATTTAAACAGTAATGTAGAGTAATCGACCAAGTTCTATAATGACTGTAAATAGTTAATTAGTTGTGACTTGTAAATTACTAAGCACTACAATATTTGATAAATTCTAAAAACTATTTATTCACTTACAGTTTCTTGATTACGTTTAACAGCTAATTTATAGGCTTTACGAGACGTTCTATTACTTTTATTCTCATCTGCACACTTCATATTAGCCATCATTATATTCTTTACAGCATTTAATTCAACTTCAAGCCATGAGATAGCTTGTTGTATATCTTTAAAATTGTAAGGATTACAAATTTCTTGTTTATCATTGATGATGGAAATAATCCTACTTGATTGACTGGACAATGGTTGTGTTGTATTGGTTGAAATTGCTGATGGTGATGACAATGGAGACGAGGAGATTGGAGTATTTTTGACTGCTTCTAGGATTGTTTTCATAGTGGTGGTGGTTGTTGTTGTTGTTGTTTCAATTGTCTGCCGAACAAAGATTCCAGACTCACATAAAGATGGACTAGAAGCAGATCTATCATAATTGGATTTCACTAAATTATTGTTGGTAAAGCGTGATTTCAAAGCTAGAGGAATGGATTTGTTCAATTTTTGCATTAGACTACTTTCTTTTGAAGGTTTTTTTATTGATGCTGTTGAATTCAATGTATCGTATGGATTATCTTTTATAAAATGACTAGAATTATTTGGATCATCCAAAATCTACAAACAAATTTAAAAGGACGAGCATAATTAGTCTGTAGAGTATAATGAATAAGTTAATTTTTTAATAAAAATATGTAACTAAGCTGTTCCATAGTGTTTAGATAACTAACTTTAGCAGAATTAGGGAAACCTGTTAATTAAATATTGTAAGCAAATAATAAAAAGTAATAAAGGATTAATATTAAGATTCTTATATGGTACATTATAACTCCTATCTATTGTGCCAGAGTCGACATCCGTTAGTACTCTGTTAAGTGGTTAGAGTTCATCGACTGGGAATGCTAGATCTACGATAAGTGGTGGTTAATATTTGTGACCATGAATCATCTGTGATTTCAAGGAAGCAAGTGGTTCATGATGAAATTCAAACTTACGTCACAGTCTGATATCTTACTAAGTGGTAACATCAACGATAATACATGAATACTCAGATATTGACAGAATAGATGGAAATCAAACCAGTAACGCCTTTGCTTGATCCGTGAATATTATAGGTAAATAATGCTACTAGAGGTTATATTACCTTCTCATTTTCATATTGTATAGTAACTTCGCTTAGTAGTTAACCATGAACCTAACATGTCAGGTTAAGTGAATAATAATTAGAACTGACCTTAGATGGTGAAATAATGCTGAAGATTTTTGAAGGTAATTCGAAACTGAAGATGCCTCGAAACCCAAGACACCATTTCCCTTGTGTGAACAGTGGCATCCCAACAGTCATATGATCAGTAAACTGTGTTGATATCCACAGCTTTTAACTTCTCATTAGTAAGGCATTTTCCATCACTAACGTATATAAGTAAGGGAACCACGGTAAACTAAAGAGAACTAAGCAATTATTTCGTTCCAGCTTGTGATTACTCACTAGTCTAGATCCGATATCATGCGCAGAATCAAATTACAGCCTTCATTTCCCGAAGAAGAATATAATCTCTTCAGACCACATATTCGGAAACCAACAATCTATTTTTCCCAATTCAATCAGTTTACAATACTGCGTGTTTCACACTAATTATCACTACTTATACCTACTAAACTAGATCGATTATTTCTAGGACTAAATAGTCATGAATAAAGAGGTTTCGCTTTATTTATAGAAAATTTGAAAAAGTTTATCAAAATCTTCTTGGGAAGTAGTATTTACATCAAACACGCAAAGTGATACCTGCTAATGTATTACGCTTGTACACTTGTAATATTGATTTGTTAATCTACAGTTTAGACACCATAAAAACAATGTAAACTTTTAAAATGGGCTACTAGTTGCTGTCAATATTCATCCAAGAAATGACGCACCGTTGAAGTGAAAACAGCAATGCTAATCTATATCCATTGTTTCATTTAGTCTGTTTAAGTTAATGGATAACAAAATGTGGAATAAATTAACGAATTCTTTCAGGCACAATATAGTATTAGTAGCAAAAAATTTGTCAACTCCTCCCTAAACTCTTCTAAGGTTACTGTTAGTCTCAAGCCAGGATAAAGGAGAAGGGTTAGGCATAGGGTTAGCAACCCCATTCTGTAGAAAAGAAACTTGCTAAAACAATTCTAACCAGAAAATTTCACTCCAACCATTTAACCTCTGTCTTTAGAGTTAAGAGAGTTATGATGCCTGATGGTGAAAGCCAAGCTTCTTCGTAAGTCCTGAGGCGGATGACCCTTCTGACGAACATAGCAACAAAAGTCACATATAGGATGAGGATCTCATGAATACAGAATCAGCAAAACATCCTTCAAAACAAAGAAAGAGGGATTTACAATGAATGTCATTCAGTGCTATACACTCACTAACGATAACAATGAAAAAGTTGAAGATCAATTTTGTAAGAGGCTACAGTCAGTCATCGAGAAATGCCCAGTAAACGATGGAAGACCTAAGCGCCATGATTAGAATGGATAACACTAGATATAAAAACAACATGGGAAGACATGGACTGTGAGAAAGCATACCTATGTACCTTCAACAAAATGGTCATAGGTGTCACTGTATTCCCATACAAACACATACACAAAGCGACATAGGTTTCACTGGATCATACTATAGAGAACCAAACTGATCACATCTGAACGAAAAAAGATTCAAAAATAAGGTAGGTATGAAAATATAAAGAGGAGCTGAGATATATTCATATCACTACTTTGTGTCAGCTGAAACTCAAGAAGTACTGGACGACTTTTCGAACAGCATCACGAAAGTCTAATTCAGCTGTATCGGAACACAGACAAACTCAGAACATTAGAGGGAGCTCTCAGCAATAGGTTCCTGGACGTTCACACTCCTCAGTGAAGGAGAAATAATCAGGGAGCATAACTGGAAAGGGATCAAAGAGGCAATATACTCAGCAGGTCATGAGGTTTTGGGCCACAAGAAGCACTATCAAAAGAAATGGATCACAGTGGATACTCTAGGAAAGATTCAAGAAAGGTAGGATAGGAAGGAAGCAACCAGTCTTAACTGAATATGAGCAGAGAAATCCGACGCAGAAGCTGAACACCCAGAAGCCGACGGGCGCTTGAAGACGGTTATCAAATCTGATAAGCAAAAATGTGTGAGAAATCTAGCAGTGATAGTGGAAAAAGCGTCAAGTAGAGGAAGCATGAGACAACTATATGATACAATGAAGAAGTTCTTTAGAAAAGGAACGTAAACCGGAACGATAAGTCAAGAACGAGGAGGGCAAATCAATCACCGACAACAGTAAAACAGGTGGGTGGAACATTTTAAAGAACTCCTGAACAGACCAGCCCGACTGAATCCAGTCAACATCAAAGTAACACCTACGGACGTCCCAATTCATGTTAACCCACTAACGATAGAAGAAATAACCATGACCATCCAAAAATTAAGAGTGGTAAAGCAACATGACAAGACAAAAAACCAGCCGAAACACGGAAAGCAGACATAGCAGCAACTGCAAAGATTTCCCGATATCTGTTTAGCAAAATTTAGGAGGCAGAACAAGTACCAACAAACTGTAAAGAAGGATACCTCATCAGGATACCAGATAAAGGAGACCACGTCAAGTGTAAGAACTACAGAGGCGAGATCTTAAGTGGAGGTCAGCTCATAGACTCGTTTCAAGTTGCTTACTCCCATCCCCTCTCTTTCTTCAAGTGGTTGACTGTATTATGAAGACGCCAACATGTGAGAAGGAGCACGAAATATAGTGAACAGCTAGGATGCAGCTGGACAATCTACACGTCGCAGATGATTTGGCTCGTCTATCCTATACAACAGCGGCGGGTGAAGACGGCCAGTATATCAACAGGCTGTGCAACAGTAGGTCTCAACATACACAGGGCAAAAAGCAAGATCCTTAGATACAACACAACACGCACCAACCAAATTACACTTGACAGAGAAGCTTTGGAAGATGTGGAAACTTCTACATATCTGGATAGCCTCAATGATTAGCACGGTGGATAAGATGCATATGTGAAGGCACGAATAGGCAAAGAAAGGACATCATTTTGACAAGTGGACAGCATCTGCAACCCAAACAACTTTCGACCAACACCAAAGTCAGGATTTTCAATACGAATGTCAAGACAGTTATACTATACAGGGCGAAAACTTGGAGAACCATCAAAGCCATCATTCACGAGATTTTGTCTGGTTGTTTGAGCCTGTCACCTCCAATGAAGCATAGGCCACCGACCGGTATTCTCCAACCTACTCTGTCCTAAGCTCCCCTTCCCACTTCTGTCTGATTTTTGTTCATTTTCCTCATGTCTGTCTCTACTTATCGGCATAATGTGCTTCTTGGCCTCCCTGTTTTCCTTTGGCCTTGAGGGTTCCAAGGGAGGGCTTGTCCTGTGAGCAGTTGGGTACTTTCCGCAGTGTGTGTCCTATCCACTTCCACCGCTTCTTTGTGATTTGCTTCTCCGCTGGAATCTGGCTTGCTCTCCCACAGTAGGTTGTTGCTGATGGTTTCTGGTCAACTAATTCGAAGTGTTTTACGTATACAGCCATGATCAACGACATTTTAACCTTAATATATAACACCTAATGAACTGCTCAAACTCCGCCTGAAGCCCCTCTGAGGATATGGTGGACCAGACGTTCATAAACTGCGTAAAAGATTCTGATAATGATTAACGAACTGTATATGTAAATTTAAACAATATGATGCTGGAAGGGATTTCTGGTGATTGATTCCTAGAATTACGTTAACCTATCTTAAAAAAATCATAAATTGTCTTATATTCATCTAGCCATTAGTATGAAGCAGATTTAATGAATGTGAATAAGCCTAATCAAAGCTTATAGTAATTTTTGGTCTCTTTTTTATACTTAGTTAAGTATGATACTACTAACTCGTTAGTTAGACTGAAAATTACCACTACAAACAAAATGTTATCAAAGAACAATCACTTATTCAGCGTAATTTTAATTGTTTTTTTTACCTGACTTGAATTATCCTCATCATAATGCGTTGGATGTCCATGATTTTGATTGTATAAATCTTCTATAAATAATGATGAATGACTGGTTTTCAATAGACAACTAGCCGAGGATGAAAGTTTTATACTGGCTCTACGCATTATTCTAGGTGATAACATGAAACTAGTTTCTTGTAGTCGGCTTCCACGCATAGGAATAAAATTTATTGATCTCGAATGTCGACCTAGGAAAAGCGGTATGAATAAGTAAATAGGAAAGAAAAAGAAATAACTGAAAATCAATGCGATGGGATCCAACTATCAGAAGATAAAAAAAGAGAACTGATATATTTCTTTGAATTAATGCATAATTCATTATGTTTGATAGTATTACAGGGTTGTGAAGATTGTTAAGTTACACGTTTGAAATCGTGAATCGATCAATGTTAGACCACCATTAGAAATCTCGAGGTACTGGAGGCCGTTTCATCCTGGTATGGGACTCATCAACAATGCTAATTCACTGCTATTGCATTTCGCATGATTCGTACCCAGGACTTGGAGATTCTGTCCGTAAGACTTGAAATCTGAACAGATTAATATTACATATTTTATCTTGATTTTTAACAATTCTTCAAGTAATATTAATCCATAATTACAATTTCCATGAAATTATCACATTTCATTGTTAGTAATCTATTCATTTTGATTAGAATTTCAAATTCATCTAGTTAGTATTTTCTTATCAATGAACCATTTTTTTGGCATGTTAAAAAAGTCCGACATTTTATTATTATTTTTTTGTATACACAATAAAAATTATTTGTGTTGAAAGTATGTAGGTCAGTCATATGATTAGAATGTTTTATTACGTACTTTTATATTCATTTCATAATATCCCTATAATGAAAATACAAACCTCGCTCACTCGCTCCATTTATATGCATTCAATGACTGTCCGACATTTTTACAAGTTGACTCTATAATTGATAAACAATCGATTTTCTGGATCATGCGTTATGCCATGAATAAATAAAATTAATATATTTCATTCCCATGATTTTTTTTCTCTGTACTTTTCAGCACGTGAATATATGCGAATGAATTTAAAAAAAGTCAACATTATTCGATGTGTTCATTAGCGATTATGAAAACACCATAGACATTTCATATAGGAAACTTGTTTTTTAGTATCGTACGCATGTAATGTTTGGTTGAATAGTTTGTGATGAGTGCAGTTGAGCATTGAGAAACCAATTAAAAACCGAGGTGGATTGAATAGTTGTTCATAATCAAAGCCATATACACTAATTCAATTAATGTTGTCTGCTGGGAACGTTAGACCCCCAAAACTCACTTGGTAAAGGTCCTATATTTAGATTTTATGTTTTAGCGCACGAGCCGATCGGTTGACCTTCAAATTACATTTCCCACCAGGAAAATCCTTGACTGTTATTGGTTGATGTATTATTTTAGGACATTATTTTTGTGGCTATCCCAACGACATTTCTATCATGTATAAATAAACTCGATTTGTATACTTGTGAACCTCGATTTTCTTGGTTCTTGTAGAATACGCTTTCTACGCCTTATCAAGACATCTTCTACTTAGTGGAGCCTTGGGACGCTCGGATGAGAGTAACCTATCGCGTCACTGGATCATTTTTCTTGGCTCTTGTTTACCGACTAAGGTGAACTCGTATTAATTTCAAGCATATCAATTAACGAGCATAACAAATAATGATAACCTATGACAAAAACTATTCATCTAATATGTATTTGATTGAAATTTACTAATAACCAGTACTGATGTTGATTGACTTCAAACAATATATAGGGAGAGTGGGAGAGAGAGATAAAGTGAGTCTCATGAAGACAAATTTAATTAATTCTCTAATTTACCTTTACTTTTTGACTGTAAATCTGAATCATTACTCACGATCAGGTCATAAATGTCTTCTGATAAATCATCTCCATGTATTCTTTTGAATGCTTCCAATGCTTCATGATAAGCATGTGTATGTTGTAAATAATTTGCCGGTGGATAACCAGTCAGCTCCTTCATACAGAAAGATAGATTTTTTTTAAAACAAAAAAGAAGACGAAACATGTATGAGACATGTTGTCAATTAAACTTATTCAATGTACAAAAACAATAGTTGGCGGACAATACCCGGATCAATTTGTTTGGTAAATGTATTTGAACAATAAACAAGTAAAACATGTGCATAAAAATAATAAAACATTATAAGTAATTAGCAAAACCATCAAGTCAATATTTACGTCAAAAATTAAATTTTACCGTACAACTTCGAAATACTAAATTAATTTGAAAAGTATTTTGAAATGTATTTATTTGAAAAATAGAACACAACAATGAATAACAGTGTCATATTGACTCTGTAAACAATGTAATTAGTATACTGACCTGAAAATGTCTAATCTGAATTTTTTTTAGTAAACAAGTTGAACATGTTTTGATGGTTTGAAAATCAATTCTATGGTAAATAAATGACAGGTACTTTTGAGAGATTTCAAACAACTACATATTGAATAGACTTAAATAATGTTTACTTATAAGATTGCATGAAAGTTAGCAAAAGAATAAACCAATGAATTATATATTCCTTGGTGTACAAAATAATAATACTTCACCTCGATCAGTTTGACGTTTTTACGTCATCTAGTGGTGGTATCTAGTAAGATATAAAGGATATCTAAATAATTTCACTTACATGAACTTATTGATTACGGATTTTATCATGTATAGTCTCATGTATCAGCCTTCAAGGTTTCAGCACAGAATAAAACTATTACGTTTCAGGCATCTAGTTATAACATTCGTTTGATAGTTTATTGTAATATAGATAGTCTGTCAGTTTGTTGATGATTATTGATCAAACAGTGTTATCATTGCGGAATTCATGTTGCATGATGCCGTTATCACAAAATGTATGTTTGACGATTATGTAATTCTCCCTTGAAATTAATCGAATTGCATCATTCACAAATAAAAATCATTACTGTTTTTTTTAAGTAGGTGATAGATAATTTCTTTCGAAAATTAATGTCACAGTCAATAACATGTCATTTTTAAATTCTGTGTGTACAGTCCTCACAATCAAATCTGTCAGATAAATGTTTCACAAACATTAGCTAATATTTATCATTGATTTTATCTTTTTTTTGAGTCAACAGTTTAGCAATGAATAATAATCTTCCATAGATTACGTTTGCTTTTTTTTTCTTAGCTATCCACCTGATTGACGGTGTTTGTGGAATTCTACGCATAAAACTTATTCACTCACCAATCAACACATAATGTATCATATATAAAAATCGAAAACACTAAACAGTTTTTTAAAAGCTTGATAAGAATCACAGATCAAATCTTAGTAAACAATCAAATGTTGAAAGTACTTTTATTTTAAAAGTGGTATTCACGTAATGATTGTAGTCACTTTATGAATGAAAGTGTTCAAAATATATTAATTGTTTATAGAGTTAAGTATACGTTGTTATTTACGTGAAAAAAAGTCACTTGTTATAAAAATGAGTTTCAAATTCTCAGTATACATTTACTGTGTTTGATACGTGTTAAGAGTGTGATCGTTTAATAAATTAATAGATACGAATTTTATATTGAATATTGAATGCAAGAAATGAATTTTGATTAGGCATAAAGAAAAGTCGTACTCATGGCAGGGTTGCTACATGGACAAAATAACTAAAGTGATACTTATGAGCACTTGAGTGAATTAGTCAATGTTTTATTAAATGAGACATTTAACGGTAGATTAAATACTCAGGAAGTTATAATATCGTGATAAAGTCACATTACATTGTTCATTTAATGAAATCATTTATTTCAATATTTCTGTCTTGCCAAAACAATAGTTTGTGATATTACAGCGGGAAGCATCAAAAATCTTCAAATTTTGAAGAACTCCAAAAGGATAAGTCTAAGATACTTACATTTCAAGTGAAAGTATAAAAATGCTTGTCTTTTCATAAGTTTTCAGTAAGCTGGTAATGAATTTTGACTCATAATTGCGATAAAATATTATTATTAATATTCTGAAAAAAAGACCATTGACATTCATGTTGAAATCTTTATACAATAAAACAAGTATGATTTTGAGCCCTGTTAGAGATATGAGGAAGAGTGTTACTTGACGACCGGCCACACGATGAGAAGACGTTCCCTATAAAGGGGATTATAAAGTGAACGGGGTTAACTGTAATCTTGATCAAATGGGAGGATGACCACAGAGCCCAATGAACAATCATCTAAGGTCAATCATATACAAGTAGATTTAGATAAGCTAGCTCTTTACTTCTAAATGCCTATCGCCAGTTTCAAAAACCTGTAGGGTAGTATGAGATGTTCTAAATTAGAATTGAACTTCCCCACCTGAATCAAATCGGTGATTAACTGTTGTTGAATTCATATGTAAAGTTGATTGCATCTGGTAAACAGTAGAAACAATTTGATGTTTTTCTAACCAGCAGTGATTCAGAAAGGACTCAAAATATTTCCCTTGTGTTCTGTGTTGATTACATGATAAACTATCGCACAAGACAATCAATCCTAGTACAGAAGTGCATCAACACAGGATACCAAATTTTAATGTTAGGATAATAGAAAATTGAATAAAATCCATTCAATCCCATATTATCTAGCATAGTTTATACCAAACTTCTTGTGATTACTAGTATAACATACATGTTTCCTACTTAAATTTCTAATATTATCAATCTAAAGGAAATGTAAAAATTGATCTCATTTTCAACTAGCATTTTATTTTTCAAATTAGGATTATTCGTTCGTCAATTTTTATGTTCTTTGTTCACTCTCTCATAAGAATTTGTTTGGCCTGTATTTAAAAAAATGTGATAAATATTACACCTGAAATCTGTAACTTGTTTATTGAAGTCTCCTATACACATATAATGTATAACTGAGTTTAATAATGACCAAGGAATAATATTTTTAAATAAATACTGTTTATTACTGTACTGATCTACATGGTTAGATTCCATAAATGTTATAAGTGGATTATAGTTATGAATATGATTATATACATAAAATGTAAAGAAATGAGAATATAAGTGAAGGAACCTTAGATAATTATTTATGATTAGTAAATTCTTTGACATATAATCCCAAATATCTCTATCCTGTGCCGATATATATATATATATTCACATTATTAACATGCATTTCAGCGTATTTAAAAAATAACTGTAAAGTAACTGTATATTTGTTAGTCAATTTTATACTGACTCTTTACCAATAGAATGTCGAAGGATTTTGTTTAGTGCTTAAATATAATGAATAATATTTTAGAAGATTGGCTGTTAACTATAGTGAAGACCATTTTTAAGACTTCAGCTGAAGGTCGGTTAATAAAGTGAATTGAAGATTAGCTTTGATTAGATAAGTCGATCAGAAGTTATGGTAGAAATGTATGATTTTCTAAGATCTACTACATTTTCTATAATGATAGTGATAATTTTTAATTGTATGATGTAAATAATCTCAAAAAGATCAGTTGATTACTGCCTGAAGCCCCCGAATACTCTGGTATGGCAGCGAGTGGGGAGAGCCCGCAAGTGTATAGCCACTTTGAGAGAAGTCCTACCCACTTCCTTCTCTCAGCAGCGGTGTTGTTTACGAAATTAAGAGGATGGAAAACAAATGTCCGGCAAGAATTAAATCGGGTTCGTGGAAACGGACAATCCATCTAGGGGAGTTTGGGGACCTTGGTTCCAAACCAGTGGCGCACATGAGCTTTGGGATCCTGGTGGAACCAATGGCATATGAACCCATTTCTGGTCACCAGCTGCCAAGGGACTGGAACTCCTTACGTAGCAACACTGGCTTGTAGATTAGACGTGTAGGTGGGAAAAGCGCGTGATCAGTCTATGATAAGGTATCGCGGTATGAAAGAGAGCTGTCCAGGACTGGCATTTGTTGGTCCTCCAAGAATTCCTGGTGATGGTCCTAGAGATGGTGCAACTCACTGATTTGAGATGTCATTAGACATGGCTCAGAATGGTAGCTAGTGACGGCTCTGCTGTAATTTTATTTCATTCTCTTCGCACACGTAAGCAGAACACTTACTGGAAACATTCTTTCCGATTGTACTTTGCTTAACTGAACCGTTTCTCCTACTCTCATACACCAACTCCCACTCATTTGTTTGTCATACTCATTGTTCCTTTTCTATCTGTTCACAACCTCATACTTATTGTGTAGCGAACATATATTTTGGAGCCTACTTGTACCAATATCTGTATGTTTCAAATAAATGAATACATAAACTACCTCAGAGTAATTGATTGGTTAAATAACAGTGTTAAATACAGTTAAGTGTACTCAGTAAATACACGTTCACTACAAACTGATAAATATTATGAAAGTAGGATAAATAAAATACCCATCATGTCTTAGCATTCAGTAAATGATTGAACAATATAAATTTTTAATGGAAACTACCTTTTTCTTCTCTACATTCATTGTACTTAATTCAGAGATAACATTTTACCAGAAATGTACTTAATGATTTCTATTTTTATTACTTACAAATCAATTATATCTTTCATAAAATTCACCATATTAGATGGATACCATAAATGAAATATTTATTAGTTAATAGGATGAAAAAAGTTATCAATGACCATTGCTCAAATAAAGAAAATTTTAATAATTCTAACATCGTTTTAGAAATCAAGGAAAAAAGATTGAATACAACTAAAATCAATAGTAAGGAAGTACTTTTTTAAGTGACATGGATCACTGCTTACATTATACTCTCTGTCAGAACGAATAGCTAATTTTTTTTCTATTGATTTGAGGTTGGTTTCGGACAACCACTGATTTCACCTGGTGAACTGCTCAAGACTCGGATTACTCAGGAAACATATTCATGGTCTCTGGACCATCAGTAGAAATTAGTCTGTGACGGGAAGTTATCCCATGCTTATTTTGTTTGAGCTATGTTTTGTGGTGTAGGAGTAGGTTGGAAGAAAGCTAGTGGCGGCCAGACCAAAACTTGGCAGAAACCCATGAAGTCACTGACAAGTGGACTGAGTGATGTTGGTAGATGTAGACTACCTGGTTGGGGTCCGCGAGACGAAATTCACCAATGGTTAGAGACGTTGAACGACATGGCTCAAAATCGTTTCAATGGCGCAAGTGCATCCATTCTTTGAGCTCTCTGAAATCCTAATCTTCTGGATTCGTCAGCACCTCTACCTTTGTCTTTCTAACCTTATCTCACTGAATTATACTGCTTGAATAATATCTTCAAACCCTAGTCTTCTTCATTACCATTAATACCTCTACTATCTTTATCACTATGGAATTTGATTTGACATTTGCGTCTCCGTGCTAATGTGGTATGGCAACATGAACATATGTACATACGTACGAAGTTCTACGTTGCAACTGACTGACTGACTGATTTTGTTTGATGCTCAATAATACTATGAAATAGTCAAAAATCACCTATTTAATGGCAATTAAATACCAAATAGGTACAGTGAGTGAATGAAATTCGTTGTAAACCTAGTGTTGATGTAAATAATTATTCCACACATTTGGAATGAATACATGGATTAGTCATAAAAGTATAAACGTTTTGAAAAAAAACCTACAATCTTTGTTTCTGACAGCATATTATACTGCTGTTACAGTTAATATTACAAACAAAACTGTAAGATTGCTTATCAATGAATTGACGTATGAACTACTTTTTCAGACTGCCAATAATGTGCCAACTGACCAAATGAAATTCAGCCAAAAAAGGAATTTCAGAAATAAAGAATCAAACACAAAATTTTAGCTTATATACTTTAAAGTGTCAAATGTAAAATGTTGTCAAATTCAACAACCAATTGTAAATAAACATTCAATAGATAATGTGGCGTTTATTGTTTCGAAATGAAAATAACTACAATAAAGCTAACAGTTACATTAAGATAAGGAAAAATTAAAGTGAGGCAATGGATTATGTTTTATTAAAATGAAACAAAAGATAGGAATAGGATGTACAGGAGCGAATGTAAAAGCGAATTCTTAAAGGATAAAGTGAAAAGTCGTAGTAACATAACAATTAAAGTGGACAATAAAATGGACTAACGAAAATTTAAGACAAACAAACAAAATCGTTTATTGTTCTTGCCTTTTTATTTACTTCAATACTTGTCAATGTATTCTAATATTTGAACAATAATGTTATTTTTCTAGTTAGGTGATTTGTAAAGATCTGTTTGATTCAATTTTAGTCGTAAATTGATATCACTTGATGAAATATCGATAATCGTGAAATTCGTGACATTCCTGATCACTAGTGAACTGGCGACACTTCGGAGATCGATACCATGATAAAATGTTTCCATGAAATGCAAACCTCGATACAACATATATTTCGGTAAAATATAAATTACTGTTGTTAAGACTGATGATTTCAAAGTTAACATGTTTTTAAAAGTGATAAATTGAAGCACACAACCATAGCTAAACATTTTGATCGTGATAGAGACTTTCGACCACCGAAAATCCCTTGGTAAACTTAATTTTTTAATTCATTTGTGGAAATTTGATTTCCTTAGGTTTGTGCTAAACGCACGCAATATCACCTTTAGTTTGTGTTTCCTACCTTAAAGAATCTTAAATGTCACTGGTTCGTTTTCTCTTCCAGTATACTTTCTTGTGACTCTTTCGAAGACGTTTTTTTATTGTATATACTACGCATAAGTGAAGTGATTATTGTTCGTTCGTTCTGAGCTGATTTTGGATTATATAATCTTATTTTTGACTCTAAACTTATTCCTCTAGTTTATTTAACTAGATTCTACCTCATGCATAATACCATCGAACCCTTATCTCTCCAATTACTGCTAATACTTCTACTATCTCTACTACTATGGAATTTGATTTGACAATTGCGGCTCTGCGCTAAAGTAGTGTGGCAACCTGAACTTATGTATGTACGTACGAAGTTCTACGTTGTAACTGACTGACTGACCTCAAGTCAGCTGGGCTAAATCAGCTTGTCCTGTTATTGTGTTGCGGGTTATAAGTTCCATTTGCTGATACCAAGTGGTTTCTTAAATATCTCAAACATTGCAGATTCTTTTTTATACAGACACTGATATAAAATTTATCTTAAAGGTTAATCACAGAGTCTATCGAAATTTCCCAACTCTTTTTTGTTAGTTATCTCTAATGGAATGAGTAGTTGCCTGATTCTTGTATAGATTTGATTTAAAGTTAACCTAACGGTAAAATATTTAATAATCAAGGTAGAGAAAATCTAATTTTATGTTGTTTCCTCATAGGACTCCCATATACGACACAATTTGGAGTGAAGATGGTATCGTTAGACTTTTAAAATCTGAAGATTATTTTAAGCGAGGAGCAACTACTACGAAACAACGTTATACTTTAATGGGTTTACTGGCTTCTTGAGCCACATTCATGGAGACGAAAAGAAACTAACAAATAATGATTTGATTGAGCCATCATTACTTCGATGGTATTATACCATAAAATTATTACGTTAGCGTTTTATACAGATTTGGTATTGATAACTTGATGAAGTATATAAAAATTGTTGTTGCAATATGAACTTCATCTCCTGAACTCACTTGGAAGGTGATACTATCGTATTGATGAAATACGACGCAGAAAGATATCCCCTTAATGATTTGAAATTAACAAACTATATAGCTAAAAATTAAAAATAGTAGCAGTATCGATGGTAATGAGGAGACCTGAACGCTGGTGAATATAGCTCAAAAAGAAGGGGAATGTTTTAATTCAGGACTGATCATTCAGGTCCCAAAGAAATGGTGCAACATAACATTCAACAAAGTATTACGTACACTTTTTTCATCCTGGATTTTGGGATATAAATACTATATTTTCGGGCAGAGTTTTTGGAGGTTTGTGTTTTTACACATTTGAAATCATCAATCAATCATTTTTAGACCACCATTAAAAACCTGGAAGCACTGGACGGCCGTTTCGTCCTGGCATGGGACTCATGAGCAGTGCGAAAAATCCATAGATCAATCAGAGTTAGACATTAACACCGTTGGATGCCGACCCAGTGGTCCGATGGCTAGGCATTTGCGCACAATACCGAAGGTCCAGGGTTCGAGTCCTGCGAAGTTCAGGAGTCTTGGATTCGCACTGCTGATGAGTCCCATACCAGGACTTGACGGCCGTCCAGTATTTCCAGGTTTCTAATGGTGGGCTAACAATGATTGATTGTAAAAATTGCTTCTCAAATCAATGTACATACAACAGATAAGAAAATTATATTTTTGACAGTTGTCACCGGTTCATACCTGGAAATGAGGATACCCATACATTTATTTGTAGCATGCTATAAATCTATACTACATTTATCGTTCAATATATAACGCAGTTGTAAACGTTCCATTTATCCTTTCTATCTTTATAACTTTGAAATTAAGGTTGGTTAACAAATCTTCACTAAAGTATCATCTAAATCAGACAGTGTTGTCAGCATACTATGATTTTCATTTGTTATGATTGTAATCAACAAATCGATCGAATAACACATGATATTTTTACAATTTACTAGTCAGATAGATAATTTAACTTTCAAAGGTCATCTTTCATTTCACTTGTAAATAGTAATAATAATTATGTATACATACACACATAATACAATGAATGATATTGAAAAAAAACCGACAATTAACGAACTATGATTACAAAATATCAATCTATGTGACTGAGTGTAATTTTATTTTAGGTTCATTATGAATAGTAATTCAACTATCTTTTTTCTAAGTGGTATAGTAAAATGATGAAATGATTTCGGATTCAGTTCAGTGTAAGGCCATGAATTGAATGAGTTCTATTTAGGTATGCAAAACGAAAACAAGATAGTTGTCTAACGCTGGCCAGCTTATAACAGACAGGTACTGTAATTATAGTCATCGAGTAATAACGAATACCTTCAATGTATGATAAAAGACTACACGATGTCTAAATGTGCTAGTCTAGACTTCTGAAAAATGCATTTATTGATCTGAAATGGCTTTGATCGTATTAATTAGTGGAATAGTTATTATTATTGATACGAATGATAAAATAATTAATTATCACTACTAATCACTGCTATTTACACTTGTAAATTAGTTTTTTTTTACGCATGTATGTATCATGATGTTTTTTTAGTGTGAGAGATACTTTAATCAAAACCGAAAGTCATTTGAAAGAAGATTTTCTCCAGTGAAACAAGTTAAACAAAATAAGAGAAATGAACTTCAAATAAACTAGAGTGTAATCACTGGAAAATCTTTCCTAAATATCTTGACATAGTTGATCGCTGATAGAATCGACTTTTCTTCTTGAAATACTTCTATGTGGACATGCATCCACTGCATTCTCCAACGAAATTCTCACTGACGACATAGACATGGTTTTTTAACAAACAAGAAGTGTATGTGCTGTGAATAGTAATGGGTGGGTTTATCTACTGGTTTGGAATAACCCTAATTAAAAAAAAATGGTTGTAGCCCGCTGGCTCTACAATCTGAGATAACGAATGGCGTATGAACTCAATTTGGTTATTGATTAGCATGAACCATCATCTTCTAAAGTCTCCATACTCCCCGGTAAATAATAAGTCAGGATCAAATGCTAAGTGTTGATTCCTTGCGAAAACTACTTAGTTGACCATCTAGGAAGTATCACAATTCTCAAATAAATTCTAGTCATTATGAACGAGGTAAATGAAGATTTTGAAATATACATCTTGAACGTAAATATATGCGTATTATATTATACACATTTGAAATCATCGATCAATCATTGTTAGACCACCATTAGAAACCTCACCCATTTGTCTTTGGTAGTTACTGCCTACACCCGATAGGGTCGAACTCCATTGGTCACGTCTTATCAACTAGAACTCCAAGAATTTCCTCACGAAGCTAGTCAATAGTGAGCACTGTTACGATATTTTCGGGCAGAGTTTTGGAGGTTTGTGTTTTTACACAATGATTGATTGATGATTTCAAATGTGTAAAAACACAAACCTCCAAAACTCTGCCCAAAAATATTATATTATAATCAGGAAATTAACTTTATATCGTACTGCATTTGCATATCGATTCGGACCAGAGTGGCTTATACTATTTTCATCAGTTTCGATGTTTATTTAACTCTATGCCTTAGCTCTGTTGACATTTTTATTCTGTTTTAATGGTCTAAAGAGCAAAACCTTACGAAAGTTATTCAAGAGTCATGAATAAAGTAAAACTTTTGATAGTAAAGAAGATTAAAAGTAGAGAACATGGTTCAAGATGGAAAATGAATGCATAAAATCAAGAATATAAACTAATCTTGAAATTCAAAGGATAACGAGGCAATTCATCTAGTTCGTTGCAGTTGACTTTGAGCCTGAATTTGCTTATCACTTTAGAAACTTTGATTAAACTGTCGATTGATTGCATATCTGTACACTATCATATATAACTCCACCGTTATATGAATGATCATTAGCATTTTTCTTTAGATAATTGAAGAATACCAGTAGCTTATCACCTAGATTCATGTATATGTATATGTCTGTTGAGATATCCTATTTCATACAATCTATCTTTACTTTATATTCCCAGAGTTTTCAATTGATTAATACCTTTTTAACGTGGAGAAGATAAGTCGAACAGTAAAATACGATGTAAAAAAAGACGAATACGTCAACTGAAAACTTTATCTTTAAAGTGAATGTTTCGAAAATAATTTTTGTAACCATTTTGTCCTAGAGGTAAGAATTCCAGGCACATAATTCCGTTTAAATTGATGAGCATTTTGAGATCAACGAATTAATTACTACAATAATTATCGAAAAAAAATAATAATTTTACTTACTAATTCTTCATTTAATAGTTTGATTAATTCAGTATATCGACTTAACAATCGATCAGTGAGAAATGCACGTCGTTTCTTCAAATAATTAAAATAATCCACAGGAAATGATGGTTCATTGCCATGATTATTATTGATATTACCATTATAAGTTGCGATATTTTGATTGTTAGTATCGCTATGATTATTGATTTGTTCATTGATCAATTCATTATTGTGGCTATCATCAAATGATTGTTTTGATAATGTAAACAGAGAAGATTCAGATAAATGTGATTGACTGTTGGGCATTTGATAATGACTAATAACTTGACGTGGTAATAGGTTGCGTGTTGTTCCGTTCAATGAATTCGATTGTTTGTTTAATGCATCAAAATAATCCGCTAAAGTGATTGAAGTGAAATGATCTTCTATTGTATTGAATGCGCAATTGTTCATATGATAAAATGTAGAGAGAAGAAAACAACACAATGAATATATAAATTAACGAATACATTGTTATTGTTACTTTTGGATGTGTAATGAAGCAATCATATAAGAAAAATGAAATGAAACACTGGTGGCATAGATATTACCATAATAGGTGAGACATCTGATTATGCGCAATAGTTTTCTATCCAAATCTCATTATTAAGAAAAAAAACAGAAACACCTACACGTTCAGTTGTACAACGATGCTAGTTATTATTGGCCAGTTCAACAAAAGAATTATTGATCACAACTCACCTTTTTTAATGTTGCATTGTAAATTATACACAGATGAATCAAAAGTGAATTTATAATATTTCGAATGCTGTTTAATGAATTCAGTTTTTTTTTCTTTGTTTATGAACAGTATTTAGTAGACGGTCAGTTTATTTATCATGAACTAAAGTGCTTTATTTTCTCTCACACACAAATATACTTCTGGATTGTGGCCTTAATATTTATTGATTATTTATCAAATGGGCTAAGTAATCCGTAGATCAATCAGAGTTAGACATTAACACCATTGGATTCCGGCCAAGTGGTCCGATGGTTAGGCTTTCGCGCACAATACCGAAGGTCCAGGGTTCGAATCCTGCGAGGTGCAGGAGTCGTGGATGTGCACTGCTGATGAGTTCCATACCAGGACTTGACGGCCGTCCAGTGCTTCTAGGTTTCTAATGGTGATCTAACAATGATTGACTGATGATTTGAAATGTGTTAAAACACAAAACCTCCAAAACTTTGCCCGAAAATAAGTTAACAAATAGATATCATCCACATGCGACCTGGCAAAGGCGTGAGTTGGTCCAAGTTGCCTTCATTAGATTAACAGAACGAGATGAAAGAATGCGATCAAAATCATACGGTACTATGATAAAATGAAAGATTAGACCTTGTGAATATGGTTTGAAAATACACTTGGAACGTATATATGAAGGAATAATGGAATTCCAGATCGAGAGAAAGATAAAGAATGAATACATCTGCACGCTTATCATTAATTCTGAGTTATGATGCTATTCAAAGTTTAAAATCACTGATCACGGTTATCATGCAGATTGCAATCAAGTAGTCTACATCTATTAACATGGATCATGTCAACAATAATTGATTTCATGAATTGATATCATGTTTTGATTTGGTCTCTCTTATTTTCCTTTGAACATAAATCCTACATTAGCCAACATCTTGAGTCGTTGTGGGTGATGGTTAGATATAGTCAGCATAATGATAATGCATTGCTTATTATAGGTTTGGGTTAGGATATATGATGAACAGCATTAATGTGAAACAAATTAGTCGTTCAATTCTTTCCCATTTATCATAGTTCTACCAGTTGATATTAGCAAAACTTATGTATGAAAAACACTTAAGATTTTTTCTAATCTATTAGGTGAAAAAATCTTTTTTTTGACTAAGCTATAACGCATATTACTGGACCAATGAGGAATCAGAAAAGTCATCATGTAAATATCGAAATAAGATTAAGAATCAGTATTAAGAATAGAATTTGATATTATGATTGGAAATTCCATCACAAAACAATATTAATTATATTGCAAGATAATTAAAACCATTCTAATATTAAATTCATTGCATTAAAAGTCATTTATTGATCTTTCTCATCTGTTGACTAGGCCAAATGTTTGGCATCTCAAGGTCGTTCAACAGTTTACCATAAGTTCACCCTTGTTATTTGTTGGTGATATTACCAATTACTTTTTGTTAATTAATTAGTCTACTTTTATGTATTAATACAGGTTATTATCATTCAGAGCGGTGAAATTCATTTTGGATTCTGATTTTAGGTGAGGCTATTAATTTACAATCTTTGGTTCACTTCTCTTTCGTGTTCATACAAGTTAACAATGTTCTCTATATATATAAATTATGTGATATATATATATAAGGATAGAGAGATACATGAATGCATACGGATCCCTTTAAGTGTTTGCACTTTATTCACGTGATTTGTATGAAGGAAAGTAAAGTTTTCTTCCCGTCTTTATCATCTCTCAAGTATGTTATAGTAAGAATAGATTTATGGGCTGGAAAACTGTCTTTATCATTATGATCTTCTACTTACACGTCCTATAAAACGTAGCGTAACTGGAAGGCAGTTTAAATTGAAAAGCAACTTCAGCTAGGGAACCGTTGAAAAATAGTGGGAATAAGACAGTTGTTTAGTTCCAGTTTCAGATTACTTACTAAATAACTTACGCCTGTTACCACCAATCGAGCATAGGCCGCCCACCAGTTTTCTCCAACCAACTCTGTCCTGCGCTTCCCTTTCCAGTTCTGTCCAATTTTTGTTCATTCTTCTCACATCTTTCCCTATTTTTCGGCGTAATATGTTCCTTGGCCTCCCTCTTTTCCTTTTGGCTTGAGGGTTCCAAGTGAGGGCTTGTCTTGTGACGCAGTTAGGTGCTTTTCTTAGTATGTGGCCTATCCACTTCCACCATTTCTTCATGATTTCCTCTACCACTGGAATCTCGTTTGTTCTCTCCCACAGTACGTTGATGCTGATCGTGTCTGGCCGACGAATCCGAAGTATTTTGCGTAGACAACTATTCATAAACACTTGTATCTTCTGGATGATGCCTTTCGTAGTTCTCCAAGTTTCCGCTCCATACAGTAGAACTGATGGTACTTGTTCCTCATCCCAAATCTTCTTGAAGAGAATATGAAATATTTTCGCAGTTGCTTCTATATGTGCTTTCATTGCCTCTGCTGGAATGTTGTCTGGTCCCGCTGTTTTGCCGCTCTTGGTTCGTCTGATGTCCATACTGATCTCCTCAATTGTAGGTGCGCCAATATTAATTGGGAGGTCCATAGATGCTGGTTCGATATTGGGTGTGTTCAGTGGAGCTGGTCGATTCAATAGTTCCTTAAAGTGCTCTACCCACCTATTTCGCTGTTCTTCAGTGTTGCTGATTACTTTCCCTTCCTTGCTTTTTACTGGTCGTTCTGGTTTACAATAGTTTCTTTATGGTTTCGTACAATTGTCTCAAGTTTCCGTCTCTTGCAGCCTTTTCCGCCGTCATTGCTAGATCTTCCACATATTTTCGTTTGTCAGCTCTGATGCTCTTCTTCACTTCCCTGTTTGCTTCCGTGTATTCAGCTTGTGCCTTAACTTTCTCTGCTCTTGTTCGGCTGACATTGATTACTGCTCTCTTGTTCCTTCTTTCTTCAATTTTTACAAGAGTATCAACAGAGATCCATTCCTTGTGATGGTACTTCTTGTGACCCAGAACTTCATGACATGTTGAAGTGATTGCCTCCTTAATCTCTTTCCAATTGTTCTCCAATGTTGCTTCCTCTCCATCGAGTATATCGTGCAAGGCCTGGAACCTATTGGTGAGGGTTATCTTGGATTCGTTCAGTTTTACGGTATCCCGAAGAAAGGCCGTATTAAACTTCTGTGATGTTGTCTGCCCCGTTATCCTATATTTCTTGAGTTTCATTTTTATTTTAGCGACCAGCAAGCGGTGATCTGAGTCTATGTCAGCTGCTTCTTGGTTCTCACATCCTCCATGGTCCTTATGAACGTTTTGTTGATAGAAATATGGTCGATTTGGTTCTGAGTAGTGTGATCCGGCGAAATCCATGTATGCGCTTGTGTAGGAATATTGTGCCGCCGATGACCAGTTTGTTGAAGGCACATAGGTTTGCGAATCTCTCACCGTTTTCGTTCCTTTCTCCCAGTCCATGTCGTCCCATGATGTCTTCATATCCAGTGTTGTCCATTCCAACCTTGCGATTTAGGTCTCCCATTAGAATAGCCAAATCCTTTGATGAGCATCTATCGACGATTGACTGCAGCCTTTCGTAGAATTGATCTTTATCGTTTTCATTGTAGTCATTGGTAGGTGCATAACATTGGATGACGTTCATTGTTATGTCCTTTTTCTTCGTTTTGAAGGATGCTTTAATGATCCTAGGTCCATGAGATTTCCATCCTATCAGTGTCTTTTGTGCATGTTTGGTCAGCATCAGTGCAACTGCTTGTGTATGTGAAGCATTTTCCTCCTCACGACCAGAGTATAACAGCAGTTCCCCTGAAGCTAGTCTCAGTTGTCCTACCTGTATGCAATGCGTTTTACTGATGCTGAGCACCTCGAGGTTGTATCTTTTCATTTCTGCCGCAATTTGAAATAGCCTACCAGTCCCACACAATGTTCGAACGTTCCAAGTACCTAAAAGAATGGTTGCTCTGGTTGTCAGAAGAGACATCGGCCCCGTGACTTCCGAGGGAACTCATAATTCTTCTGCCAACTCCCAGGGCAGAGTTAAAATGGTTTGAATTATTTCTTCTGGATGGGGGCGCCAACCCCATGCTCAACCCCTCCTCCTTTACCCGAGCTTGGGACCGGGAGTAGCCCTAAGGGGTCTACAGGCGGAGTTCCAGTTTCAGATTCCCAGCACTATATAGGTTGGTGAAACACCCGTTCAAACGTGCGGCTTTTGTGGGTATGGAAACAGTACTATTAAGTCACTCATTTTTTATATTCGTTTCGTCGAATTCCCTTCATCATTACAATGTGAACTAATGATATCTTGAACTACTACAAAAATATCCCGAGTTTTCCATTGTTTCCCACTGTTTGTTTCCATCTCAAACAGACGTAGAGAAAATAATTTCATACTTAAAGTGAGTGTTCTAAACTCTACTGATTTACGGAGCTGATATCAATGACGTTATGCAAGGAAATATTGTAAAGTTTTGGTAGTTAATTTATCCTGCTTAAGCAAAATTACATTAATATAAGTATATATATATATATATATATATATATATGGTAGGATATTTCTCCATTCTTTAAGCGATATAATTCTTTCGTTCGTCAATGATTCTGTCAGTATACTTTGGTTAATACATACTACAATAATCGAAACATTATAAAGTTCGCTACATATTACCATGGATATATATATATATATATATATATATATATATATATATATATATATAAATTAGTTGGTAACTTTCATTCATAAATATATTCAATCACTATATCCGGTACTTCATGAAGTAGTTTTTTTATTTTGTTGGACTGAAAAATACCAACATCGAAGTAATATATATAGTAAAGGAAATATTATCTCGTTTATCAGAATATAATGACTGACTTTACGGGTTTGACTTTTTCTAGGCAATAGACAGCAAGCTTTCAGTTTGGATCTCATGTTGGTTGTCATTTGTTAGTAAAGCATACCTATAACCTTGAGTAAACTGTTATGGGAAAATTTATAAGTACAAGTCTACCGTTTATGTCAATCCTACAAACACTTATCAATAATAACTCTCTTTTAACCCATACTGATGGATGAAAGCCGTCCAGTATTGCGTATTGACTAAAATCAGAAATGTAGCAATTTCTTGGTACGGATTGAATGCTGTCGGTCAAAAAGCAATGTGGTCAGTAGTTCGAGTGACTCAATATTGCCGTATACTACGCTTGGTTTTTTGTAGTTGAAGACAATTCATAGGAAGTCTTAAATCTATGTTTCTTACTTGCTATTAGTTATCGGCAAGATATACCTACAGTGAAGCGGAACCTGATGTTTTACATCAAATTCAGTATCACAATCATAAACGTTAGCAATGAGCTACTTGTCCTGTAATGAATGGTCTGTCACATGCAGTTTATGACCTGATGCATGTGGTCTTAAAAAATGTGCAAGGCGAAATAAAGTTACTTTATTATACACCTCAGAGTAGCAAGAGTAGTAACAGTATTTGTAGCAGTACAAACTACTAGGTAGAGAAAAAACAGGTGCAATTATATTTTGAGACTAGGTTTTCTATAGGAAGACAACGAATGAAAACGATTTTAGACGATGTTATTCAAAGTTTGCAATCGATTATTACGGTTATCATGTCGACCCTAACCACGTAATCTACATCATCTCACAAATATATGTCCAAATGTCAAATACTACATGCACCCAAGCCACGCCTTTGTTTGAAATTTCCTAGATTTCTTCCAGAATACTATCACACGAAGCAATATCGTACGTCGAGGTAGTCAGTGGTCGATGATATGTAATACATTGCCCAATTACCTTAACTAATGAAGACTCACTTTTTCATCAATCGATTTCTTATACCGATTAAAGGGTTGTGAAGATAGTTGAGTTTCATTGAAATCATGAATTGATCATCGTTAAACCACCATTAGAAACCTGGATTCACTGGACGGCCGTTTCGTCCTAGTGAGTGACTCATTAACAGTGCGGATACACGACGACCGATGGCGGGAATCAGATTCAGGACCTTCGCTTTCGAGCACGAACTTTTGACCTCTGGAATATTGAACCAGCATCCAACGGTGTTAGTATCTAACTTCAATCAATCCATGAGCTTGCGCAACTTCATCCACTGTCTTCTTTACTTATTTTTCTTACCTATCTTCATCTAGTAGCTTGTTTGACCTCAACATTGATAATTTCACAGCCCCTCAAAGGCATCTGTGATCCAATACTGGTGACCTATGAATAACCTCCATAAAGTAGAACAGGACGAGGTGTTGTGTTATACACTCGCACTGTGGTTTAAAAACAGACTTCTTGCCTACGACACAGGTGATGCATGTTGACAAAGCCAAGTGAGCTTCTTAAATCCCTTCTTAGTTTCCGTCAAAAACTAATCAGGGCCGACATAATCTCTGAGACAAGTGAAGTTCTCGATACGCTCAACCACTTCCGTTTTGATCATTAATTCAGGCATTAAAACGGACTAATCCTGAAGCAAAATTATGTCGTTAGGAGTGATTCCTGCGTGATTTTTACAATGAGAGTTTTGTTTTTTCTCATAAACTGGATTGAACGACAATCGAGATCACTCAGATGAAATTATGCCTAGTTCCCAGACTCTTTATAAGATCCTAGTTAACTTAAGTGCCAAAACTGAACCAAGCTACTCACTGGTATCGACAGTCACTTCAAATGAACCGTCTGATTCCCTTATTTTTCGCTTACATCTTAACCTAGCTAAGAGTTGGGGGCTTGAAATGATTCATTATTCAAGTCTTTCGCGGATGAAGAGTAACCCACCGTTTTGATTGGCTGAATTACGAATGAATGGTGGCACTATCTTTTTGATATGTGTTACACTCGTCACTAGGTATGCTTAAAACTATTACGGGTTCACCTTAGTCGATAAACGAGAACGAGACAATGAACCAATGCCCAGGTAGGTTACTCTGATCCGTTGACCCAAAAGTAGCAACGAGAGGTCTTGATATAGAGTAGAAAGCGTATTCTACAAACACCTAGCCAGCACACAAATTGCGTTTATTTATACTCCATAGAGACGTCCTTGGGAGAGTCACAAAACAGCATACTAAAATAACACAGTGACCAATAGGAGCCAAGGCTTTTCCTGGTGGGAAATGTGATCTCAAGGTCAACTGGTCAGCCCATGAATAAAATCCAAAATGAAGACATTTATCCAGCGAGTTCTGGGGATCTGACATCCCCAACATTATGATTTCACCAAAGGTCGGATTTCTAACGCCTATTTGCATCATAAATCAGGGCAGATATCAACTCTTATCTATTACCGCTGCCTATCTCAATGTGTTCATTATTCTTAGTAAATATTACGAGTCCTACCTTCAATATGAGAAGTTTAATTCGTTATCAGAATTATTATTTAAAAAATCAATACGCATAGTGAAACATGGTGATTATTCAATTAGTAAAAGAAACTACCATCCAAATAATTATTATGTCGACATTATATATAAAGTAACTTACTATTTCTTGAGCCATCAAAGCTTGAATCTAATTCCGTCGGAGGTGCATAGTTGATTGATGGAGTTTCTAGATTATTCGAATGACATTTACATGGCAATTGAATACATTTACATTGAAACAAACTAGAATTATGCTGTGTATTAACAAAATCCAATGTAACATCTTCATTGGATTCCGATGATAGTTTCATTGATATCGCCTCTCCTTTTTTTTGATTTTCTAATGTTTCAGAAATCATTTTCGAATTATTATGATTTGTTGAAATTGTATTCACTGGTGTATAAGAAGATTTTGCTAGAATATATTCTTGTATTGTAATCTGTGCACAACTCATCATTTAATGTTAACCCATATGTATTGTATTAATTGATTAAGGATTTTAAAATATTTAGTTTCTTATCGTCATTGGGTATCATCACTGATATTTTTTTATTATTTTCATTCAAACGTGGAATTATAATGAATTCAAACATTGATAAAATATGATGAAAATTGAACAGGTGGTAATACGCAATATAAATTGATTGTTGAATAGACGAAACAAATTCATAACACAATTTTATTTGTTTTAATGCGCACAGCTTAATACATGCACAATTATTAGTTCACACTCATATACCTAAGTGAACAAATGAATGAATATGAACATTTAGGTTTAATAGGCAACTGGTTGATATATATATATATATATATATATATATATATATATATATATGTATATATATGGTTGTGCACACAACACAGAATCGTGTGATTCCGTTGTTTTAATTAACACTACAAATTTTGATTATTTTGTTTCTCAATATGATTTTATTTACTTGAATGAGAAAAAAAAAAGAAACTACTCATAAATTTCAAGTTTTGTGCTTGAAGTTTATGTGAAATAAAATTTAAATTGAAAATAAATATTTGAAATAAGGATAAGTTTTTTATTTGTGAAGCACTATATCAATTTATCATGTTTTTTTGAACTAAAATTAATAATTCCCCCCAAGTTCGACACAAATGATAAAGAGTAAGACTGATTAGTGTCCAATAGTCGGAGACAGAATGCCAAGCTTTGTATAGAAGATTTATTCTACTAATGAGAATTAAGTTCACATAGCATGCAGTTCTAGTATAAAAGGAAATATATTTATAGTGCCATTGGTGAGAGAGTAACAAAATGATATACTAGAATTTCAGTGAACCAATAGAGTAATGAAGTCATTCTAGGCGAGAAAAATGCTAACTAGCCACAATGAAAATGCTGTCAGTAAAAATGCCAGAATCCAAATCTATTTGTAACTGATCATAAAGAAGGCGTTTTTGGCTAGAGATCCCAGCTGGTTCGCCATCGAACCGTAAGCATCCACATGGGACTGAACATACGATTTTTAAGTCGGACAAAGTGCATAGAGTTGGTATTTAATGCTTCGACTCCCCTAGTCTTAGTAGGGTTAAAATGAATTTTATATGTTTTTTTCGACAGAATTGCATTTAACCATTGGGATGCTCCTAGTGATTAATATTACTAAATAGTCCTGAGTAAAGTAGGGAAATAATAGATATTCTGGTTAGCTAAAATGATTTATTAGTATACTTTTACGAAATGTCATATACCAACAAATAAATGTCCATAAGTTCACTTGTACGAGGGCTGGTGATACAAATCAACTACCTGAACCAAGGGAGAAAAAAAAAGGCTGAAAGGTTGAAAGTTGACATCCTTGTTAGAGAAACTGTTGTTTGTTACAGAGTTAAAGATAACTAGTAAAACATGCACAACATAAAGATTTCGTGATTATAAGAAATCACTAGCAAAACATTATCTACAGTTTAAAATAAACTCATATAGTGTTTTTGATTAACTTAAAAGCAATAAAGAGTACACTTGATTGATAAAACATGGTCAAAAGTCACTTTGATAGTTCACCACAAACCAATAAGAGTAAATAATCCATTTCCAATACAAATTATTGACTAGTGTAACATGTGTGCATAGAATGCTAAAATAGATATGTTTGAATTGACAGAAAAAAAATTTCACATGATTGACAAACAATTCATCAAATATTTTTTTTGTTTCATTCACTTACATTCTTAACTATTGATCTTTGATTTGTCAGTTTCTTTTTTTTAAAATTCAAAATGAACTTAACAATATGGTAGAGTTTAGCATCAATTTTATCAGATAAACAGTTGAACAATTAATGTCTGGTATCATGGTTGTTGAAATAGTTGTCTCAAAAAACAACAACAACAAAATATTCATGTTAGCTAGTAGGCCTCTTTTGATACTGTTCTTCAGACTTTTAAAAACAGTTCATAACTTACATGTAAACAATACTCGTGAAATATTATGCAAACATAAGATTGAAATTGCATTGTTCTGGTTGTTTGTTTTTTTAAATCACATTGTATATTATTTACCTAGTATAAACAACCGCGCTTTTTTTTTCAACGAAGATCAATATTTGTAAACTGTATGAAATATATTTGATGAATTATTTTATAAGTATATTGTTTATTAAAAAATCTTCATTCGTTAAACCGCTAAAAAATATTTATTTACTGCTTGAGTTTGTTGTAGTAAAGTAATCTACATAGTTAAAATAGTTGTTTCATAATAAATTCAACTTCACATTTTATTCTTTATTAAATTTCATATAGGGTAATATGAGATATTTTCAGGCAGAGTTTTGGAGGTTTGTGTTTTTACACATTTGAAATCATCAATCAATCATTGTTAGACCACCATTAGAAACCTGGAAGCACTGGACGGCCGTTTCGTCCTGGTATGGGACTCATCAGCAGTGCGCATCCATATACGAGAATATAAAATTGTCATGAATTGTAAAGGTTGTCAATCGTTGACTAATGAGATTCACGTTCGAAACGAAGTATAATCGGTATGAGATTTAAGTTATATTATTTAGACAATGATTAATATGTTACGTTTTTCGAGGTAATCGGAAAGAGATCATGGGTTCGAGTTTGACACTGGTTACTTGTAATTAGCAATGTGCAACTATAAGAAAGTTTTTTAAGACACTGGCACTAGAGTCAGCCAGTGCCCGCAATCGGAAGTGCTACTATTCAGTCATTTGTCCGGGGGTCACCCAGATCGATTTATATCCTGTCAAGAATTATAGATGTAGACACAAGACTTCAGCATACAGTAGGGGCAAAGATTATGCTTTTGTATCATATCTTTGACTAAACACTCTCGTGCCATACTAGTGTCCGCTTTATCGAGACAAGCTGCACACGATCAAGCAGTTATCGAGTACACACAATGCATTTCTTATATATGGCATCAAAACACTTGGTTTTTAGTCAGTAGGTTAGAGATTATAATTTCATCCTACCTACTTCAATTTGAACAGATGGTTAGCATTATATATATATATATATATAGAGAGAGAGAGAGAGAGAGACTTGTACATTGTTCTTACTATCTTATTTTTCTTACTGCATAAGCGTTCATAGCGACTTTATTCCACAGAAAACCAACAACCTAAAAACGTTAACCATAAAAAACAGTTCTAACCGTCTAAACTCTGTCCTGGCAGTTAGAAGGTCATCATTTAGAAGAGGTATGACGTCTCATGATGAAAGCTGAGTTTCTTCAGAAGTCACGAGATCGATGCCTTTTTCTGATAGCTAGATCAGCCATTAATTTAAGCACGTGAACTATTCATACATTGTGGGGGACCGGGGAAACTATTCATGTTTCTGCGGAAATGAGAATATATAACTTGGTTGAACGTGGAATCAGTGAAACACATTAGACGTAAGTCGGCATCACGCCGAGAATTAGAAGCAGACATGAAAAAAATGGATAGTAAGACAATTTTACAAGTAAATATTCCATGTGAAAAAAAATGTTCACTCATATTGTTTTTAAAACCATATTAATAGCTGAAACCATTTTAAATATTTGGATAATTATATTTTAGAAATGTAGGAAAATGTTTTTTTTGTTTATGGAAAATTCGATAAATTATTTGGAAATAGTAGGTATGCATTTAATCATTTAAATTAATGAAAAAAATTTAAAGACAAATGATAATATCTAGTCTATTCTCAAGAAAAAAATTAACTAGATTGTACAAAATGTATTGCGTGTATACATTATACACAATTCAAATGAATTTTATCAACTCATTACAGACATTTTTTGTCAGTTGTTCATACAGTATGTAATTCATTCGATAGGATAATCATTAATTAACCGGTGAGTATTCTTATTCAGATACACTTATTTTACAGCCATTAATATGTTAGTAATGAATCATTGAAAGCAAACAAATTGATCAGTTTAACGCATTGACAGAATATAAGTTCTTGTACTCGGCTTGGAATTACACTTTAGTTGTGTGACAGTTCATAATACTATAACCGGATATCTGAACTGACTTCCTAATGTATGACCTCGTAATTAAAAGACAAGTACTTTAACTATCAAACTACCGCTTCGCTTGATAAAAAGAGATAGTTTTACTCAGTATTTTCACATCTATAAGTTTAACATCATAATTATTAAATTAGCAAATGTGACCATACTAGCCTTAACTAATCGATGTTTACCTCTTATTGGTTTTATTTATTTAGCAAGATGACATCAACCACGGGAGTATGCTCATAGAGACATATGTTGATAGTTACAGATGATTAAAATGGCATTTTTAGTGAAAATGATACTCTTCTGTGTGCAATACTCCTCGAGTAAATGCCTGAAAATGGTTGATGCCGCAAGTATAATCAAAACTAAAAAGGGATGGTCTACGTCATACTAAATTTATAGTTGTAGTTGAAAGAGTAATACACTAAGAATAAAATAAGTTTAATCTTTTAATTTTATGATTTTTTAAAAATAATAAATTATTATCGAACGATTTTTATTTTTAAAATTTATTGCCCGGTAGAATGAATCTTAGTCTTAATTACTGTTGTAGAAATTTTCGTCTAAAAGAATAGTTTCTTTTTCTCAGCAGGGTAACATAATTCAAACAGTTGATTCCAATGTAAGAAAAAAGTAGTTCGATCATGATAAGTTTGTGCGTCTTCATCGCAGTCATATTTGATGTGATACTGTCTCTAGTGTTATGAATAAAATTTTGTTGATAGTTTATGCAATAAATTGTCATTATCGATGACACGACATCTAATGACTACTGATCCGAAATCTACATTTAGTTTTAGATGATATAAGCTATGAGTATGGGAAGTTCGAAGTTAGAGACAAACATCATTTGTCTAAAAATAATATACCCATTGTGTAATACAGAGGTCATGGGCTCAAGCTCTATGGAGTTATGATTGCTCGTTAATGAAGTTTCTCAAATTAAGACAGCTCAGCGGAGCCTAAGTTTATAACAGATTTCCAGGTAGTGCTACTTCTTGGAAAGACCTATTTACAAACTTTATACATAAAATACTCATAAATAAACTTTTTGTTGAGAAATTCACTCTGTAAACAGATTTCATTAACTTGATATAATTAAAGAATAGTTCATAAATTAATGTAACCAAACCCAAAAGAATATCCTAAGTTTTTTGAACTTCAATATATGTCTAACAGGTTCATACTCTCAATATGTTTTGCTGATTAAATCAGAGGTTGAATATTATATTATTAGGTCAGAGAAAGCAATCTACGGATTTTAAGTCCAGTGGATGTAAGATACATAGCATTCCTGTTTGAATTTATGTTTTCAACCATTGACACGAACAAATGTTTATATGTTTTGAACAAATTAATAGTATATGATTTTCAAATTATTATTGACTATTTACGTGCTGTTAATTATATTATCATGATCAAATTAAATACTGACATTTTAAGTGTATAAAAACAAAAACTAATTTAAACAATCTGTACAGGTCAATCAACATACAAGGTCACCTGGTTTAATTTCGACCAGCAGATTAGTGACACATGAACAAATATGGATTTCAGGTTGAACAGATTTGTCACGAATAATCTCAGAAACATGAAGACATACTCAGACCTCATTCTAACCTTTTTTGTCATTAACTGAATGACATATTCCTGTTTTGCTTTAAAACCATCTTGTCACTATCTGTCAGTGAATATAAGTGACAAGTTTTTAGGTGAGGATCAACTGCCACAAAATGTATGCTTACAACACATTCTGTAGTATTGATTACTATTGAGATTCCAGAAACTGTTAGTCACACGGTAAGGTCGAAAATACACGTAAAAATTATTTAGTTTAGTTTTAAAGAACTACACCTGACTGTCATTCTTTAATTATAACTTTATTTAGAACATTCGAAAACTCATTACTCTAATGCTTTACTTCTACTTATAGCCTTTTCATATTGAACTTCGATCGGAGAAGCAATGTTGTTAATCTATTCAGAAATTATTTCGAACCGATCATATTGAAGTTTCAGCCAACTATCACGATAGTTCATCATTGGTCCCTCCCTTAGGTTTACTAATCTTTATCTAAATAAGTTTAATAGTATTCATTTCACATTTTTCGCAAAATAAACTCCTTTTACTTTTAATCTTCTGCTGACTGATAATGAATACGACGTAAACGATGTTATGAAATTAAATTTGCCACATTTGTGCCATTACATTTTTTCGCTCCTTATTAAATAATTATTACTATCAGTCGGATATATTCATTGATAGTGAACTAAATACTTGAAACCTTGAATAGTTAAATTTATTTAAGTTATTAAATAAAATTGAACAATGATTACTTAGGTTTTTTTGAATTTAAATTAAAATAATTTTCAAAAAAACTTTAAATAGCAGTATATTTAAAATTGATAAACCATTCAAATGAACTTTCGTTGTACAGGGAAAAGGTAACACAGTGTACAAAGAGATTTTTTTGAAATTTTTATATAATTAGCATTATCGTTATCTTGAGTTTTTTTTCTAATTATTTAAAAATATCCGAAATACATTTCCGTAAATTCGAGTGAAATGATAAAGTATTTATGACATGCAGAACCTTGAGTTCATATGTATATTTGAATGCTTAATAATGTCATTTGAAGAGTGTACATTTAGTTTGTTTGCTTGTCGACTAAGGAGTGATTGAAATCTTATTCTATCTAGAGTTTTGTTGTATTTTGTTCGTTACTTTATAATTATTATTAGTTTCTAGAATGTACAACATCTTGTACATTTCCACCTTCTACTCATGGCTTTACAATGTCTGGAAAAAGAAGGTGAATCAACAGCTTTGATATTATTCATTATAACTCTGTAACGGCGGAGTAAAATCAATAACTGCATAGCAATCAGAAATATACTCATGTCCGGGAAGCAACTTACCAAAAACTCTTATTTTTAGGTCCATCGTCACATGAAGCCGTAGGTTGGTATAGCTAAAATGTCCAAATTAAGAGAAGCAACGACTATTGAGTGCTTCCAACTCTTCAGTCATTCTCCTACATATCAATTTGTAGCTAACTTATTTAAAAATGATACAAAATCTCCAGTGAATAGTCTTCGTGACTATTGTATGCATATTTATTGATTACATGTTAGGAGCTATCTAACTTTTAAGACATTCTAATCTAATGTAATGTAGTTCATTGATTTTTGTAAACTTTTAATCACCAGAATGCCAAATTTTATGCGGTTAAAAATTCATGTATTAAATGATATGATATTGTAAATTATTATCCAACATTTTACTGATAAATATATGATCACATTGAAATTTATTTGTGAAATCAATAATAATAATTATTATTATTATTATTATGTCTGTGGTTAATAATAGTAATAATAATTAGTTTTATGTAAAACTGTTTTATGACTTGTTCGATATCAGAGTGCATTATTACAAGCAATAGCCAGCTAGTTAGAAAATAATATCAATCAACCAGTACTACTACTACGACTACTTACCTAAGTAGTCGATTCTGTACGCAGGAATTGTTTTAGATCTAAGTGTTTGATCAAGCCATATCCACATAGTGCGATAAATTGCTGTACTTAGGTAGGTGTACTATTTTTAAAAAGTTAATATGTCACCTTTAGTGTAACTATACTACTGATAAATTCAAATGTAAACAAGCTGAAAGGGTGTCACCCACTAGAAGCTATGATATTTTGCAATTCAATACTTCAGTAACTCACAACTGTAAAAACCAAAAAAATGTAGCATATGAAAATTGATAAAAAGTTTTGCGGAGCAATTTATTAAAGTTAGTTGAACAGAATATTGTCATTTGTGCATTAGAGTAAGAAGGAAAATTACATAAAATTTACAAGGAAGACATGAATGAATAACTATTGCCCTATAGCTTACATTAAGCGGCTGTAATAAATAGCTCTAAACATGATATTGTTGTCGCTAATGTAAAACAAAAATATATTAAATAAAATATCAATTAAATTTTTGACTTACATTCATTTATTTTAAAATAAGAGTACAATGTATATTAGTGCAAAAATTAGGACATGAATTATTTTAGATAAAAAACTAATTTAATCCTTGAATGACCTTCAAGCTGAATTGGCCAATAGTTTTCATCTGACTCATGACCAATCGAATGAAAAGTTATACTACTATTCATAGTGAATCACAATCAGACGAAATAAAATTTAATGTGTAGGTAAATGGAGATTTTCATTCAACTAATGAAAATTCAAGAGATAAACATTTTAATCATAACCTAAAATTGGACTGTTATAAAATGTCGAGAGAATGCGTATACAATCAATAATAATTAGGCGTAGAGATTATATCTATCTATTAACCATGATTACTAAGTGTATTTAACTAATTGAACATGTCGGTTTACAAGTGTTAACATTACATACAAACAAAATATTCACTATATTCATTCACAAATCATAATTCAAGATTACAATGTATGTTTTTCTTTCTTCCCACAAATAAAGAAGTATTTGCATTACTGGATATATATTTCATACGGATTATTAGCTAGCTTCATATGATTTTTAAAAATTTTCTTTTAAACATGAATAAACACTGTTTGTTTCTTTAAAAAAGAAATGTTGAAATATCAAATAATTAATTCAAACTAATGTCAGAGGTTGATGTTATCGACATTTTTGATGGATCTTAAAAAATACATGTTCATCTTATCTAATATAAGCTAGTGGGCGAATACCGCAGTAGATATATTTCAGTCTTTTTGATATAAATGAAAATAAGTTTACAAATACCATTTGGTAAAGTCGATCATTTGAACTAGTCCTATGATCGTATCGATGGGAATTAACGTATTGAGGTATCAGGCTGTAATTCACCACTTTGGAAATCATATCTCTACAGAATGGTTTTGTACTAAAACCAGAAGAAATAGTTCTTATGCCTAATGTTGATCAATTCTAAAATATAGAATCTAACTCAAGACATTCAGATTTCTTGTTAAAGAGAATGTTTCGTAAGATTGAATTAAATATCCCGCAGCTCAGTAGTCAACTGTGAAATTTTAAACAACATACTAAAACTCACTGATTTTCATCAGTTCCCTAACTGATGTCATTAGTTTACTAAATGTATTGACTGATACTTCATAGACATTTATGTACTATAAGTTATTCAACTAATAATTATTTCAGAAATGATTTTCAATCTATATTTTGACTATATCAGTTTGACTGGCTTTCACTATTTTTTTCAGCATGTCCTACCGAGCAGTTTCGGTTACTAATCTGTTCATTTAGTGTGTGTTCTATGTGTTAGTGCATAATTCTCACTGAACACTTCGTTTTGAGTCCTAATTTTCATGATGATCTTCTCGTGAACTAATCCGTTGGGATACGACACACTGGATTAGTTCGTTTAAAACAAATGTAAATAACTTGAAACTCTTGAAATTAAATCTTCACTAAACATATGCTCAAATATGCATTACTTATCCACTAAAATAATAGAAAAATGACCGAGAGTGTTAAGCACGAACATCCAAAACGTTGTTCATAAAATTTACCATCAGTTTTCGATAGATAAATCAATATTAAATACAAAATCATGATTTACAATGAATTCTCATATTGATCATTGATTCTGACTTTTGTATACTGCCATATCGTTAATGAAGTGAATTCTAGAACATTCTAGCCACTGGTAATCAAATTTCTATCCGTTTTTTTCAAAAAACTGATTTCCTTAATTGATGCATTCCAATTCCAATAATTGTGATATTTTTTTGCCCAGAAGATGTTAATTAAAATAAATTAGCCGATAATTCAGCAGATAACATCGAACGATTATTGATTTACTCGTTTATATATATATATCATTCCTTCTTATATTATTGTACCTGTAATTTTTTATGATATTTTTTTTCCATCTTTCACTTTCTATTCATTTGAACAAAAGTTAATTTTAGATTGTAAGTGGAATCTAATAATGCTTGTTTCGCTTTATTTGATACTCTTCAGTCAAATACATTTACATTCCAAAGTTGATTTTCACACTGAAACTTGAAACCGGTATTTATTGCGTCTCAATAAGGAAGGTATAGTTCAAATCAAAATCATATTCTAATTTTCGTATATTTCAACAATGAAAATCAAGCATTTGTGACAACGCAATGAGTAGATTAAACCAAATTTTCGAATGTTTTCTGGGTCCAGTGTAAGCCACTTCTTCAAAGAATAAATATATGTATATATATCTCAAGTACAAATTCTTTAAAAATACACGATCATCAAACAATGGGCATTTTTAGTTCAACTGACTAGTATTTTCTATAAATGCAGTAAAATAAGAACAGAGAGTTTTAAGTAATACCTTTAGAAGAAATGTATACAGTAGAGAGTTCATAAATATACACATCTACACAAAAGCATCAATTAGATTACTAGTTTATGTATTAAACAAAACCACCCATTAGGACATGAAGAACTGAGAAGAAAATAATATATATTTCCTCAAAATCCGGCTGTAACATTCATACTAAAAGTTCATATACGTAGACTGGATTCTTCTTTTGATAATGGTTTATCCATCCGCTATTTTTAAGCAAATCACGTTGGTAAATACATTCGAATGCGTTTTCTATGTTTGTGGATCCCTTCCACTTCTGTTAAGTAAAATGTACTCATAATTATAAAGAGATTTGTTGTATTCCGCCAAACAGTTTAGCAAATGTAGTAGTCACTGACTGAGTCACAACACACACACACGTACACCCTCACACATATCCAGTCTCGTTGCTTTGTAATTTTCCCAATGTAAATTAATTTAATTGATCAAAAAACAATTTTTCACACTATCTTTTACTTATTTCATATTTCATACATTATGCAACTTTCGAGCATTTGATATAACTATTACTACTTCTTCACTCAGTATTATCGATAAATCTATTCTGTTCAGGACTGTTATTGACCAGTTTCTTTGGCATATGTTCATCCTGTGCGGACTGTCTCGATATTACCTTCAGGTTACAAGAATTGCTAGCAGTAGATGGACCAATATATATATATATATATATATATATATATATATATATATATATATATATATACCAGCCTTACAATTCTGTATTTAGACTTATTTTGACACTTGAAAGTGTGATTATTGTATCAAAGTGACCATTGAGGAAATGAAAACATCAGCCAATACATTTTAGACTCTTCTTTAGCCCGAGAAGAAAGAAACAAGCAATATGTAGTGTATACTTATATGTCAAGCGCAAATGGCTTGTCTTAGCCTTCGGACAAGTTAACTGATCCATTCTTCTCGAGTTACTCACACATCTTTCATTCTTGTCCATTATTCGCTTATGATTTTGGTTCTCTTTACTTCAGTGTATATGTTCATTGCTTGCTTTACCTACTACATGTCTAGTTTATATTTGTCTGACCATAAATCCTAGTTGTGTGTCGTCAGCTGAGCTAGCCTACTCGCCTTCGCTTCAATTCGCTTCTCTTTTTTAAGCTTTTCATTCTTATGTCTGTTTGTTTACAGAATGCATGAAATAAATTCATCCTATTACTGCCATCGCAGAAACGGGGTTAGCGAAATCGAATGTACGGAAAATCAGATGGAATATTTATTTCATAGCATATTTAATTGCTTGTCTGAATTGGAATCAGATTCTAGGCCACCAGAAATACTAACATATGATGGTATAAAAATATCAAATACAGATTTTCATTTCGATTAAGTGAAAAAAGACGTAGAACTAAATTCACCATAAACTCCCACAGATAATGCTAGGTTAATGGTCTTTTTAAGATTGCACAGGAAAAGCTCTGAACATACGTTACAAGGATGGTAAAACTTCATAAGATATGAAAAAATAAATTCATCAAACACTTAACTACTACTTATTAAAAAACAGCGATATAATCAATTATACTATATTTTTAGATAGTTCTTTTGAATATTTTGTCATAAATGAAGGTTTGTGGACATCCTATTATTTTCATAGTTGAAACCACATGCACATCCAAGATCCCCACAAGTGGGAATCAAAGGTCCTGGGCCTCGAAATTTTAAACAGTTGTCTAGGTTAGCTTTAAAATCTGAAAATAAAAATTGTTCATTTGTACATCTATAGATTTATTAGAACTAAGATGATCATTTTCTATTCATACACTGTCGATACCGAAGTCATGTAGTGAGAATTGTTGGAGTTAATTGTACAGCTTCCGAACTTGTTTTTAGCCGTAGAAAATTTCGGCCTCAAATTCATAACTGAAATCTCATTCAGATCTAGATCCTCTTCTTGTTATGTTCGTCACTAGGTACGCTTGAAGCTATTACGAGTTCACCAGCGTCCAGGTAGGCTACCTTGAATCCCAAACTGCAAAACAGAAGTCTTGACAAGCGTAGAAAGTATATTCTACAACACCCAGCAAGCACAATGCAATCAAGCACACAACTCTCGTTTATTTATACATCATAGAAAAGTCTTTGGGACAGTCAGGAAAATAGCACACTAAAATACACAGTAGCCAATCACAGCCATGGATTTTCCTGGTGGGAAATGAAATCTCAAGGTCAACTGATCAGCCCATGCTCGCAAACGTGAAATCCAAAATAAGGCATTTATCAAGCGAGTTCTGGGGATCTAACATCCCCAACATCTTTCCGTTTTTCTTTTGATTGTTTAAGCAGAATGGCGCTCTAAAGTTGCATCTAAATACTTACAGTGAATTATAGCTTGTGTAAGTTGATATTGTAAATATGCGAGTGTACCTCGAGCTTCTATTAGTAGACCAAACAGAATTTTCAGTTATATTTTCAAGTGCATCATCGAGTCTGTAAACATAAAGAAATATATAAGATATTGTTTCCAAATAAGCCAGATATAACTTATGATAATGAACAAAATGTATAGATCATGTTGATTTATTTTGTTAACAGCATATTGAAGGATAAAAATGTAAAGTTTTCTTTCAATGCATGATGCCAATAATTATCTTCCGACACTTTGTAAAAGCTTAAAAAGACAAATAAATATATTTTAATTCATTCAATGAGATAAACCAGTGAGTTTTTACAAGTTTCAGTGAATATTGTATAATTTTGTTTAGCTGCAAATTCTACATTTGTCATCTAAATATGTATTTGTTTTGTATAGGTAAAGTGATATTGTCAAGTAAAGTAAAAACTATTGATGCTCTTTTATTTGTTAAAGGCTCAAGTTACATTCTACATAGTAAGTCAAGAAATCAAGATCATTAACGTATAGTCATTATACATAACTAGTTCCTATTCACTAATATTAAGTTGATAGACTTTAGATGAATATTTGAGTTCACTGTTTGAGTTTATTTGATGAAAAGATCATCGGCAAGTATCTAATCAATTGTTCATTACTGTTCATTAACAACACTCATCTATACGTTCAGAATAGAGCCAAAATTAAATTATATCCTATCGGTATCCTTATTTTACTTCATTAAGCTGAGTACGGACATAGGAGTGAAGTATTCTCTCATTAACTCTATATTACTAATATCATTGTCTAGTGGTATGTTTAAACATCCAGTAATTTTCGTTAAAAAGAATTTTTAAATCCAATAAGAAAATAACTTTGTTTTCAGGAAAAAATGGCCATCCTACTTCTATCTAAATTTTCTATATTAAACTAACACTCCAGTCTATGACTTTACAAAAATTTGTTTTAACTATGTTGACTTTAGTAACTGGATGGTATGACTAATCTAAAGTGGTCTTGTGATAGAATGAACAAGTCTGTACTGGTTGAATTAGTTACATGAATATTCTCACAAGTATATTTGTAAGTGATGCTTTATTTTTCAGTGAATCCCATGAAATTCAAAAAGTCTATATAAAATGTCCAAGTTCTATAAATGAGAGTGAGAAAGTGTTAATATTGTTGATATGTATAGTACATTAGTTTCACACTTTACTTTGAAGTCTAACACTTTCAGTGTCAGTCATGTTGAAAACTGGAAATTATGATTTAAACTATATAAAAACATCCTTGTACTTTCTTATTCACTCTTAAATTGTCCCAAAGAAAGCTTTTTGTTTGAATCATTCCAATACTGTTTCCTATTTTTCGAAAAGTAACACTCTCATTTTCAAAGAGACAAACTAATATTCTAGTAAATTTTTTGTTGTAACGTGTACATCTGTAACTTACAAATGAGTTGCATAAGATAATAGAGAATTTTCCCTATCTGATAAATACCATCATGATTATTAGTAATAAGCAATAAAAATCTGTAAATTTGTGTTCCATAAGAAATTCCTGACTTCTAGGTTAAGTGGTTAAAAGAAAGTACCGATATTTGTGACAGTTGTGTCAATTTAACAACACATTTATTTGGTTATTATTGATTAAAAGAGACGTGAACTGAGACATAATATTCCATTTTACTCATTCCTATCATTTTGATTGTTTAAGGCATTTTCCTGGCTATTTAAATAAAAGGAAGTTCTAAAAATCTTCATCTGAATAGTTTACATTCACAATAATTCCCGAACAATAATAAACGATCTATTTCTTACTTAGTTTAAAGTTTATTTCAGAATGTAAATTCTTCTTAATTTGATAATCTTCAAACATATAACATTGAATATTGACGGGCTAATAGAAAAATATACTTCTGCTTTAATTTTATTGGGTAATAAAAATTGAAATTTTATGACTGGCTGATTTACTTTGATGTGATGGTACTTGGATTTTAGATAACTGAGGCAAGATCGAAGTGTATGCAATCAGTCTTAGCTATGTTCAGGAAAATTAAATTTTCCATCCGCTAAGGATTTAGAAATCAAGGAATATACCCTTAAGTTTACTTGGATAAATCTTAACAAGTTCTGTAACGTCAACCCTGTAACTTGCTTCAGTCATGTTAAAACTGTTGAGGATTATTAGCCTTATCTGAGATAGTGATAATCAATTAGCTTGAAACCATTTGTACACATACTCAAAAAGCCCTCAGTTCCATACCTCTTTGTAAGCCTACATTGTTTCTGTGCTGTGAGTAGGTGATTATCATTGATAACTTGGAGGTCGTGAATATTATCTACTTTTTGTCAAATCTTAAAATTAAATTTCACTAATGTAGTGAATTTATATTTTCGAGTGAGTAGTTGTTTTGTGCAGCTCGAGAGACTTACTCCTAAAAAGAAGTTGGTGTTTACTCCTTTTAGCTAATATTTTGTGTTTCATTTTATACTACTTATAAATTCATCAGTAAGTCGGTTAAATACGGCTATTTTATCCAGCCTTTGTATTTATATTTCAAATAATTGATTCATCATAGTCGATCTGAACGTTCCTCAGTTTAATAAATGAGATACATTTCAAATATTATATTTTGCAATACTCAATTTGCACCTTACATTTTTAGTACAGATTAGATCTATATGTATATTCAACTTAAACACACTTGTGCTGATGGAAATGTTGAAGTGTTTAGACTGGATTAAATAATTTCTGAAATTATTACTTTAAAATACTGAAAGTCTCATTACAGAAATATCTGTTCCATTTTATCACATTTAATGAACGTGTTTGTAGTTAAAGAGTTGTCAACAATATATGACTTTCAGTTTCACTTTTTGATCTCATACCACTAAAAACATGGAGGTAGAGTTATATGTACTGAGCAGTATGGATGATATTACTCACTTCACAAGAAAACATATTTATGATTGCAAAAGAAGCGAGAATTATGTGAGTTTAGTCACATCATGTCACAATGCATTCATGGTTATGAAGTGATAATGATATGAAACCTTAAATCTAATACGTACGTATTTTGATATAGCTAAAGAAATAACCAGGGTAACTATAAAATCTAGTCCAACCTTACTTAAACATATTATTTGGAGAAAGAAACAATCACTATATGCATAGATATGAAAATTTTACAGAAGAAAGTTAATTTAACCAAATAACTCATTTAAACATGTTAGTTATTTTCGACTATTACCCCCATTGGAGCATAGGCAACCTGCCAGCATTTTCGAACCTAATCTATGATGGGCCTTCCTTTCTAGTTCTGTCCAGTTGATGTTCATCCTTCTCATGTCTGTCTCCAAGTTCCCGCTCCATACAGTAGAACTGTTTTGTCAATTGTAATGAAAATTCCGCAGTGTCAAGGAAGCCTCCATTGTATTGTCCTGTCCACTCAACCAAATGCTTTCTTGTAGTCAATGAAGTTGATGTAGAATGGTTAACTTTATTCAGTTGATTGCTCCACAGTGATCAGTAATGCTGCAATTTGGTCGGTACTTGATCGGTCTACAGAGTCCTTCATTCTGTTTAACAACACTGTTGAAGGCGTTTCCTGATATTGAGAGAAGAGTGATTTCTGGTGTCCTTCTTCCCAGTCTGGAAGTACTTGTTATTTCTCAGCTGGTATATCATTTGCCGCTGTTAATTTGTCTGATGGCCAAGCTGAATTTTCAGTTATTAATGAATGAACATCGATTAGGAGGTCTGTATGTGCTACTTCGATCTTGAGTGGGTTCAATGGCGCTGGATGATTCAGGAGTTCCACTTGTTTCCCTATTCTTCAAAGTCAGTGACTGCTTTGTCTTCCTTGCTTTCCATTGCTCATGATGTTTATTGTGTTTTCCAGCAAGCTTCTTCATTTTATCGTACAATTGTCCCATGTTTCCGTCTCTTGCAGCTTTTCCTGCCGTCACTGCCAGATCTTTCACGTATTTACACTTGTCGGCTCTGATGTTCCTCTTTACTTGCTTGTTTGCTTCCGTGTATTCAGCTTGCGTCTTGGCTTTCACTGCTTTTGTTCGGCTGGTGTTGATTGCTGCCTTCTTGTTCTTACTTTCTTAAATTTTTTCAAGAGTACCAACAGAGATCCATTCCTTGTGATGGATGGTACTTCTTGTGACCCGGAACCTCCTGACATGTTGAAGTGATAGGCTTCTTGACTCCTTTCTAATTTTTCTCCAAGGTTGTTTCTTCTCAGTTGAGTAGATCCTGCAAGGCCTGGAACTGATTGCTGAGGGCTATCTTGAATGTTTTGAGTTGTCCCGAAGACAGGCTGTATCAAACTCTTGTGACGTCATCCGCGCTGTTATCCAGTGTTTCTTGAGTTTCGGTTTCATCATGGCGACCAACAAGTGATGGTCTGAGGCCATATCAGCTCCTTTCTTAGTTCGCATGTCCTCCACTGTACTTCTGAACTTTTTATTGATATAGATATGGTCGATTTGGTTCTGAGTAGTGTGATCCTGTGAAATCCGTGTAGCTTTGTGTATGCGTTTGTGTGGGAATACTGTGCCACCTATGATTAGCTTGTTGAAGACATACAGGTTAGGAAATTTCTCATCATTTTCGTTCCTTTCTTCCAGTCCATGTTGTCCCATGGTGTCAATTCAAACCTTGGTGTTTAGGTCTGCCATCAGAATGGTTAAGTCCTTTGTTTGGCATTTCTCGACGATTGACTGAAGCCTTTCGTAGAACTGATCTTCAACATCTTCATTGTAATCGTTGGTAGGCAAATCGCATTGGATGACGTTCATTATAATACTGATTTTCCTTGTTTTGAAGGATGCTTTGATGATCCAGGTCCATGAGTTTTCTATCAGATAAGTGCCTTCTGTGCTTGTTTAAACAACATCAGTGCAACTACTTGAGTGTGTGAGGCATTTCCTTCTTCATGGTCGGAGTATAACAGCGTCTCTCCTGAAGCTAATATTAGTTGTTTAACCTGTATCCAATGTGTTCCATTGAATCCAAGCACCTCCAGATTGTTTCTTTTCATTTCTGCAGCAACTTAGATGACCCTCTCGTTATCCCACATTGTATGAACATGCCATCTACTTAGAATAATGGATGCCCTGGTTGTGAGAAGGGGCATTATCCTCGGCTTTCATCATGAGACTTTAAATTCTTCTGAATGAAGAGTTACTACCTGCTAGGGTAGAGTTTAAATGGTTTGAAATGATTTTTCTGGTTGGCATTTTTTTAGCAAGTTACTTTTCTATGGGACTGGGTCGCTAACCCCATGCCCAACCGTCCTCCCCTGTCCGGGTTTGGGACCACCAGTATCCCCATAGGGGCTCCAGGCGGAGAGAAATGAAGTAACCTAGAATTAAAAACATAAGTGTTTGGATCACGCTGAATCATCCAATAGTGAAAGGTAGCATACGTTTTGAAAAAGATGTAGATGATATTACCTTAAATGAGACACGTCAACAAATTATCACTGTGTTCAGAAACAACGACAGATTCCACCAGTCTCCCATTAGGAACTAACCAAATTCAAGTATGAAATTCAAAGATCCATCCTTAGAAGTAGTTATGTGTGATCTCGAGACGTTACCTCAGGTTTTTAGCTAATGTAAAAGATTTTTTATCCTAATTAGCGATAACAACATATTTTTCTTTCATAAAAAACACCAGTTTGCAATACAATAAATTCACAAACAAAAATGTATAAAGTCATAATTTAAATAATGTACCAACATGTTATGTGTTACCATGTTTCATTATATTAACAGTTTTAATGAATATGTCAACAATTTTCACGCATTCTATTGTCAAAGGAATTGTTAGAATAATTCAGTCGGACGAAAATGATGAACCACTTACTTATTTACATGTTGTTACTGAATTACTTATGATTTATGAAGTCATTGAGTACAATGCAATCTCCCATTTAAACAAATTTAATGTTTAATACTTTTATTTGTATCGGCAAATGACTCTTATTATTATTCTAAGTAACAAGAGTAACAAGAGAAAATCGACCAGTTGTTATTATGAATTAACAATACATATGAATAAGGCAAATGTATATATATATATATATATATATATATATATATATATATATATATATATATATATATATATATATATATATATATATATATAGTAATTAGATGTTAAAAACAATTATTTTCATTTTAACGCATCAGTATATAAACTAATTATTTTTTATAGATAAACTTATGACTTCATAAATTTGCTTTTAAACTAACCGCTTTGTTTTAATTAAAAAAAGGAAATTTGGATAAGTAATTAAAATAGAACAAACATAAAGTATTGAATAGATGGGAGAGCGGACTGATCAAGTCCAAATTATGTTTCTTTTTTTCAATTTGCTAGAAACAAAGAAATTAGTCAGTTATTAGGATTACTAATATGGAATTTAATTTGTCCCATTTTGATAACTTAGAAACATTATTTGAGTGAATTTGTTCAGAGTAACACCTTATATATGATTCCAGTTAGGAATGATCAGTTATTTATTGGGTAATGAGTACAAGGTTGATGAAAATTCATCAATCGTTATCAAAAACAAACTGTAAGTGTATCACTGGTGCAGTGGCTACAAGCTTCGACTGGCAGGTGGTAGGTTTAAAGCCTGCATCAGTTACATTAATTTAATTAGCTAGGTAATATCAATAACTTACATTTTAAAAGTGTAACTTAAACTGAGTATCTAAAACTAGACTCCGTAAATAGGTTAAACTATTTAATAAAACAAAGTATCAAACTCTGCCCATTTTTTTGGTAAATTTTGGTAAATCACATTTTATCGAATTTGAAACTTATCATCTGAATCTACACACACTTTAGTATTGATGCTCATGTTGTTTACCGAAAATTGCAGGAGCAACCATGTAAAGTAGGAATATAACAGATAGGGACGATAATCATTGTCTTTCCAGCTCACAGTTCATGTGCCTAGATAAGCTTTTTGTGTTTAACTTAGTTTTTAAGAGTTTATTATTATAATAATTACCAGCATTATTATGACAATAAAAAATGCGATGATTGAAACCAAGTAGTGTCAACGTTTTGCTTTACATTACAAGGTAAGCTTCTCTATGGGAAATAATCAAAGATTATATCAGGGTTAAAACTTATAACTCCACTACACACACTTTTTCAGTCAAGTTCAAATGTTGATTTGATATCTATAGTGTGAATAGAGTGATTAGATATGATTTGTATTCAAAGTACGTTATGTGACACAATGTGCGTGTATGTGTAACGGCTATGGTACGTTAACTATCATGAGACCTAGGGTCATGTTATGGTCAAGGTTGAATTGGTCACTGATGGTATAGATAAGATTAAACATAACTTTTGTTGGAAAAATCTGAAAATCTATACATACGTTTTTAGGTTGGTTTAGTTTACTAGGATAATTAACGAAACATTTAAAACCACAATGTTATATGTATATATATACATTCCGCTTCAAACATTTAAAACCACAATGTTAATTGCTATGATGTTTCGTTAATTATCCTAGTAAACTAAACTAACCTAAAAACGTATGTATATGAGGGTTTTATCCATTTGACTTTTTGTGTATGATGAGAAACATTTTGCAAAGATTTTAGTCATCTTAAAGTTGATTTGCTGTTCTATTTCCTCTATCTATACAACCATTATTGATCTTTTCGTTAACAATGTCACAGGCCATCTGTAGACTAAGAAATGTGCTTTACACATTGTCTTTTTTTATTCACCCTCATATTCATCAGCTTTTAATACTAATTTCTAAGTTCCACCTTTTGACATTAAAACACTTGACTTCCCTTAATGTTTAACTAAAAGTACAATTTGAGCCACAATACAAATATGAAATGTGTATAATTTGTTCATCATATGAATTGTTAATAGTGTTTTTCGGCAGACATTTTGAATTTTTTATCAACATTCATTTCCTACCATTCTTTATTATCATAATACCCTTAAGTTGGCTATTAACTAGTCTTGAATAACATCAATCCAATTTTTTTTAAAAATATTATGATTAGTTTTGAGTCTAATAAACTTCTTAATCAACTGTTACTAATGTTAGAAGAGAAGTATGATAACTGTTAATTCAGATATATCTTTGCTTAAGCCTTTGAAAGATACCAACTTAAAATTAATTGTCCTCTTTGAAATAGTCAGTTGAATGATTCATTCATTTTATTATTTAACGATATAAGCATATTTGATCAAGTTAGACATTAACACCGTTAGATACCGGCTCAGTGTTCTAACGGTTAGGGCGTTCGCGCACAGTACCGAAGGTCCTGGGTTCGAATCCTGAGGGGTGCAGGAGTCGTGGATGAGCACTGCTGAGGAGCCCCGTACCAGGACGAAACGGCCGTCCAGTGCTTCCAGGTTTCTAATGGTGGTCTAACATTGGTCGATTCATGGTTTCAAAAATATTCATAATTCCTAACTCATGATTAAGACTACATAAACATGTCAGTGATTTCGTTAGCATAATAGTTATCACAATATATATACTCTCAACATTCCAGTCGTAATATTCTGAAACAAACAATTTTTTATTGTAAATCTAAAACATGATAAGAAATTACAGATAATCGATATTTGTCCGAATTGTGTGTTTTCACCAATCAATAAATGTTTAACGATGAAGTTTATGGCAATCAATCTAGATTAAAGCTGATTTTCTGCCCAGACAACTGGAATATCACGAAATATAGTAGGGGATTGCACAGTTGTATTATACTAGTATGGGACTTTTCTCCAGGGATCGAACTTTAGAACTTCGGCTGAGACAATTAGCCACTAATAAATTAGTTCCTCAGGTCAGCGTTTTTTGTGCCGAAAAACAAAATACTGTACAATAAATAAATATGATGAATTTGTGTGATACTTCTTTGTACAGTACAATTCTTTTGAACCAGTTACATAATTGAATCTAGTTAGTTATGACATAAATTTTAATATTTACAGATAACCTTCATTACTGATTAGTTCTGACTAGCTAAAAAGATTAGTGAAAATAACAAGTCACTAGATATATATTGTGTTATACTATTCGATATAAGAGTACGCACTGAGAAAACTTCCAGCAATCACACTCATAACATTGAAGCCTCATTGCGAGAACCTTAATTTCGGACCAACGAACGAATCGAAAATTCAGTCGGTTCCACATTTATCTAATACCGGTGATTAATATTTTATTCATAGCATGGATGAACACCTCCAGTTGCAGTTTTGCTTTAGAACTTTGGAAAATTTTCTTGAAGTCAGTCTTTCGTGAACAACTGATTAGTATTAAGTTAGAAGATGTACGAAAACTATAACATCTGTCTGTAACGTAGACTGTTTTCATCGTGAACAATTCTTTACAAACCTCTCATCTTAATTTAAACAAAGTTACTACCATTTCAATAGTATAATCGGAAGTGAAAGTTGATCTGAAGAAATGTAATCTTCTTGTAGTGTATATATCCATAATGCACCATATCTCTCCTATATTTTCAGCTATTACTTTAGATTTATTTGACGTTCTATATAACTGATCATCATTAGTTTGGATGTAAAAATATCTCAACAAATATGTAACCAGACTTTTCGAAATGTCTAGAGTAGATATATTCAGTTTTTAGATTAACTCCGTATTCCCATCACAGCATAATTCATAGGAGAAACTAATTGTCTTAAATCTGTTACAACTTAAAGATCTACTAAAATTAGACGGTTTCTGATGTCAAAACAGACTAAATTCAAGATAACTTGAATCACATGTGAAGTATCAATGAGCAGTATACAGATATGTAAGTTAATATTATTGAGGTGTTGTGCAATCAAACGATTTGTTTTGACTGGTGATCAAACAGCAAATATCATAAACTGTTAATTACTGTAAATGAATTGGTAGAGGAAAGCGAATAAGAAGACAGATATGTTTATTATTGCCAATTAAAATGATTTCCAAATAATTTTTAAAATATATTCTATAAACAATATTATTATCGATATCAATACTGAACAGTGCATTTTTTCTTATCTGCCTGTGTACTGAATGATTATGGACTCCTTTCTCGGTTTGCATAGTAAGCTTTTCAGTTGATCTGGGTTTTGGCATCTGGGTACTATCCAAGCCCACTGATAAATTCATTAATTTTTGTGGCTCATAAATACTTAGGTGCTACATTTGTACTGTCGTTTGTGTTTAAATAAAAAATATACAGTAGGGTTGATTGAAACTGTTCCTACACAAATGTTCGTCGTCTACCCTTAAATCTTATGTTGTCTAATGGTAGGTGAATCAGCGGTGTGTTTGGATCACGAATTATTACAAGTGAATATTGAATGACAGTTTTTGTGGGTCAGTTAAATACTGAGGAATCCTCATTAACAATTTCATCTTATCATATGTTTTCATCAATAAACCACAATTCTATTCTCAGAAGTATAAACCATATGACATTTTAGTTTTATGATTAGCTAACTTAACCATGAACATCTATTTTATTCTAGAGATGTACTTTGTTTTTTTCAAAATGATACAACAAGTAAAAGAAGTAAAAGATGATAAAAATAGTTGGATTTTATTGTATGTTATCGTTAGCTGTTTTCCATCTTACTAGCAAGAAAATAATATACTTTGAAATTTCGACTGTTAACTTTGGTGACAGAATAGAGATATAACAACCGGGGCTGAAGTAATCAATAGATTTCTAAATGATATGACAGTATCTTGATTGAATTTCACGATCATTGTAATGAATACGTTAATGCCTTTGGGTTTAATCGGAAAAATGAGCGCATCGTGGATGTGTATACAATTAATATTTAGTTCAGATTACACATCAACTTCGCGAGAAATGTTTTCATGTTCAAGTAATTTAAAACCAATATACTTAGGAAAGTGTACATCTATATTCTTCAATTAGAGTGATGGAGATTAGTACATTTGTACATTTAAGAATCGTAAATTCTGCTCACTACTGACTTGCTTCGTGAGGAAATTCTCGGAGTTCTAGTGAGAATACGTGACCAGTTGAGTTCAACTCTGTCGGATGTAGGCACTAACTACCACAGGTAAATGAGTTGGGTAGCGCAAAATCTGTAGATTGATCAAAATTAGACAATCACTGGTCCAGAGGTTAGGCGTTCGCGCGCAAAAACCGAAGGTCCTGAGTTCGAATCCTGTGAGGTGGAGGAGTCCTGGATGCACACTGCCGATGGGTCCCATACCAGAACGAGACGGCCGTCCAGTGCTTCCAGGTTTCTAATGGTGGTCTAACAATGATTGATTGATGATTTCAATGTGCAGAAAAAAATACATCTATATTATCATTGGTATTTGTCAATTTGTAGCAACCTAATATCTATCACATTTGATAACTGGCATACATTCTATATCCATTTTCATGATATTGTACAATTATTATCAACTAATTTAATTGATATAAGATACGATTACTTGTAATTTTGTTAAACTACATTTTCAACAAGGAGAATTCAGTAAAGGATATCAATTCTTCTGAAGTGCTGTAATGCAAGTGTATAAATGTACACGGGAAAATGAGTGCACAATGTTTGGTAGAATATTTCTCATCCATCAAATACTAACTTTCATATAATCATACCATTTTTTTTGGCTTTTTGAAGAAAAATTTCTAACAATTACTATTTCAAAAATAAATCAAATACAATTAGTTCATTTGTAGTATTTCATCATTGATATAAGCGCAACAAATAAGACATAACATTTAATCAGTCATAATAATCAGAATAGACTTATGTATTAACAAAAATTTTCTTTGATAATTATTACAATCACTACTGCGAAAAATAATTTGATTATGAGAAAAAAACGTAAACAAATCTAATTTAATTTAAAGTAAGAAATATGATGAGTTAGATATTTGATTCAAGTTTCATTAATAATAACCTCATTGAAATGTTTCTGTTAGTTGTTTTATATGAAAAAACTAAAATAAAGAATTCATTGTCATTTATTTTGTATATTTATTATATAAAAGGGGGTTACATTGAAATTGAAGGGAATACTTCTTTAATTAATGTTTTAATTTATCTTATTCACAAGAATAACTGAATTAAATTGATATTTTAGAGGAAAAAAATTAAATACTTACATAAATGTGTAAATGTAAGTGTAATAAGCTTTGTGTAGTTTTTGATACAAGTTTTCTATTTGATCGGTTGAATGCTGTTGCATCTTAGTATGAGAATCTTTAACATTGGAGACTAATAGCTGTCCCAGGAATCGAACCCGAGACATCAAGGTGCTGTGGCGATTGCCTAACCGTTAGATTATGAAATTAGAATATAATGGTGAACATTTCCTACGACGCAGTGTGGTATTCATCATCGGCTGTAATCGATAAAGACTATTTTGCTCACGAAATAACTGACCTCTATTGGTTATGGCTTTGCACAAGAACTTCAGCTAATCATTTTGAAATAATCCATCATAAATCTCAGAATTATTTTTTTAACAAAAAGCTTAAGACAAGAATCATTTAATTGAATAGCTATTGAAAACTAAGGGGGCACTAGACAGCTGTTTCGTCCTAATTAAACTCTGCTTATTCATATATTTACCCAACACCGTCACAACGCAAGCCTTAACTTGGAATCCTCAAGGCCAAAGACAAAAGGGAAGGGCCAAACAACACATTACGCCGAGGATTGAAAGTAGACATTCAAAGAATGAACAGCGATTGGGTAGGACTGAGAAAAAACGCACAGGTTGGAGAATACTAGTCGGCGGTCTATGCTCCACTAGGGGTAACAGGAGTCAGTATTCATATATTTAGTTCTTTTTAATTTCACAACTTCTAATGATTATTTTGACCTACTCTAAGTGTTTTACTGTTGATTTTTGTTATGGTATCTTCATTATCATTTATCATTATTAATGTTAAACTTGAAATGATACTACTTAAATGTTTACCTGTAGTAAACTATGCAGTCTAAATCATCAATATATCATCATCTCAGTGCAGACATATATTCCAAGTTGGATTAACTTAACAGTATGATGACACTGAATGTTTTATAAGTAATTGGTAGGACATTCATAGTTCTATCATTATCATGTACATTAATAGTATTTTTAATGGTGAGTACAACAAGGTCAAAATATTCTTGAATGATGAGTAATTATTTTCAATTCAGTACACATTTTTAAATAGATGCCAAATGTACACACTTTATAAGAAGACGAATTTTTATCAACTTTGGAAAAAATACTTAAAATATCTGACTTGGTAATTTGATGAAAATTAACTCCATAATCCTTTTCTACTAATATAAGAACAAATAAAAAGCGGAATTACATGCTTACTAATCACTAATGGGTATAACGTCATACATAAATAGTGTTTACCAACCAACTATGTATGGTGAAAATTCCTATTTTGCTATTTGGTGAAGATCAAAAATTAAGTGAACTTTTTCCCAATTAGTTTTCCATTATGGTTATATATATATATATATATATATATATGATTTCCAACAATCAAATACTACTTACCTAGCGGTCGCGTAACGTAATCATCATATAATATCACTAAGATTGTAATGTAATATAAAGTAATTGAAAAAGGTTGGTGGATGCGGAACATCAAACTGACTTGAATAAAACTTCGAAGGTCATCTACTTTATTCCATCAAATTTACCACCTAGGTTACAGATTCGCCTTTTGCATATTGCTAAAATTATCGAAATTCATGTCCATAAACCTCATTGTTGTATTCAAAAGAAGTTGGTACAACCATTCTCGGTACCTTAGCCACTTACATAGCAGTGTGTTTTAGGTTGAATTTATTTTTTCGAAAATATTTAAACATTTTTCTGATTTCGTTGAGTTTTTGTGATTTTACACATTCGTCTCTTGGTTCTTACATAATTTGTATGTTATTGACTTTTTTTATCAAAATATTTTGTTAATTCTTTTTCTATATATTACGTAATGTAGGACCGATTTAATTGAATGTTTCGGTTAACTAATCCTTTTTCTTTAAATTATTCAATATCATTTTATAATCATTATGATATTATATAACTATTACGTTATGCAACTACGTGATAGGTACATACTACACTCTTGTAAAACAAGCATTGATCAAGATACCAGGTGGAGATTTTCGGATATTAGTACAATTAAAGGTCAACTTGTTTGAATAGTACATGGAATAGCATCTACCAAATAAACTAACTTCATATCAGTGATGTTTCACACAAAAAAAGGACGTTTCATTGACCAATACTGTGTGTAAAATCTTTGCAACGAGATCGCTATTACATAAGTACCTATCAATAAATATGGTAGAAACGACTACGACAAACTAGACAAAAACTTGTTAGTAAAATTTTAACTATTCATCTTGAATTTGAAGATGAAATACCACAAGAACAATTAATCATTGTACTGACTAAAACATTCCACATTTTAATTGCTCTTTAAATTTTTATACTACTGACTCATTGTTACTTATCGATCTCTCTCTAATCAAATCATATTTTACGCCTAACCATTAAAGTAGGTTTTTTTAAGCAACTAAAATAGCTCAATACCTTGTACAAAATAACCGCGCACCTTTCCTCCTCAGATTACACTAACACTCTATAATTATTCCTACTGCACACGCTGAATTTCAGTTTCAGTCATCTGAGCTAAATTCATTATAATATATTTTAACAAAATAGGTAACAGTTTAATTACATGTGGATACAAATGGTAGAATTGCAGCTTTAAAATAATGCAATGGGATCGATATGTATTTCATTATGAATATTAACGTAATATTTTCAACCATCTTTTGGGGACATTAGATCCCCAGAACTCACTCGGAGAAGGTTCTAATTTTGTAATTTAACTCTGAAATTTTGAATTCCTGTCTTCACACCAGGGATGCTTATATTTGCTTACATTTGCCCCTCGGAAAATCCTTGACTGTCATTGGATCGCGGATTATTTTAGTACGCTATTTCGTGGCTCTCCCAACGGCGTTTCTATCATTATATAAATAAGCTTGAGTTGAGTGCTTAGTAACCTCTACCTTTCTGGGTGCCTGTAGAATCAGTCTCTACGCCTTATCAAAACCTCTTGATCTAGTTAGCGGGGTCTGGGACAACTGGGTTAGAATAGCCTATCGTGTCACTGTATCGTTTATCTTCGTTCCGTTTACCGAGTAAGGTATTAGCATTCAAGCATCTCACCACCATACTATATACGAGTAACATCTCAAAGTAAATGGTAATATGGCTGATAGTTAGGTTTAGATATTTGGTCAATTATAATCATCACATTTAAAAATTTCATAGTGATGTTTTTAAATAATCAGTTATTAGACAATACAACATGTAAACATGCGATTCATGCAAACTGATCACAATCAATAACTAACCAAACCAAATGCACACATTAGACACTCTTCAAAGACATTTTGACAAATTTGAAAAAAAGAAGTCAAACAATAGAATTAATCACATTTCTATTTACTATTCAATAGGAAATGAGAATAGTAATGATAAAATGAAAAAACACAATTTATGATTTAATTTCAACATAATTACTTCAATAATAATAATAATAATAATAAAAGTAATAGTATGAATAATGAACAAGAAAATAAGAACTCTTAAAAATTTCCCTCATTATTAAAAGAGACATGATATGATTACTGTGAAAAGAAAAATGGAGAACAATGAAGAAAAAGATAGAAAATATAGTGTATGAAGCAACGTGATCCAGATTATTAACACTATATAAACATTATATAGGGTGAGCAGCGCGAGAACTAATGAATGGCAGTTATGATTTGACCAGGAATAGTAAATAAATAAATGAATTTTTTTTAAAAAAAAAACGAAAAAGATATGTCTAGAATAGTAAAATGACACAGAGAAAATTAAGAAAACAAAAATAGACAACTACAAGTCAACACCATCGTCTGCAACTACAAAAAAAAACATTGTTGGTAAGTGCACATAAATACAACTGTAAACATAAAGAGAGAGAGAGAGAGAGAAGAAAACAATATACAGGAGCAAAAATGTTGTATATGTATATTTGGTTGTGTCTGAAGGAAAATAAATACGTCTAATGTACTACACGTACGATCCGATCAACCAAAAAAAAAACACTAGAAGTTTTAAACAATAAATGCATCGTAGGACAAAATCTATTCATCTTCATTTTTAATCGATACTAGTTGTCGATGACAAAAAAAGAAAACCGAATAAGACAAATAAAAAAATAAGAATGAAATTTATACAAACAAAAAACCAAAAAAACAATTAGAATTGATTAGTAGTAAAAAAAGAAATACAAATTGAAGAATAATCAGTTCATGATTTGTTTTATAAAAGATTTCACATTTTCTTGTGTTAAACAATGAAACAGTGCAAAATAATATTGAAAAATGAAAACAAAAATAATAATAATATTATTATTAATATAATGAATCATAATTGGAATGTGTGTTTAAGAGGAAAATTGTAAACGAACCAAAATCAAATTTATGACAAAACAATACATACTGATTTAAATTTTTTTGTCAACATAATTAAATTCTATGATTTCATATCTGAATAGGAAATATAGAAATAGAACTTTTTACCTATATTTAGTTGAGTTCAGTATTCAATGTTACCTAGTGTGATATACAGCATTTTTTTTAAGTTAACGGATCTTTCGACTTGGAAATACTATCTGCATAAGTATCATTTGTACTGATTGCTGTAGAATGAGCAGATAAATCAGTTAGTTTGTTTGGTGAATCATTATTATTATTATCATTATTAGTAGTATTATTATTAGTAGTAGTGGCATTGTTATTCATTTGTGTATCTTCATTTGAATGATAATGATAATAATGATGATGATAATAATAATGATGTGCAGATCGACTAGTTTCATCACCAGCAAATTCTGTAGTTAATGTATTATATGAACAAAGTGTATCTAAACGATCAGTTGCAGTTTGACTTAGAGCAGATGATGTTTGAGAGAAATTACCAACATCAATATTTGTAGTTGTAGCAGTAGCAGTAGCAGAAGCAGAAGCGGCAGCAGCAACAGCAGAAGAGTGAAAAATTGCCGTTGCTGAATCATACGGTACAGAAATATCACCAGCTATTGTAGAATTCGGTGAAAATGAATTAACATTAGGATGTGTTGTATTATGATGATGATGAGGTTGATAATGATATTGATCATTAGTTGATGTTTGAATAGTATGTACATTATCTAAACATCGTTTAATTTCAATAAGCATTTGAATAATTTGAACAGGATTCCATTCTGTGTTTGTAGACATAAAGGATTTTTCAAAGGGGTTTGATTTTGATATACCATAATTACTAAATGATCGATTGATGACATCTTGTTGTAAATGAGCTATGAGCTTTTCGTAAAACCAACAACACAATAAAAGTTATCAGTATAATTAAGGAGAATTTTCATGACAAACAATCAATGAATAGAAACTTACTTAGACCTGTTACTCTTTACGGAACACAAGCCACCGACCAGATATCGTCCTCACCAGTTTTTCCTAAGTGCAATTCATTATTTCGGTGTTGGCATCTGATTTCCAACCTCTTTTACACCAGCATTGAGAATTCTAAGTTAGGGCTTATCCTGCGATTCAGTTAAATGGTTTATGAAGTGTTCTATCCAGCTCTAGTGTCTATTCTCAATTTCTTTCTCATTTGAAGGCTGGTTTGTTCTAGGTCACAGTCCGTTTTTCCTAATAGTCACTGGATTCAGAGTGATTTGAGTACACAACAGTTTATAAGTCCATGTACCTTTTACATCGTGGTTTTAGTAGTTTGTTGGGGATGTTAGATCCCCAGAACTCGCTTGATAAATATCTTTACGTTGGATTTATTGCATGGGCCGATCAGTTGACCTTGAGATTGCATTTCCCAACAGAAAAATCCTTGGCTGTGATTGGTTACTGTGTCATTTTAGTGTACTACTTTTGTGACTGTCCCAAGGACGTCTCTATAGAGTATAAATAAACGCAATTTAAGTGCTTCGATTCATTGTGTGCTGGCTGGGTGTTTGTAGAATACGCTTTCTACGCTATATCAAGACTTCTTGCTGGTACAATTTGGTCAAGGGATCACAGTAGCCTATCTGGACGCTGGTTCATTGTTTTGTTCTCGTTATTAGACTAAGGTGAATAGTTTAAGCATACCTAGAGACGAGCGTAACATAGTTCTCCAAGTTACATCTCCGTAACGTTTGTACTAAAAACTTTGACTTTGTTTTCGATTGATTTGTTTTGAATTCTAGACGTTATTCAATTCTAGTCGTGCTTCCCTTGATTCGTCAACCCATCCTTTCATAGATACATCAGATCCCCCTGGTTTATTAATGATAATGCCTCAGTACGTAAAATCTTTCACCTCTACCAGAGTTTCTCCATTAAATATGATTTGGTTGGTGTTCATTGTTTTATTTTAGGATCTTGTTTTTTCTCTTGTGAATATTGAGGTTCATTGCTGCAAAGGCTGTTGCTACACTAGCCATCTATAATTTTCTCCTATTCACCTTGTCACATGCTTTCTCACAGTTAAGGAACTTAATGTATAATGATCAGTCCCATTTAATTGATTGTTCAACAAGGAACCGTAATATCACGATTTGGTCGGTACATGATCAACCCTTGCGAAAACGAACCTGTTGGTCTCGAAGTTTAGCGTATACTGAATTTTTGCTTTCATTTCAAAAAGACTGTTGATCAATGGGGTCATATCGCATAAAATAGTTGTTTCCGATAGCTAGTAGTTTAAATTAATGATCATTATTTTGATATAGTGAAGTTTTGTAAATAATAGGTCAATTTTGGTTCATATACTAAGACAAGACAGTTGAAAAGTCCCTATTGGCTTTAAATGGTACACGTTAATCTACAATGAATATCATCATTATCTTAGTCTAGATACTGAATGAAAAATGGAAACAATGTGAGTAGCTATAAACATCATCATAGTTATATGACTAATGTTATAACAATACACAATAATATTATTCGTCTTTCAGATTTCCTATAATTATATATATTTACTTCCTAAAAAAAATACATTTCTTCAATCAATCAGTCAATAATTTACTGTCTATTTAATTTTATCGCTGATATATTACAGACATTTAAAACATGTGAAAACAATAATTTTTGAAACCACCAACCGATCAATGTTAAACCACCATTCGAAACCTAGAAGCACTGGACGGCCGTTTCGTCCTGGTATGGGACTCATCAGCAGTGTGCATCCACGACTCCTGCACCCCGCAGGATTCGAACCCAGGACCTTCGGCATTGTGCGCGAACGCACACAAAAATGTGTAACTTAACAATCTTCACAACCCCGTAATGCAAAACAATAATTACCAATAATATATAAACGGTGTATAGTAAAACTAAATGAAAAATGAACATGATCAACTAATAATTTTTAGATTACTTAGTTAAAAGAAATCTTAATGAAACACTGAATCTAGGTATCTATCACACTTTGATCATTATATTCACTTCAATTCAACATATCCCACTGGTCCTAAATCCTTTTTTACAGAAATAACCAAGACAAAAACAACAGAAGCATATAATTAACATATTACAATTGAATAATTTTCCTATGAATACTGTTTTTTTTATTATGGAATTTCGGAGATCGTTGTGTTACATTGAAATCATCGTCAGAACACCATTAGAAACCTGGAAGCACTGAATGGCCGTTTCTTCCTGGTATAAGGCTTATTAGCAATGCGCATCCACAACTCCCGCTACTCACAGGATACGAAACTAGGGCCTTGCATCTTGCGCACGAACGCTTAACCTCTGGATCACTGAGTCGGCATCCAACGGTGTTAATGTCTAACTATGATCAATCTAAGGATTTTGCGCAACTTTACAATTTAAAAAATATAGTTAAATGAGACGGTTTATTGACAAGCAATAGTTCAAATGAAATATCATGAATTAGTAATGCACAGTTTCACTATAACCCCTTAGTGCAATAGAAGAACTCCGAATAGTCTCAAAAACAACGCAAAATTTAAAGCATATTAATCCCCTTGACTGGAATGACATGACATTGACTTAGTCACACCTATTTATTGGATAGTTTACATTGTCTCTTGATATTATTTAAACTTGAGTTAATTGGATTTATTTATTCTCTGAACAAGTGGCTTACACTGTAGTCACGAAATGTTAGAACATTTTAAATTTTCTCCTTATTGAGGTAGTTAGGACAAATATATTATTTTTAATTATTACAGATAGTAAATTTTTAATTACAATCAATATTTCCAGTGTTAATAAATTAAATCAATTCTACTTACCATATCTTGATAATTTCTAACATATTTTGTGTACAATTCAAAAACTGCCCAAGATACATTGAAATCGTTAGAATGATTATGAGAATGTTGTCGTAAGAGATTATTCATTGTTTCTTGTTCAACTGTAGGTAAAGCTTTAATTTCACGATAATAATTATGCACTCTATTCCACTGTTGCTAAATCAAAAAAAAAGTAAATAAATAAACCGATGATAGTTTACAATGCAATTCATTATTTCATACTGATATAAATTTTATTTAAGAATAATAAACAAGCTAGTCAATGAACTAATAGTATTTTTATAATGTGAAAACGGATGGCTTTAAATGGTGAGAACCAAACCAATCACTTTGAAAGGATTATTTACGGTAACATTCATAATAATTTTAAATTAATCAGTTATCAAGCTTCATAATTTAATGTTAGTCAATTAATTCCTTGTTATCTGATGTTTCTACACGCGAATAAAATATTATGTCAGTAAAGAGTTGTGAAGATTGTTGAATTTCATTGAAACCATAAATCGACTTAGGTTTGACGACTATTGGAAACCTGGAAGCATTGGTCGGCTAAATTCTTAGTGGATTGATATATGTTGGACATTTGATGCCAATTCAATGTCTAGGAGTATGCGGGTTCGATTTCCACATGCGTGGTAGTAAATGCACACTGCTGAGAAGTTGCATACCAGAACGATAAGGTCGACCAGTGCTTCCAGAGGTTTCCATAGGTGGTCTAAATTAGTTCGGTTCATAATTTAAATGAAACTTTATGTAGTGAATAACTAACTAAACTGAACAATTTTGTTAATTTTAACAAGTGTGCATCAAGTTTGATAATGAGTAAAATTTGTGTCTTAATATCGAAATGCATTAATGGTATGCGTGTATGCATATATTGGATTTATAAAACGGAATAGCTTACAATTGCAAACTATCAAGTGATTTGCATCCATGCTAAACACAATCTGCTCATATTTCTTCAAATTTATTTATTTAAAGGTAATTCATAGAAGATTGTCAACAAATTGAGAATAACCTTTTAGCAGCCCGACTCACACTTGAATGTTTTACATTTTCTCATCCACTTTAATGTTTACCATAATGTTTCACTCTAAACATATTGGTGAAATATTTTATGGAAGGACTTGTAGATTTCGTTTTCGGTAAATCACTGATTTATTTGTATAATGTATGAGACTGATACGAAACGCATGAACAAAAATAGGTTCAGAAAAACCATTACCAGTAGTAGTGTAAAATATAAGATCCAAGTGTTAAACCACTACAACTTGACTTATTGGTAAGAGTTGGCGACGTCTTGGGGGTACTGTCCAGACGCATAATATATTACATTTCAATCTCATACTCTTCTCGCTTATATGAAGTTCAACGTTATATAGTGGTGCATTATATTCAAAGATGAACTATTATGTTATTGATCAAAATAATGTATTATAAATTAAAGCCTAGAGTTATCTATCGTTAAAAGTTAATGGCATCACAAAAAGAAGGCCATATTTATCTTGCGTACATACAAGAAAAGTATGATTTAAAAGCGTCTCATTTTTGTTCAGGTTTAAAAATCAATACTTATCATGAACTTCACCGCAAACTTACAGAAATGTCCGGAGCAAAAAGCAGTTTTACACAAGATGAATCTTTAGTTATTTTTTCTTTATTTGGTGCACATGCATAAGTCATCGCATGACTGAATGCATGAAATGAACGTTCTAATGCAGTGTTACGTAACAACGGAATATCAAATATATAATCCAGATTGGTAATAAATTGATTCCAGAAGCGCATTTGTATACTGAATAAAGAAAGGAGAAATTATTTAATCTGATAAATACAAAATTGTATCGTATGTTAAGTGATATCATTGGAAAACGAACAATAACTTTATTTATTCCTAATTCTTCGAAGTCCTGTTAGGATTTAAATAGTGTGAACTAAAAAAAGAATTACTGACGCTATACTCCAGGTTTCCAAAAACAGAATGACTACATTGATACAGAAACGATTACGATATTTTCATTTCAACAAGACGTCAAAGGCTTAGTTTGGTTTCGAAACAAACACCAATTACAAACCAATACCAGTTAGTGATAATTAATTGACACGATGAGTACTTAACATCCTAAACTTCAGATAATTTTAGGGACTAATAATAATACTTATGATGATTGTCAATTACATTTCTGGATGTAAACCAACTGCTCTAAAGATACATTTTCCGACAAACTCATATAGGTCGGAAAACTGAGAAATACTAGATAGAGAACAGCTATTTGACCTTGTGCTAGTAACCTTCCTAATCAGTATTATACATAATGCCAACTTTCATTTGTTATGAGGTTCCAATCATATACGACAATAAGTACAGTCATCACAATCACCGACTGGAGATGATAAAAAGGGTACCTGATTCTTGAGTATTTACAATATGTTGAGTATACTACATTAGAAGGCTCATTCAATAATGGATAATCATTGTGTGAAAAAAAAGAAATGTAGTCAATTTCAAATCACAATTAACAGTAATGAACACTAAAAAAATAGACAAATATACGAAGAAATTTGTGAAAATATTGATAAGTTTGATTGATGCATCAAAAACAGATATACGTGCACCTACGGATTGATATAATAATACATAGAACTAATTATACAGGAGTTCAACTCATGAATTTTATCAATTATAGCTGTTTTTTCTCCAACCTGAACATGATAATTTAAAAATTCACTTAGCAAGATGAAAGTACATTTCTATAAATCCTATGAATTAAAACTAAATACAAATTTTAAAAAAAAATTGTATTTGAGATAATCTCAGCGATCGAAATTCACAGAACTTCAATAATTCACGTGAACTAATAATTAGACTGAGATTTTTCAGAGCAAGGTAATCAAACTCAATCGATGGGATTATTTTAAACATAATTTTGATGTATAATACGTTTTTTTGCACATAATTTGAGCCGAACTTCTATCGAATAGTTCATTTTAACAAATGTTTATATGAGGTTAGAAAAAAAGCTTAAATGTTTTATTCAGTACATATGTGGTGCGCGCTACTTATAAGTAGTATATGACGCGAGTAAAAACGTAATGTCTGGCAGCAGAAGATGTGGGAAGATCAAGAAGGGAAGAGAGGGAACACAATGGGATTTGTATGAAACGTGAAATGTCAGACAACGGATTGACACTTGCAACAGGAACAGTCCAGTTCGATATGATGGATTGATATTTTTGCAAATTAACGATTTACGATATGGTTTTTCTATTTTACCAATTAACTATGTAATTTGAGATAAATACGATTCGGTTGCCCTCACCTTTGTTCTCCGTCACTACACATATACATCTGGCTATTAATTCAAAGTAATAATACTAGAAACATTGTTTACCATATTTTAACTTGTATAGCTCGTAAAAATAAATTCTCAACAAAAAAATTAATATTATGAATTGTAAATTAATTATATGATTGAAAAAAAATATAACAATCACATCACAATAATCAACTAACCAGTTAGATTTCCAAGCATGAACTATTTTCGAATCATGTACACCTAGTTTAATTGCTTTATCATCCAAAAAATCAAAAAGATATTTAATTGGAGCTGGTAAACTATGCGATTGTACAACACTGCTAAATATGACTTCGAATAATTTATCCATATACTTTGTAACAGACAACTTGATATTGAAATTAAAACCGAATAGGGAAACAAACAAACAGAGAGAGAGAAATAAACCATAAAGGTATGATTAAATATTTTTCTAGCAGGAAAATAAACTAAAGTTTCGAATTATCTATAGAAATATATGATTAAAAATGGAGTTGTGCGCAGATATACTCTTATAAATTAAGTTTCAAAAAGTTTTGAGCTGGATCAACACTAGTCTACAGTTTTGCTGGTAAGAAATTATTTGAATACATATTTATTATTATTATTATAAAAATAACATGGGATGATGACAATCAGTCACCGTTGATTATAACACGATAGGAATTAAATTCATTACTGTCTGAAAAAATAACATGATATGAATGTGATCATCAACATGAATTCTTTGAATCAATTTATGGACTATCCTATATTGATTGATTTATAAATTCCTATCGGAATGAATATCATCATAATTAATTTTGTGATACGTCAACATAGTTGGTTATTGAATTGATTTGATTCCGTAGAACAAGTACTTTCCAAAACGATTAAACTATTGTTAATTAATTCAGAATCTTTTATGAATTATCATAGTTTTTGCTTGAATACTTTCTATTCATTATATAATCGAGAATTAAAATTGTTTGACTAATTTCACATAAATATACTGAAGTTAGAAAATTAGTTTTCTTAAAATGAAATATTTCAATATAATGGGAGATATACACAGATCAAATGAGTATAAAAATATGATTGAATTCATGGCCATGAATACCAATCGTGAGTGTGAATACAAAGGCATTAAAATTATTTGATGAACGCATAACTGATTTAAAATAGTCAAAATCATAGTTCTATCGTAGAGCTAACCTTCAACTACCCTGCCCTCGAAAATCCTAACACAATCGGCTTTAGAAGATGGGACTAATGATTAGTCGACTGAATATGTGAATATGCGTAATAACAAACTATATTCAAATGATACAGTATGACTAAATGAACTATGCAAAGAGACCTTTTAAGGCTGCGACTGCCAATCCTAAATCCAGTTAAACGAAGAGGGTTGGATATGGGGTTAGAAACTTTATCCTTTAAGAAAAAGAACCTTAGTGAGAAATACTGACCAGTATAACTGGACAATTTAACAGATGAAAAATATCTGCAGTAAAAAGATTGTAATTATCCCAGTAGAAAAAATTACAAAGATGTGAATTAACATGTAAATTTCTAGAGTGAATTTCACTTTAATTTTGTATTCAATATAAATATGTTTGCTTTAGTGAAAACAATTTTATGAACTTGTATGTGATTATTGTAGTATACATGTACTGTTATTTTACAAAATTACAGTTTAGTTCCCAAGAAATACTTGTTTGTAATTGTCATCTACTTGAGAAACTGAGTTACAGTGATTTGAGGAACATAAACAACGCTAACTTACACGTGTTAACAAAAGACGATTAAAGAACACTTCTTTTGGTAATGTTTCAATGAGATGATCCAAACTTTTCGAAGTTTCAGATAGCATTAATTCATTTTTATCTCCTTTGAAAACGGAATGTTTTGATCTATCTTTTCTATGTTTCAAGCGATTGTGATGTTTTTTCCACTTTTTCAAACATTTGGAATTATTGACTGATAGTAAAATATCATGATTCTTTATAGAATTCACCTCGGGAGGTGATAAAAGAGGATAACGTGTTGTGCATCCTGAACATATTTTATTTATTTCATTTTCATGTAAATTACGTGTTGTAGTATCGTCTTTATTACTTGAACAGTCATTTACATGAGAATAGTCATCTGTATGTGTGCATGTGCAAAACAAACGTTGCAGATTACTAGATCTTTTATTTAGGAGTTTACTGGATCTCTTAATCACTCCACTAGCATCCATGATATTATCATTGTGGTTACCTGTCCACTCTAAATGATACCACAATTTAGGATCAGGAGTTCCAACTGGACGAAAACAAAAAGATTCTTCAAATGGAGTAGAGAATTTTGACAGATTTAATTGATCATTGTTAATATGAACATTAGATGTAGGGCTTGTGATAGTCTTTAACTGGTCCGTATTATTTTTGACTGACGTTGTAGCATCAGTAGGAGAGATGATTGGTGGTAGTGGACGAGATACAGGAGGTACATGAAGAACTGGATCAATAAGAAAACGTGAATTTTGAGTTATTGTTGATTGAGTTTGAAAATCATTAGCTAGTAAGTCGAAAAAAACAAAATACGTATTTATTGACATCATTCTAAACAGACTAGAACGTGAAAATGAATTAAAATAATGAAAATGTAATGTAATCATAAACAATGAAATGCATATGTATCTGAAGTCAGTAACGTGTAATACATATTTTGAAGATAAATGAATAAAGCATAAAATGATTGACATTAATATTTCATGTTTTATGAGAGAATTCGAAATCTAGTTAATCGTTACTACAAGGCATTTCATATTAGAACAAGAAAACATTTTAAATAATTTATCTCAATTTACCTTAATTTATTTAGTGTATAAATCGAATTAGTCAACAAAAAAATGACCAGGGAACATCAGCTTGTCTATAAAAGTGATATACCCTATCAATTTCTACACAAGTATATATAACAAAACTATCTGAAAAACTTATACAAAGTAAACTGTAACAAGATGAAGAGTTACAGTGAAAAGTAATAATTGATTCTTTTTCTAACTTTATAATATGATGACGTGTAGAAGTGTGTATTAAGAAAGGTGGAAAATATTTCATCAAATAATAAGTAACATAAATGTTTTTAGGGTGAGGCTGTAATTGATGGATAACTTTTGAGAGACATCAAGGTGACCATGAGAAAATTTACCTATTTACTAGAGTCTATAGTGGGTTAGACAGTAGAGTGAGGAATTAGAAATAGGATTTAGAGTTAAAAGTTAAGGTTAGGAATTATGGTTCGGGTTATTATGACGAACTGACATAAGCTATGTTGCCGAAGTGGTATTAGGCCATGCGCATGAGTGAATTTAATGCCAAAATGCTGGACTCACTATCTTAAATCTGATTGATGAACCCATAAATTATAGTTTTTCTCATCAAAAAATAATATTGATGGCAGAATTTTCTCGATATCAGACCCAAGTTACAAGCAAACAAACGTCTGATGTAAGAAATAAACATTGATATTTCTGACAAACCTACTTATTTCCATATGAGTAACGTTATATAAACAACAACATTTTGAATGTAAGGAGATTGATGATTGTAGAATTTTCATACCGTTGGAAACCTGGAAACTTGCTCAGAGGTCTAAAGGTTAAGGATATGATATAAGGTCCTTGATTTGATTCCCAGGTGCAGGGTTGTGAAGTAGTCCCATTCAAGAACGAAGCGGTCGATCAGTGCTTACAGGTTTTCGATAATGTCTAGCTATGACTCGAATTGTAAAGAACTCTTTATTCGTTAAGTTCTAACGGTAGCTACTTAGTTTCTTTTGAAAGCAAGATGAAAATTATCATTAGTAGAAAGTGAAAATTTTACTTATAATAGAGGTTGTTTAGTGTCTGATCATTTATCCAACCCTAATGACTTCGTTATAAATTAGTCACTTGCACTATATAATCAAAATGAGAGTACTAAATGCCTCAATCAACTGATATGTAACGATACAATATGTCTAAGTGGTGATGGGTGCTTATGGAACTGAATAATTAACATATGCCTCTAAATAAAGCTGTATCAGTCAATCATATGTACGGTAGATTCTAGCATATGTATGCATTGGTTCGAGTTGTTACACAACAATGACACCGAAGAACTGAAATTGTCCAGACAAATCCAGTGTATCCGAATCAGTAGCAGTATTAGTAGTAGTGGAAATAATTAGATACAGACTACATGATTCTAAAGGAAAGCACGAAATCATGGAGTAAGAAATACAAGTTTCTAAAGGAAGATAAAGAGTGAATAAATCTGTGTGACTAAGACTGATTCTTAATGGTTTTTTAAAACATCCGCAAATATTGGTTTCAATCTTCGGGAGGCCTAAGCCTGATAACACAGCTCAGTTTTGCTGTCAACTAATTCAATGAATTTGTTTGGCAGACATCGAGTGTCCAGCGAGGTATGATTTAGCTCGCGTAACATGTGTCTCAGTCGCTCAAGTCAACCAATATTCCCTACTTGATATCAGATGACACAGCAGATATTGAAAACAGGTCTTGGCCTCTTACAAAATGACACCTTTATGCAGAAAGTATGAAACACAAAAAATAAACATGATTAGAAACCAACTACCGAATATGGTAACTGATAAATTATTTATTTCCCTAATGAAACTAATGTTTAATTAACAGGCTTAATTTTTACCCTATTATAACATTGAACAAGCACAGTTTTAGGAATCAGTGGAAAAAATTGGCAAATAAGATTTAACGGTCAAATATTTAGTCCTGTTATGAAACTCTTCGGAAGTGGTAATCTACTCCTGAGGAATCTCATACGAGAATGAAACATCTGTCTAATTCTTTCTGCCTTTCAACGGTTGCCTAACCGAAGTCAGTCTATGATGTCAAACTACAAAATTCAATAATCTCCACAACTTATCATACTTAAAATATATATAACCTAATCATTTAATATCAATCAAAAGCAACGTAGAACTACGTACGTATGTACGTACATCAGTCAAAGTTGTCATACCACATTGTAATTGTGGTAATTGTCAATTCAAATCCCATAGAAGTAGAGTTAGTAAAAGTATTAGCAGTAATCGGAGAGATTAAGGTTCGAAGATATTATTCAAGAAGTAGAATCTAGTGAAATAAACTTAAACAGAAAAAGATAAAGTGATGAGGAATTAGGAAGTTCAGAATTCGGAAGGACGCAAAGAATTAATGCACCTGAGCCATTGCAAACACTTTTGAGCCATGTCATTCTGGGTCTCTAACCATCGGTTACTTTCGTCTCGAGGCCCTCAACTAGGTAGTCGACACCAACCAACATGATTTAATCAAGTCATCAGTGACTTCATGGATTTCTGCCGTGTTTTGGTGTGGCCTCCCCTTTCTTTCTTCCAACCTACTCCTACACCACGAAACATGGCTTGACGAGGGTTGGGCATTCGTAATACTTGTCCCAACCACCGCAAATGATAAAGTTTTAATACTTCATCTATTGATTTGCAATCCTTACCTAGCACCCGTTTCCTAACAGCAGCATTGCTTACTCGGTTGTCCGAGGATATACGAGCAATGCCTGTGAGATACCTATGATCAAAAACAAGCAACCTACGAATATCTTCTACTCTGACTGGCCATGTTTCACAGCCATGAATTAGGACGAAGCGAACTACTGCGCAGTTCACTCGTCCTTTAATCAGCAAATGGATATCTCGTCTACGCCATAAGTGACGTAGGTTGATCGAACCTTTGGTGTCGGTGCTGAGATTTCATTTAATAAGATAACTGTCAATCTATTTCTATTATGATAAATTTATTATTATTATTATTGTGCAATAATAGAATTTTATCACTTTATGAACTTCTTTTATTCTTTCAATCTTTTCATTAGAATAAACGGTGATTGATGTATAATACTTTAAGCTCATTTTTACTACTGTCTCATTATTTTTCATCTTATTGTCTAAGATCGACGTAATTCATTTTTATATGTCTTCATACTTACATAATTCATGATGTTAATGGCTCTTTTATTTTTCTCCAATTCATGTATATAACTTCTCTTAATTGAATGCTTCAATCATCTAGTAAATATTTTTACAATATCATTAATGCATGCAAATTTCAAATATTTGTCTTTACCGGTTTCAGTTAAAAATATTAACGTTGCTTTATATTATAAATTTTGAAAAAAAATAAGCATATCGAAAGTAAAGACCAATTTATTTACATTTACCCTTACTTGAACTCAATATTTTATTAATTAAAAAAAAAAAACAATAATTCATAGCTTAAATTAACACTTACTTCAAGAAATACGAACTGGTAAAATAATCGAATACAAGATTAAATAGTTTAGAAAGAGACAAATGTATAGATTAGTCTAGTTTGTCAGTGATTCTCGACATAGATAAACATCAATTAGGGAAATCATTGAAAAGTCGAGAGTACAATATAAGTGTTTCCTTTTGGTAAAGAACTTCTCAATAGTGTTCACTTGACACTCCGTAAGGATGAATAATTAATGTTTGAAACAGGATAGTTAAGTTATATGTCAACAATATACATATAAAGTTATGGAAAGTTAACGACTAAACGGTGTAAATCCCTTTTTGATTCTATTCAGATCTTTTGAGTTTATAAATACTATATGCAAGTACTATTCTTCGCTTTTTACATTTCATACAATGAATATTTATGACATTATAGACTTAGATTCTAACGTGTTCTAAGTACATTCAAATGAAGAAGCTACTTACAACATAACTTACTTGTCTGTAAATATTCTAGACACAAACAAATTCATTAAAGCAAGAATAATGATAAATAGTAAATCAAATAAAAACTATATCTGTATAAAAAGAACAAAAAGATAAACTTACATTGTATTACATCCGATGTGAAATGACTATGATTTGATTGAGTAAATTCACAACTAACCAGTGCAACATGTGATTTATCTTTAAGCTAATAATATAAAATAAATTGCATGAAGTGATATTATATCAACTATTTTAAATATATATGAATAACTTATAAGCTAGTCAATTGCAAACAACGTAGACCATGTCAAAAATATATATATTCATTTGAGTGAGCCACACTACACATAAAAGTGCAGATGAATAGAAATTAGTCGGAAGTGAAACAAAGGAACTTTAATTCAGAAAGAACTAAGGAATATGTGTAATAGAAATATCTCTCTGACAATGGAATCAATTCTCTGATTTGTCGATAACATACAAGAATCATGGATTATCAGTCAGGAATTCAAACAAAATGATCTGGATCGTCTGTTACATGTTAAAAACTGATCAACTTTACCACTAATCAATAGTGTTTGGTTTACATATACATACTGATAAACAATTTGAAGAAATGCGATTATTTAATTCAATCAATGTGTAAACACATACAGCGATTTTTGTCAACCAGAAAATAGAAATTACTTCATTGATATTTGCTATTTAATGATGTGATGAAATATTATTCAAAATATAAATGACTCATAATTCAATTATCTGTAACAGTTATGAATTAATTAACTCTCGTACTCTTGCTCAAAAGAAACTTTAATTATGTGTCTATCTAGTTTGTTTTGTTTTTTTTAATTAAAGGTATGTTGAGAAGTTTTTTTACAGAAATACATGTAGTAGTTACAAGCATAATAATCGTCATAATAATAAGAATTCTAATAGGTGATTTTAAGGAAGAAAAAAAAACGATTGCGAATTTTTGTGTTTACGCATTACAAAAATGCAAAGTCAATAAAAGTATTTTTTTTAATTTTTTTTTTAAAAAAAAACCCAATCGTTTGTAAATGAATGATTTTATTGACTAAAGAAATGCATGAACAACTAACAGGTTGTATAAATTCTATCTAAAACAATTTTTTTTTTAAAAAAAAATACAGAAAATTCCTTAAATTCGACGAATTCATGTACTAATAAATATGAGTCAATAGAATAGAAAAATATTGCATAATAAAATGATTCAAGATTTTAAATATCAAAAAAGAGTTGATGTAATGAATAAGAGGTTAAGAGAACAATAGGGAGATGAAAATAATTTATGGGTCAGGAATATATAACAAATAATTGATTATTTAACGTAAAGGTCATAATAATAAGAATTGAATAATAATCATGAAAATCATTTAAGCCTAATAAAAAATGATTATGGTTTAATTAAAGCACAAAATAAATGTCAAACTATACAGGAGAAGAGCCATTAAGCCAATGGAAGGATAAAGGGCTGGACGTATTACTTGTACGTGCAGGGTTTAGGCAAGAATTGACAAATTGTCAATGTCTAGCTGTTAGTGAATAAGCTTTCTATTTAACCTACCATTCTTTTGACTGAGTAGAGTATTTCGACGGATAATTTCTTTGAGACAACGTGCCTAGATTCGATTAAGTGTTCCTTTATGGAACTACTGATTGTTTTACATTCCCTTCTTCAAAGTCACATCGTGTAATGTTCTATGATGCGTTTAGAAAGTATTAACCTTTTGCAGCCAAGATAACCAGTCATGAAATATCAAATGAACTTATAAATGTATATAATAGACCTTTAGTTTTCGTATTACAAGTTAATCAACGTAAAGCAATGAACACATATACGTTTAAAAAAGCCTTAATTGTGATAACACAGTTACGGTTAAAAAAAAGGCAATGGTCAAATACACTTGTTACTTTAAGTATATAAATAAATAACATAAAATTTATTGCATACATGATAATCTGCAATACAGTTCAATCGAAATGGTAACTTTTCATGAGCAATTGAAGTTGATGGATTCGAACGGATTTTTACATCCCAATCTGATAAAATTTGATTAGTGAAGAATTCATTTTCTGTAAAAAATAATAGATAAATCATAAGAAAAATGTCTTGTAACGCAAAAATTAACAGAATAGTGTTGTATGAAAAATACCACTTACTACGATTAATACTGCTACTAACTAGGACTAGTGTAACAATATATAATATTGACATAAAATATCAGTTAACTAAACCCAATCATATTAATATTTGATTAAATTTAATAGAAATTAACTTATCAGAACTTGATAGTAGATGAAAATATACTATGCAGAGAAACAATGAAAATAACAATCATGTTCAAAGCAAAGAAAAAGTGACAAGTGAACTAATCAGGTAAGTTAACAAACAAAAAAAACAGTGGTTCAGTGAATAAATCTATTTTTAGTGAAAGACAATGAGTTCTTATCTTTTTTTAATAATGTTGAAAATTTCGTCACACTCTTACAGAAATCAGAACTAGCTATGCATACTAAGGAAATTCATTCAACCCTATTGTCTGAACATGGTTTTCTAAAGTTACAATTTTTTTCATTTCTCTCTTAGTCCTAGTGTGGTGCGCGCTACTTATAAGTAGTATATGACGCGAGTGAAAACGTAATGCCTGGCAGCAGAAGATGGGGGAAGATCAACAAAGGAAGAGTGGGAACTCAATGGAATTTGTATGAAACGCATGAATAGTGAAATGTCAGACAATGGATTGATGATAGATTGAAGATTTGCAAATTAACCGTTTACGATATAGTTTTCCTATTTTACTGAGTAACTCTGTAATTTGCGATAAATACAATTTGGTTGCCCTCACCTGTGTTCTCCTTCCCTACAGTAGTATTGACTCGTTACTTCTAGCTATGAGTATATAGATTTGTGTAATATGAGCCCCATTCTAAGCATAAGGGTAAGAGCAATACTAGCCGGCTGAACAAATCAAAGTCGATGCAGCGGAGTTTCAACTTGCATTTAAATGGCTAAAATTCGAGTGACTTTACAACTAAACCACACATCAGTAATGCAATGATAATAATTTATGTAACTCATAATGAATATTCGAGTACATAACAACTACATTTTCAGTTTCTAGATATGAATACGAATATGAATAATGTTACTTCGGTTGTTATAATGTTCAGCAAATTATTCTTATTATCAACAAACTGATTCCGTTTTTTGTTGTGAAACAGTATGACATAAGTTCAAAAAGAAGTATCTTCAGTAAACTAATGTTTCTTGCTTTGTAAATTCAAATAATAACTCGAACTACCTACTATTGAAAAGTCGGATAGTAATTACGGATAGAAGAAACACATCTATATATGATGACTTACATAAAAAACCGAATTTAAAAATAAAGTTAAAACAATCTAGAAAGTAACACGTACCAGGGTTTTGCGCGATAACTCGTTGTTCATCCAATCTCTCTGGAAAAATGATCACAGGAATAAATAGAGAATAAACCATAATGTAGTACTATTACTATTATCACTACTAGTATTGTATAATCTAACTACAAAAGTTATTGCTATTCGACTGAATGCATTGGTTTTCTTGAAAAAGTACTTCGAAACTATGAACTTTTTTCTTAGTAATCCTTTTCCTTGAAAGCGATCACTCAGCAATTATAAAATATCAATTAAACGCGCTGTTATATGGTCACTTGTGTATCTACTCTGTTTAGAAAGCTCAGTTATTTGAAACTAATTTTATCACAGATTTCTTACATCCATAATCTTGTTTATGTTAATATTTCGTTTTGCTAATATAATTTTATATAACAAACATATACAGTACAAGTTTGTTCACTCATTAAAGGCTAATGTAATATAGAAGAGAAATAAAGTTCAAAATCATTAACTATTACCTAATTGAAAATTGAATATTTTAACCTGTTAAGTCATTGATCTCCACAATTTCAGGAGGGGAACTTAGTGAGTTGTTGAATACAAATTGTTCTAATTCTTACTGACTAACGATATAAAGATACAACAATTCGCGTCGGCTTTCATGATAACTGTTAACAATTTTTGTCAAAGAAACAATTGTTCCTAAGTAAGATTATTTTATAAATATTAACAATTTTTGTAATTAAAGCAAAGAACTATTATAACAGTGAGGATAAACTAAGACTGACAATAACTTACTCAATTCTAATTGTATAGATTTAATTTGTTTTGAATATGGTTTATTTTTATAGATAGCATCTAAAATTTTCTCTTTAGCTTGAGTAATTGTATCACAATCAAGTACTTTGACAGAAATAGATGAAGTAGAAAAACCAAATAAATTTTGAGGATCTTCAACATAAAGTGTCTAAAATTGAAATGGAATAGTTAATTATTTGTGTACATTGTAAAACAGGTTCAAATGACTGAAATTATAGAAGTGAAAAACAACGCATAACAACAAACAAATATGAAACATGTATTACACACATACACATACGTGCGAACATACAGATCAAGAGTGAAGAGTTTACATTACTTACAATTTGCTTTCCAGTCATTTCTGTTTGAAGTAATGATGAACTATCTAATGTATATCTAGCTTTCCCAGTGATAGCATCACGTGGACCCATATTGATTTGTTGTAGAAGAGCTCGATAAAAATAGAATAAATTTTCACCAACACTATTCTAAATGAAACATTAAAAGAAGAAACAATTGTAAACCACTGAAAAGATAGTTTATACCAAAAAAAAGACTATCAAAATCATTAATAAATTTATAATAATCCATTGTATACTATATAATGATCACATGTGGAGATTCATTAAATCAACAATAAGATTAGGAAAGTAATGAGAAAGAAATTGTGCTACAATTCAACTGTTAAGTAACAGTGTTTGCATTTCTAAGAATAAACTGGTGAGATTATGTCAATATTAGCGTGTTGTTTTTCTCTCAAAATTGTTGCATAGTTCATTTTATAAACATATAAGCACAATTTTTGTATGATGAAGTTCGAAAATTAAATGCTTTGAAATCTGTCCTCATATGAACGTATGCATAAAATGGTAGTTTAAACCCTTTAAACCAACAAACACATTCATATATGATAGAAAAGAGAAAGATATTAAAGGCAACATGGTAGTTAATTTCTGATGCATACAAAGTATATACTAAATGCATACAATATCTATGTTATATGTTGTTGTAGTACAAAGACATAATGCAGGATTTCACTCAGATATTACATACTTAGATAAGTACTTTAGTTCAAATGATGTAAAGAATGATTAATATCATAAATATAACATGCTTACTTTAATAAATTTATATAAAAGAAATGTTAACCAGTTAGATAAAATTTTGTCAACAATAGTTTCAGCACGTCGAAAAGCAGTAGCTAAACGTGTATCGCCTTGAAGATGAAGTTGATACAAAAAATCAGTCATTAAATCAAACATTACACTGGAAAAGGGAAAAAAAAATACAAAACAAGAAAGAAACATTTTTCAGGAAATATTTAGATTAGAAATTGATATCATCACGAACTAGTCTATTTTTTTTTTGTTTGGCATAGAAATACATACACACATTAACGGTATTTCGTGTTTCACACTTTTAATCATCACATGAAATACAAATTGGTTTTGATTTTGATTTTTTCATTACAAAAACAATATTTTTGTTAATTTCAATGTCAGACGCGCCCACCCTTACTCTCTAAATTTTTAATGGCTATTAATCAGAAAATAATCACGATTAAATTTATTAATAATCACAATGAAAATATGTGTCACAACATATGACCTGTGAAATAATTTCTTAGCGTATAAACATTGAAAATAATTATTAGATTGTAATCTTTCTGATAATGTAACATATACAAATAAAATTATTATTATCATTATTATTATTATTATTATTATTATTATTATTATTAGTAAACAATATAAAATTACATATGGAAAAATTGTATATACATGAACTTTGGACTATATATATACACATATGTACATAAATCCAGGCTGTATGTTGTAATATGGACTGATTGATCCTGATGAGAAATAACAAAGTACATTCGCTAGTTAGTTCACAACACCATGTGTAATCATCTAACCTAAACTGTTTGACTATTAAAGTGAACTAACAAATATTAACTTTTTCAACCCCATAATAATCATGATGAATTTTATTTGTCCAATCACTTACATTAAATGAATTGATACACATTTTTTTATGTCATCTACATAAAAAAAGAATACTCAATTACATGTAGTTAGAAAATAAAACGATATCTAATAGTTCCATCGTATTCTTTACCACAAGAAAATTGAGATATGGTTCAAGTGTTGTTTTAATTTATTAACGTAACATGAATAATGTGTAAATAATGCGTCAAACTATTCGGCAACAAGTAGGAAACAAGATACAATGGATTTATTATTGTACACATAATCACGATATAAAACTGATAGTAACGAATAATCGAAGTGCAATATTGACGAATTGACTGAAGTGTTGTAAAATTGAACCAAATTGATTATAATTCAATATTCTAAAGTTAATCTGTCATCTATCACCTCTACGTATAGGTTGTGTCCCTGGAGGAGTTGTGAGTAAACACTACTGAGGAGAAGATGTTCAGTACTTCCAGGTTTCAATATTCAATTTACTAAATTCAGTGAATAATATGAACACTATCGTCAAACTGATCAATCTTTGCAAACTAACCTTGTCAAATAATCCATTTTTGGTTGTAAAGCTGCACAGAGTAGAGAAGCAATACGAGATTTATCTTTAGCCATTATGTTTTTATCCTCTTCAATTAAATGAATTAAAAGATATAAAAATTGACGATTGCATAAAAGTGCATGAAATAACGAGATTCCTTTGGTTGCATCATCATGTGCTCGAATATGAACCTTTAGAAATAAATTGCATGGCAAAACATAAAGTACTAGATAAATTATAAATTGGAATGAATGCCTAAGTAGAACTATTATAAAAACATTTAGTAAACCTAGCATCTTTCTAAACTTCTACAAGATTAGTTACAACTTCCATATAATATTTCGGTTAGTTTTCATGAATTTTTCCAAAGAGTACTGAGAATTTATTTACAAGTATCAAAACTGTATGTAATTTAATTGGTGATATAAAATAGTCACATTATATACTTTTTTAGAAACATTTTGTATAGTTTATGTACCACTAGTGCTGATCCATGAGACTTAGCACGCACGAACTACTAAATAAATCAGTATTCTAACCATCGGAAGTAGTAGAAGGGCTAATAACTCAATAATTTACACATAACAATCAATAAATCAATCAATAGCAACGTAGAACTTCGTAAGTACGTACATCAGTTCATGTTGCCAAGTCACGTTAGCACAAAGATGTAATTAGCAAATAACAACTATGCTGAAACGAGCTTGATAACTTGAGAAGTAAACATAAACAAAACCACGACTGAATTTTGATTGGTCTGTTATCATACACGCATTATGGTCGGATTACCTCGATATAGACATTTCGTCACAAACGTTTGTAGAACAAATAGTTGGAGACACTAGTTTTATTCTATTTGGGACCTCTTAGTTGAATATACTTACATCTATGCCGATTGTTAACCAGACTCAGTACTTTTCTCTTTAAACGTTCAAGCGTTATCCACTAAGCTACTACTCGCTTCAGATAGCCGTGTCCTCGATTTCATCAATAGCCTTAATCCATTTTATTTGATAAGAACTTGTGACAAAATATTTATATGGAGGTAATCTGTACAATATGCACACAAATAGAAAAAAACTGACTAAAATTCAATCTAGAATATCGATAAAGAAATAATTCAAATAATTTCTAAAAGTAAGTACAATTACACACTGAAAATCTATGAGACTATGAGTTAAAATATGTATTTCATGTTTTTTTGTTTGAAAAAACACAACTACAGATATATGAATTGACGGATGCTCTAACGGAATGATTATAGGTTACATTACAGTGTCACTAATAGCCACGAATAATGGCGACGAAATATCGAGATTAGACTGAAGTTGTAAATGTGAATCATCAGATTATAACTCAGTATTCTAAAGGTGATACGTTGCCGCCTATGAGCCCTAGTTCTGGGTTCGATTCCTGAAGAGGTCGTGGGAAATGATCATTGTAAAGAAAGTCAATAATAGAATGAAGCGGGTGTTCAGTGAGTGACCTTTAGAAATATTACGAATATTAAAGCAATATCATAAGTTGAAATTAAATTCACTTACTGTGAAAGGTGATAGTAATGGATGAGGTGGCACAAATGCACTTGATAAATTTACACTATTCAATGATTTAACTGTTAGATCAGTTCTAGTTAACAATGGAATGGATACATGTGGATTAATTGGATTCATTAATTCACAATGATATTCAGGGAATAAGGAAAATAGGCAAAATGTTCTATAATCTCGATAAGGTAGATTATGCTTTTTCACTTCCTGAGAAAATTCTTGCATACTTGTTTGTAATTCCATGAAATCTATTTTAATTTTGAAAGAAAAAGAAACATAAGTCTGAAAAAGTTATCCTATTAAAGTAAGTCAATTATTTTATTAGCACATATAAACGATATATGTTGCATCAGCACCAAATGTTCTAGGTTTCTAATAACGTAGTTTGTAAACCAGATATATTTATATAACAATTTCTAGTCATTATTTTTAATGCAAAGAGTTTCAAGCTCGAGAACTAATAGGTAAAGGTAAGGTTGATTGGATACTGTTTTTGTCATAACAAACATGTTGTTTACTGAACTTCGGACTTACAAGTTTCATATCAAGCATGATAATTTTCATTAGATTTCAATGTCAACATTCCATTCAATTTATATTTTGAACTCTAGTCAATTTTTTTTCTATAAGTACATATGTTTAGCATGATAGAAATTGAGAATTATGAGAATTACGGGGTTGTGAAGATTGATAAGTTACACAGTTTTGAAACCATGAGTCGATCAATGTTAGACAACCATTAGAAACCTGGAAGCACTGGACAGCCGTTTCGTCCTGGTATGGGACTTAACAATCTTCACAACCCCGTAATGCAAATTACCTGTGCTCACTAGTGACTAGCTTCGTGAGGAATCTTCTCCGAGTTCTAGTGGGAAGACGTGACCAGTGAAGTTCAACCTGTTCGGGTGTAGACAGTAACTACCGAAGACTGTGTATGAGGTTGCGCAACTCCGTGAATTGATCAAGTTAGACATTAACACCGTTAGATACCGGCTCAGTGGTCCGATGGTGAGGCGTTCGCCTACAATACCTAAGGTCCTGGGTTCGAATCCTGGGGGGGTGCAGGAGTCATGGGTGCGCACTGCTGTTGAGTCCCATACCAGGACGAAACGGCCGTCCAGTGCTTCCAGATCTCTAATGGTGGTCTAACACTGATTGATTCATAGTTTCAAAACTGTGTAATTATGAGAATGTCAGTTATGAACAAAAAGAGATTAAATCTGTTTGATTAAAATACAGGTATTTGCAAAAGACGTAAAAACATGTTTTATGAGCTGATGAAAATTTCTATTTTCAATCGAAGATACTCATGATTATTGTGATGAAGGAAATGAATCGATTTGGAAGTTTGTGGGCAGAAATTAGATTCATTTAGATTATTCATGTATTAAAATTTTACTGATAAAAAAAAATGATCAGACATTGTAATTGGTTGATTACCCATTTATTTTTATCGAAATAAAACACTGCCCTTCACAACACTTCAAAATTCAATGCAATTTCAAATGAATCACCATAATTGATTGCTATAAAAATTGAAAAGAGTATCGCTAGAAACAGTAGAAATAATTAATAATAAACCAACACAAAAGAAACTGTTAAACTCTAAAAATTTTTTCCAATAACACTAACCTTCTTTAAATATACGAACAACACGATTTTCATGTTCAGCATATTTTTCATCAAGTTTAGCTTGATAATTTCTTTGATGTTGCATAAAACGTCGCCAAAGAATAAATCCAATCAAGCAAACAAAGATTAAAATTAACAGAAGACCAATAAATAACATGATAATTTGACTGCGTAATGCTGCTTGACGTAAAGCAACAAAACGAACAGAGCCAGGACGATAAATAAGAAAATGTCCAAACTGAAAATGAAATTTGAACAAAACACAAATCACAAGCGTAAAAGTAATTTTTCCTTAATTATGTATAAAAGTTTTGTAACTGGTGCTAAAGTCAACTTTATCAAGTGAAATGGAAATAAATAAACGGTAAGTAAATAAAAATATCAATGTTTATGTCATATTAGATTGCATTATCATATTTATATGTTGAATTGTTTAACAAACGATATCATTGATAAAATTACTAAAATTCATTTTATCATTCAATAAACAAAACACAACTTGTAACAGTAAACTTTGAACTATAAATATTGAGACTTTGAGAAAAAAAAAACCTGTTACTAAATGTTAAAAATTTTAATCACATTTTAAAAGTACAATTATCGGAATATTTTTCTACATGATTGAATACAGTTTTTTTTTGTTGATACAAAGTAGAAATATAAAAAAATTGAAATGTTTACAGTTTTGTATCCGTTCTCCTATCAGTAGACGTTTAGAAGTCGAATAAAACTGACCACCGTGAAGGAGAATCCTAATGTCTTTAGATTGTGTAAGTTGATGAAGAGGAAGTTATATCAAGCTTATGAATTATTGTTTCTTCGTAACCGTGCATACAAGTTTTCAGGAGTGATTTTTTAATGCATCTATAAATGACAAAGTATCAATCACTAATCATCTTAATAAGGTTTATTTTATTAGAATAAGTTTATCCTGAATTTGTGTTAATAGAATTTAGTCTTCTAAAATAAGTTAGATTGGGACTTATGATAGTATACAAAACAAACATGAAAGTAAACTGTTTCACAGATCGAATAAGAGTTTTTCAATTTATAAAATAATGCTAATCTCACATTTGATGCATGGCTCAACCGTTGTAGTAAAAATTTAAAATCTCAGAGATTAAATCAACTAGCTTTATTTACAGTTGTGAAACTGACTTCGAATTAACCAATGGTTTAACATCGATAACTTTTTCATTTGCTCATAGAGAACTGTCATCTGCGGGAAAGTAGTTGACAATGTTGAGTTCTGTCATCTCTAGTGGGCTGATAAGCAACAAAACCTAATCTTGAATCCGCTTAGCTAACTAATATAGTACCTATATTGAAGGTAAGATTTCTGTTAGTCTATCATTGAAAGAAATTAAGGTGTAGAAATTTATTATGTATTAATTAATAGCTGAGAAATCCTCTGAAAGTAGAATCTCTACACGGATTACTAGCATCTGAAAAACGATGTTTCTGAAACATTTCTTTAGGGTTACGGAACCACATGGCAAGTTAAACTTAGAGTGTTAAATAGATACGGAGAGTAGGTGGATCTCCTGTCTCCACCACCACCAACCTTGATTTACCATGCTGAATAACATTTGAGTGAATTAAGAAAAATATGAAAATATAGTACCAGTCAATGACCATAAGTCTGAGCAGTATTATCAAATGCATGCATCTTGATTGATATTCCTAAAATAATCACACTATATAATTAAGAAGTTAAGATGACATATAATGCGATCGGTTTCACTGACACACAGATATTTGATTTTACATCATTAATCAAATCCTGATCATAACATTCAGATAGTACGAAATGAGAAGAAAACTACACACTAATATTGACTCTTATTTGAACTTAGTCTCAAAAGTTAGTTCACTAACAAATATACGTAATTCAGTTGAAAATAAATGATGCACAATAATAAGTGAGTATTTTATCGATGGTGAAATTTGAACTATGTTGTCGAAAAAAACAACAACAACCTTTTCGATTACAAACAACACAATAACACTGGTTCAAATATGCATGAAAAATTTACAATGAATTACAATTATCTAAGTAACAAAGGTCTGTTATATGTACGTATGTTAGTAAAGTTCAAGACAAAAACGAAACGAATGATATGGTGCAATAAGGCTAATTACTTGAAGTTAGATTTATGACCTAAGGCTGAAACTGTATATTACATTCATGGTGATGACGTTAAAAAAAAATAGGTCGGACAATAAAATAAACGTAGAGATGAAATAGAAATGACGTAACAGCGAACTATAATGCATATGTAATAACTTAGTCTGGTGCAAAATCGTGACTATATATGAGTAAAAGAAATGCAAATAAAAGCTTATCTTTAAAAATATACAAACATTTCATAAAATCAAACTATGATAATTGTGTGTTCACTAATGATTGCCAGATGAGTTTCACAGAGTCTTAATCAAATGGTGAGATCGGTTCACAGTGAGACTGAAACTAATAGATGACAACGGATAAAAATAGTACCCAATCATAAATCAATAGTGTCAAATATGGGATTCTGATTCTGATATCTAATGTCATCATATACACTAAGAGACCTAAAAGTTCTGAGCTTGTATCATGTTGTACATCAATTGGTAGCTTCTATCCAAAATGAAAACAACTATCTAATATGACCAAGTTTATAACGATACTTAGGCGGACATCATTTCGTGAAAAATCACTTTCAAAATATGAGATTCTCTCTACAAAATTATCTAATAAAAGAACACGATGAATGCTATGATCATCTGAAACTAATAATATAATTCAAATGTATACAAAAAAGTTACTATTTAACATTAACATTATTTGAACAAAAAAAAGATTTAATTTTCATAAACTACACGTTGAGATTTCTTATTGAAAATCTTATTAAATATTTGTTTTCCTGATAAATACATTGAGAATAAACAATGTTCAACAACGTTCATGAATACTTTAAAAAACAGGTGACTAGTTAGAACTAGTGACTAGTTAATTTGTCAGATCTTTCAGTTTGAGTGAATTAATTTACGAGAATTTCATTTCTACAATCTACTACAACTATACTTTATTTCATGTAGTAGAACACTCTAATAACAGTTATGACATTATATGAATTCGTCAAACATATAACAATGCATTTCCTAAAGTATATACATAAATATGCTAATTTGATGAGTCTAATAATGTCACTTTATCCAAACTGTTATCATTAGTTATTGACTTTACTTTACCCAAAGATTAAAAGTGCAGCTTTTTTTTTCAATTTTCATGCATATTAATCGTTGACAATTTTATACGGCTCAATAAAATATGATGAGATTTTTGGACTTCATTATCTAAAGAAAAGTTTTTGTACTATTGTCTAAACATACCTATTCTATGAGAAATGACTGAATAAATGAACAACACAATAGTAATGGGTTGAAAAAAAAATAGTTTTTTTGTAGATACAGAGTTTAGGTGTAACCTGAGTTCTAGACATTGATCAGAACCAGCAGAGGGATTGGAACTCTCAAGGTCAAAGGAAAAGAGGAAGGCTAAGAAACACATTACGCCGAGAAATGGATACAGAAATGTGAAGAATGAACAAAAATTGGAAAAAACTGGAAAGGGAGACCCAGGACAGAGTAGGTTGGAGAATACTGGTTAGAGGCTTATACTCGATTGGGGGTAACAGGTGTAAGTAAATTAAGTAAGTTTCCACAATATGTGGTTCATAAAAAACTGAACGATAAATCTGTATTCGATTGCTGATTCGCGTATTTACCATATGGAAATGCCGAGTGGATACCAGTCTCCAAAGAAAAAGTGATATATTTCATTCATTCATTCATTCATTCTATTTTAAGCATATAATAGGTGGATATAAAGAGAACTTGTCACTGTAACACTGTGAGTGAATACGAAATCAGTGAATAACATGAAGAGATCTCTTGAAAGATCACAGTATAATTGTAAAATGTCGAATGCTTACCCCAGAACAAGTGATAACATATGCATTTTAATCTGAGATGAAACACATCCCTATGATAATTGATATCAGTCAGTCATACTCATCGTGAGAAATGTGAAAATTTGTTTTCGTTGAAGCTTCTGCCATTCACGTCAGCACATGAAGGGAAGAAATTAACTAGGTTAGAAAGCTCCATAATACATTCACATTCAAACAGTCAACTAATGGCGATATGCTTTCTTCAATGAGAAGTACATTCACTACTATCTGAAATACACTATTATATTTTTAAAAAAAACAAGAACTTCGTATATTCAATTTCGTAGTTAATTCAAGCAGCTACAAACATCATTTCGATGATACATGCTCTAGGTGAAATTAATAGTTAGTCAAATGTATGCTTTTATTAGTATAAAAAAAAATATAATTATTTGAAATTTCTGATGATATCAATGATTGTTCCCTCATGTAACCAACATCTTAATTGTAAAAATACACACTGCTTATCAGTTATTCTAGTGATAGGATTGGGTTCACAAGGTTAATCGATTTGAATTGTATAGAAATTTGTAGTTAGTCTTCAATGAAATTATCTACAATTAAATCTCAGCATTGTAGTTATTTTTTGATAATATGAACCCATTATTTATCTTACTAAAACAAACAGTAAATTACATTTTGAAAAATTAAAAATTGAAATAGTATTCATGTAACTCCTTTACAAAATATAGATCTAAGTAACTCACTCATGTTATGGACTATGGATATTAAAGGACTAGTGATATCTACCCAGTTTAACAAATATAAGAAAGTAGAGTGAGATTTAAATTTGCAGAATCTTTCAACGATAAAGTCACCGAAAAAAAAACTGTAAGCGTTTTTATTGGTAAAGTAATTTTTCAACTTCAAACAAAAGGTTGTAACATAACAATTTAAGTTTTAAGCAAATGTACCAAGTATCACTTTTGAGCTAGTTTTCAAAAAAAAATGAATGAAATATAAATCATTGTTAACGAGAAAAATGTACTTTTGATCAATCAACAGATAAATCAAATATGAATTGCTTACTTGGACTTCAACAGGATAGTCTTGATGTTTTATAATTGTTCTTCTATCTAAATCACAACGTATTTCTGTCAGCATAATAGAATTAACTTCACAAATTAATGAATCACCTACTCTTACAATTAATTCATCAGGTTTAGCTAGTTCTGGAGCATGAACAAGCGCATCAAAATGACCATGAATTCGAATTAATTGTTTAACACTAGGATAATTTATTTGATTTGATAATTTATGAGGATTTGTTAATGAAACTGATTGAGATGATAGTTCCAATGATTGATTAGATATTTGACTTGGATAACCATTCATTTCAACAATATGTTGATCGTTGATTAGATCATCTGTTAAATAATCATCAAGATTTTCCACACGAATACCATCAGGAAATGGAATTACAACAGGATCTTGATATACCTAAAGTAAATAAAAACTCTAGTAAACTATGACAGACAACAGATATATTTTCATGATAATTATTATAAAAAGTATAATAGTCATATGATGTGGTTGTAAAATGTTGAATATTTAGTCAATAAAATAGCCTACTAATAGAATATCTGAAATAGTTAATTATTGTTAATACATAAAATCAAATAGTCAAAACCATTCATTTCGAGATGGTTTGGACTATCCCGTTGTTCATATGTTTGAGTAAAATTTGATCAGTCTTGGTGGGTATATAGACCTTGTGTACTGATCGCCTCGATATAGCCATTATGATACAAGTTGATATAGAACAGGTGGGGTGTGGCTAGCAGTGGGATCCAGGAATCTGAGCTATTTAAGATAAGTCAGCTGAATGTACCAGAGCTGATATTAACCCCGGGACTCGAACGCATTATAGTTTGCTTCAACCGCTAACGTGTTATTTAGATGGCTACTATTCTATATAAACTTGTTTAGTAATGGCTAAATCGAGGAAATTCACATAAGGTGCTCATATGGTAACTAAAACATCAAATTTCAGTCAAATATATGAAAAACGAGACAATTCACACAACTTCGAAATGAATTAAATCTCATAGCCATTGCACAAACAAGTGGCTTTATGAACTCAATAGCTAAGTGTACAGCGTGATGGGTTCGAGTCCCAGGATAAACATCAACTATGAGATATAGATACATCTAGGTGACTAGTCCCAAATAGGACGAAGTGTGCGTCTTGGATTTCATTATCAGCTCCACTTCGTCAGTTCTATATCAGTTGAAACTATGTTATTTATTTAAAAAGTCTACTTGAATAGCTGTGAATAGATAGAATGATAGTTGAGAATTAAAGAATGAAGAGATGATCAAGATAGGAATTTGGATAAACATTTTTATAGATTCAAAAATAGCGAAATTTAAAGATTAAAAAAGAGCTACAGATAAATGACTAAAGAGAGGTTTAAACGTGGTCAAACATATATTTAACATAGGTTAGTAGAGGAGATCAATTTCCTAAGATTTTGTTAGTAAATCAAAAAATTATTCGACACACTTTGAATCACTTCATCCTACATTTGTAAATTAAGTTTGAGTGTGTCAGAAGATTCCTAATAAAAATCTACAAGTATGGTAGTATGCACTAAAAACACAACGATTTCAAAAGATACTATCTCATGCCAATGGTTTTGCCAGACAGAGAGAGAGAGAGAGAGAAGGAGCAATATCATTGATGTGCTGTAACTTGATCACAAAATCTCCAGATAATCTAAATTCCACGGGATTTATGGTCAATTATTTGATTTCATCAGTTCATATATAATGATGTAAGACAACATTGCGGTTTTCATGAACGCCGCTAGTTATTATTATCGAATGATAATATTTCATAAACATTTACTTGAGTTTGTGAGTTTGAGTAGTTAATTATTACTTGAATAATAATACATTCAATTTACACTCTTCAGAGCTCTAATAACTTAATTAAATACCTTCAGTTTATCGAAATGAAGAGCATATGGTATTACAGGATCAGATGATCCTCATTTAACCTTTAAATATATCTGAGATTCGCATGCATGATGTTTCTGAGCACCATTTAGATGGTTAATGACTATTGAACCTACGATTTTATGGACTACAATTAATCAACCTGTTTCTTATGCTGATATTACGAACAAATTTCTATACACAGACGATACTACTAGTTTTCATTCTCCAGCTAGTATCTAAAGTATAACCACAATTCAATACATAATTGATTGAGACAACAAACACATCCAAATCATCTATACTTGAATCCAACGCTGAAACTAACACTTGATATCATTTGATTAAAAAAAAACGATCGATACAAAACGAACTACTTAAATAGATGAATGACATGAGAAAACTGAATGCTAATTTGTACACAGAATCAATTGCCCATGTTCTGGCCGAACAATGAAAATCAAACCAACTATTTCCCAATGGACTGTATTCACCATAAGGGTATTTTAAAATATAGTTATCATTAGTGTATGGTTCAAGCGAATACTGAAAACAATCAGGAGCTATGGTAACAAGATCAGATTTTATCATCCTGAAGAATTTTATGGCTTTGATAAATTGTAATTTGACATAAAAAGTGACCTAGATAGACTAATAGACGTCATAGAAGAACTTTAGTATTAGGTTAAACTGCATACATTAACTAAGCTATTCAGCCGTGGTAGAATGAAAGACAAGGTCGGAAAAAATAAATAAATAACTATACAATCCAATGGCAAACAGTTTGTCTGTCTCCCCATGTAACAGTAATAATGTGAGTCATGCTTAATTAGTAAATCATTTAAAAACAATTCATCATTACACTATCTAATACACATTTTTGTAGAACATTGAAGAGAGTAGTGTTTAACATAGTGTTAGGAGATCGATATGCAAAAAATAGGTAAAAATATAGACCAATTGTGTTTTAAACCGATGTGTCACATGACTCAGTCACGAATATAACTTAGTCTGATAGATAAGAAAAATCAATGTAAGAGTTACCTCAATCTACATAGATATGATTAATTTTATGGCAAGTTAAGACAAGAAACATACACACACTTTGTGTATGCACTCACAAGCTTAAATGTTCAATGCATAAAATGCCAGTTAATATGGCCTATAAACTGTGGATGTAGGAGCAGATTCAGTGTTGCTGTTTTATGATATTTATTTAAGAAAACGATGGGTTTCTGTAAGTTTCAGTTGTTGAAATACACGAGATTATTACTACATATTTACCACTTGTATCTTGTTAGACTGAAGATTAGAATCTCAATATGTTTACTGTAACCGTTAACAATTTTCTGATAACTTTTAAACAGCTAGAAATTTAACTGTTCCATTGTTTTTTAGCAGCTGACTAGACTCGTATGTTGGTTTACGCAAGATTGTTTAGAGACACAGAGAGACAGCACATAGTCAAAAGATTCAAAGTACAACAATAATACAGTAAATTGAATTCAAATATGTCATCTACATACTATAAATTACATGCCTAATAGTCAAACACTAAACAAACTTTTATTAGGAGCTTACTTTGATAAGACCAAATATGCGAAGTTGATGTACACCATCCATAATAAAACCATATGGTACTTCAGTTGGCCAATTAGGTGTATGTGATGTAAAAGCAGAGTGGTAAAACTCACGGTTTGATTTCAGTTGAGAAAGTACCAGTGGTTGAGATATTGTTAAACGAGAAGTGACAGGTTGCTTTCTATTTATCGAAACACTAGTGCTAGACTGTATTGAATTATCAAGCTTTTCATTTATATATACGTGTTTACTATTCACATCTTCTTTCACCAAAGGAGTATCTTGAAATACAACAAGGGAAGGACTCAAACAATCCAGTTGTTCATTTGAGGAAATAAGGCAACTCTGAAGACGGATAGAAAATTACACAATTTTGTTAATAGAAATCAAAATTGAATTAGATTATTTAGGCTTTCAATATACTCTAGTAATATACTCCGAGCAATAAACAGTTTCAATTGTAAATTTTCTTAATAAGGTGATAAACAAAGTTAAACAGTTAAAATGAAAATATACACAATGAAAGTAATTTAAAAACATATTATTCTACTTAGAACCATAATATCACAATGACATATATAAGCAAGTAATACTAGTTAGTTATTCAAGCTGAATAAGGTTTGATAAATTCTTAACTCGGTTAAAAGTTGGTTGTTTCAGCAACAGCTCAACCAGTAACGTACACGACACTGAAAACAAGGAATAAACTATCACTATCCAAAATGAATAAGACAAGAAAAGTAATAAGAGAAATGAATTATTATAATGAATTACAAATGTAATGCAAGCGAACAAGGCAATGAATAAATAAGAAATAAATTAATGTTTAAAATTTTCAGGAAAAATATACAATGAATGTATATACATCCATGCAGTCAGTTTATAAACTAACATCTTTAAATCAAAACCACTGCGAACCAATATATCAAGAAGTGGCTTAAATCAGTAATCGATCAATCTGATCCCAGGCATCGATATGATCTTTCTCCAGTTTTGTTTCTCTACTTATTTTACAACTAATATCGGACGTTCGAGTAACAGTAACTATACTTGGTTCACACATGTTCTAGTGATGTCAACCAATGATATTATTTATCTGTCCAATAGAAAAGTTTAAAACTAACCTCAGTAGTATTAACTAATAAAACCTACTATATATAAACCATACAACTAAGCTATCCATAGTTTTCTGTCATATAACACTGTACAAGAGATCAGAGAGCATAGCATTGTACTATTCACTATTACTGGTATGTTAATGATGATGATATAAGTAGTAATAGTTCATGAAATCATAATCAAAACTCCTATAACATATTTCTTAGCTAAATATGAGTAAAAATAATAGCCAGTAAAAGTTTAGAGATTTTCAGTGTGAAAAACAGAATGAATAAATCAGTTCATCAATTGGACAATACACAATAAAGTAATGACAATAAATGGTATTTTGTTAGAACTACAAATGAAAAGCTGAAAACAAAATTCTAAAGTATCAATAGTTTTATATTTGATGAGAAATACTGAAAGAAAATAATTTGTAAATGAAAATGAGTTAAGCTTAGTGATTGAGCTAGTTTTGAAATACAAATAATAAGTTATTTACTTAAAATTTCCTCCATAAGATATTTCTATTTAAAGACAAATGAAACACGCAAATGCAACGACAAAAGTCAAAAACTAACTTACCATGCTGTACTCAGAACCATTATAATAAAAGACTAATCTAGGGTCTTCAACTACAAATAGATAAGAGCCAAAAACTCTGACGGTAGTTCCACCTCTGAAAAGAAAAGACAATAAGGTTAGATTGTGATAGTGTACGGTATGATATATTGAGGGAGGAAAGGTAAGATTATTAGCCAGAAAATTGCTCAACTCTTCAATAATGAATAACGAATGGAGGTAAACATTACAATGGCTTACAGTTTAATTGGAGATATTATTTTAAAGAAATACAGACATGGGGAACAATGGGCTTTGATAGCGGGGATGGATAGGATACTTGTGCGAAATTCCTGGAGCAAATGTATTTGAATCCTAGTCGGAATGTTTCTGAGCGCCTAATTCTTTAAATATTACATTGTTGTGTGTAAAGCCTTCTGAGTTATCATTACCGTCACTTGTTCAACGATTATGAAATATCAGTCTACTAGCAACAATGTGAATATTTCCATTGTTTATATTTTGAAATATACTGGACAATTTCCTCGATGTATTTTATCAAGCACTACATTAAATCTAATATATTGCAAATGATTTGAATAGGTATTTATGATCCAATAACGCTGCAGCCAATAAATGTCATACGAGAATTCAGGATGCTTCAAACGACTGGTTCTGATAAAGATCCCATCTTTCATTATAGAGTTATGGAGATTGAGATCGTGAATCAATCATTGTTAGGTCCCCATTAGAAACGTGGAAGCATTGAACGGCAGTTTTTTTCTGATACGTAACTCATCAAACAGTGCGCATCCACGACTTTCGCTACTCCCGGGAATCGAACTCAGGACTTTCGATCTTGCGCATGAACGCTTAACAACAATCTCTATGACGCTATAATGAAAGACCATAAAATGTGCCCACTAGTGGCTAATTTCGTGAGGAAACTCTCAGAGTTCTAATGAGAAGCCGTGATAAGCGGAACACAACCCTGTCGGGTGTAGACAGTAACTACAGAAGACAATGGCTGAGGTTGCGCGAAATCCTGAGACTGATCAAAGTTAGACATCAACATCGTTGAATGCCGGCTCAGTGGTCTAGAGACTAGGCGTTCGCGCGCAAGACCAAAATGTCCTGAGTTCGATTCCTGCGAAGAGCGGGAGTCGTGGATGCGCACTGATAGTGAGTTACATACCGGGACGAAATGTCCGTCCAATGCTTCCAAGTTCTTAGTGGCGGTCTAACGATGATCGATTCACGATTTTAATATAAAAGATCACATCACTAGTGAATTGTAAGCATATACCTTCAAGTGACTAATAATGGTTAAAACGATTAGCTGAAGCGAAGAGAACGTTGAGTATGTCAACATAAATGTTAGATCTTTTTTGATAAACAGCAGCGTAACGATGCAGAAATGTTGACAAGATAGATGAAAGTAATGAAACTTACAAAATTTTTATCATTATTTCAGTTCACAGACATTATACTGAAACAGAAATAATGATCGCATTCTCTTAATGAATGATGATAGAATTAAAAAAAATGAGAAATCAAAGCTTCAAAGCTGTTACATTTATATATTAAAAGAACACATTTAACAGAATATACGCAACGTTAGTTTACAACTTTAACGTTTAAAGACAGTCTAATAATACTGTTTATTTGGAAGCAATCATTTTCCGCATTAATCATATAGTATTGTAAAAGCCAATACACGTAATGCAAAATAAAATGAGTTTTATTTTCCTCTTGGCAACAATTACAATCTGTATAAATCGTCATAAGTAGCAAGATACTATGATAGTAAGCTTTAAAGCATAATATCTTGTTTGTAAAAAACTAATTAATTACAATTTAAAGACAGCTAACATTGAGACAAATTGATTTGAAATGAAGAATCATAACGTTATTCTTTTTTTTTTAATTATACAAATGTGGTTAATAGATACTTCGTAATTGAAATGTTATAGTCATAAATTTAAATGGTGATTGTTGTATTTGTGTTTATCATTTATGATAGATAGATAGATAGATATATACAATATAATAAAGCTAGTTTATTTATGATTATTCTGATTTATTTATTATTATGAATGAAAATGGTTGATTTTTGTTTGAAAAAGACAGAATTATTTATATTAAGCGCATATGATATATATATATTTTTTATTATATAATATCTGATTTTAATTTTCTAGTTCATCTTAATTAGTTTCATTTCTTTTTTTTGCAAAAAGCACTTACTGATATTTCACGATTAATTTTTTTCATTGAAATTAAGTTCAAGAGATTCTGTTTCTTTTTCTAAATGAGCTATAAATTTGCTCAATACTAATCTTTCGATAAACACATTTTATCCAAGTAGCACTTAGCACTATACAACAATATTGGTTCTTATCTATTGTTTTACATCACTGCTTGTGATAAATGCCTTTTCACAACAATGGAACACTTACATGTCTGTCCTTTACACATCGCACTTTTGTTTGTATCAAACCAGTTATGACTGTTAATTGGCATGACTTCTGTAATTTATTTACGAACCAATGATAATGGAGATAATGATGATGACACATTTTATGTTGAAACCAAGCATGTCAAAATAATATAATGAATAATAATAATAATAATAAAATGAGAATAGGTTATTAATTAATTATTTAATTAATTCACTAACAAACTAACTAACCCAACTAAAACATTTTGTCGTAAAACTTCCAATATATAAGGATTCGGTGTATAAATAAATGAAAATGAATGTGATAGATAAGTTGAAGTCATATCATGCATCATTATTAATGATAATGGTATATGATGTTCATCATTTGTGATTAGTGTTGTTGTTGTTGTTGGCGGTGGTTGAGGTGTTGCTATTTTGGGGGGTGTTAATGTTTTATTGTTGTTATCATTCATGTTCGAGTTTACAAATAATGCATGTCGTTTAAATTGTTTTTTACTAATCATTTTACTGATTGTTTCTTTAAGCAATGGACCAGTTAAACAAATAATTAATGTTTCTGATTCTCTAGTAAAATAAAACAAAATAAAATAAATAAAATTTAAAAACATTGAATTATGCATAAAATGTTCAAACAGTAAATTACGAGAGAGAGAGAGACAGAAATACACAGTAAGAAAATAATACTTGTCTTTTTGTGCATAACAATACAACACACTCTATGGAGTAGTTTTATTTGACAAAAGATTGTTAAAAACGAAAAGTTAAACAATTAACATAACACAATTTTACTCGTGTTGTATATGTACGGATAACAAATAATATTTATCAATTATTAATTAAATAAATGATGATTTACATATTTTTTTGTGTACGTTCTTTTCTAACCAAATGAACCAAGTTACACGGATTATTTTATAACAGACAAACTAATTAGGCATGTACTTTTTTTTTCAAGAAGTAATCTTTATTATTTTCATCATAAATTGTGCTCACTGTTCAAATACGATAATGTCTACTTTATTATTAGGAAAGACAGAGAGAGAGAGTGAGAGAGAAATAGAAGGAGAAGGATTAAGGAATAAATAAATATAGTAAAGTGAATATCCAGACGCCATGCAATTCAACGCGTGACTGATCAGCAAATAAACATATATATATATATATATATATATATATATATATATATATATATATATATATATATATATATATATATATATAACAAGAAAACATGCATTTAAGAACTTTTTTTTTGAACAAAAAAATATCAGATGAATAAATGTTTAACAAGTAAAAATGAAGAATAGTTTAGACTATTTTACTTATTATTACCTGATAACTAGTTATTTATCTAAACTGGTAGATTAAAATAAAGTGAACAGGAAGTTCGGATATGGTGATGAGGTAACTTCGATGAAAACATCATGAATACACGAAAATGGTTTACATGAATGTAAAGAAGCCATTCGATGATAAAAGTACATATTAGGAAAAAATAAACAAACAAACTTGTATGATCATTATTCTAAATGAAATTCTAACACAATGATAACGATACTTTAAAGATAATTGTATCTACATGAAAATCTAATAGGTTATTGTAAAATATTCACAATTGTGAAAAGAGGGGAAAGTAAACGTGTAACATCACTATAGCTGAGTACACAAATTTGGACTTTGGGACTGAGTTGCATTCCATTTATGTAATCTTATGTACCTGAAAGATGTACCTAACCTTCAAAATATTAATATTTTCAGTAGGTATCTTAAGTGTGCAATCGGAAGACATATATTCACTAAGAATTAATAGTAAGGAATTTTTGATATGGATTATATAAAACTTGTTACAGACATCTTTCCTTTGAATCACAAAAACATGATGAAATAACAGACATAAACCACTCCAATGTCAGCCTTCCTGATGTAAAATAATCGCAAGTCAGCTCTTCTCCATAATTTATTGGGTAAGTAGTTTTATGACTAAGTTGTTCATACTTGAGGTACTTTACACAGTAGAACCAATAATAGCGGTTGAAATTAAGAAGCCGGAGTTGTGTGCAAAAGAAATACATCCCAGATTTCCTCGTGGTTTGGATAACCTCGCGGCCAACTATTTGAGACAATGTATTTACCCTACATATCTGGTCCAATTTTGTGCTATTTAATTAAATCTATAACTGTAAAACTTGAAGAGAATATTCTTTATCCATATATTAGTAATTTAATAATCCTGGAGACTTTTAAACAAAAACATTGGTTTACATTTTAGCAATTGCAATGAGATAGATACTATATTATGCTGAATGTACAGTAAAATCTTTAGATGGATATAGTGGCGTAGATATAAGAAACATACTGTACGAGATAAAAGCTCATAAACATAAAGCTTTACTGAAATTACTGCATCCGGAAAAAGTTATGGTAATTCTAAATTATAATTCTTACATTCGGAGGCATCCTATTGAAATCAAAGGCTTAAGCTTAAATTTAATTTATGGACGTAAAAATACTGAAATTGATGAGATTGTATTTAATCATCCATAGAACCGATCGAACTTAAACATTTTAATATTATTTGTGTTGCAACTAGGTCGACAGAGTTTTACGCATAAAAAAAGTACTGTGAATTAGTATGGCGTTTGTTAAGACTTCACTGACAGTCTATTGTGTATTAGAAGACCTAACTTTTCACTAGTCATATATACATTACTGTTTATTTGGTAAACAGTACTTTTATACCATTATAAATAAAAGAGTAATAGATTTACTTATTGCTATTGACACAACAGTTATCTACACAATACAATCATTAAAGAAGTCATTATATCTATGTTTTCACGAGCTGAAAATTTGGAGGTCAATACAGTATGAATATATAAATTTATGAGTAAAGACTAAGTATGAAACTTACTGTTCGATTTCACATTTCACTCGAACATCTGATTCTGAAAATCGATCTCTATGAGACTCATCACTTGTCCCGCTGATTGTTGGGAGGTATAAATAAACAGCGCGCTGGCCTCCAATGTTTAAGTTAGTACCTGACAAATATAATCGAGTCCCGCCTGCTTTAGGTCCACGTTGAGGTGTTGCGTGTATTAAATGGGGAACAGCGAAGTGAAAAACCGGTGAGAATGCCTAAAGATAAAAGTGAGAAAAGATGATTTGCCTGGTATAACTATTTGACAAAGAACATATTCTACGTTAACTTTGTTAAGAGTTAAAATTTCAATAATATTCAAAATAATAACTAATTGGTAATTGATTTTATCTTTCAAAGCAGCATCCATTATATCTGTTATGTAAGTAGAGACTACTTAGTGTAATAGCCTAAATAATTCAAATACTTCATATATATATATATATATATATATATATATATATATATATATATATATATATATGCTAATATGTCAGTTTCATTGTATTTACGCGGTAGTAGGACTATACGATTTCAGAGAATTAGAAAAGTTAAATGGTACGGAAAAATTCATTTTTCTATATGTTAACACTACTCACTTCATATCGTTTGTTGCTTATCACAACCTTTAATTTACTAGAAACAGGCAGTGACAAATGAGTTGCTGCAACAAGCTTACACATAAATTTATATGAATGCTGATATGTTTCCGATAAAACAGTACATTGGATTTTCGGTTGGAGATCTAAAAAGACTTCTACTATGTCCATCGCATTACGACCCAAATTTCGACCAGTAATGGTAAGTATCGGTTGTCCTGTCAAAGTGCCATTCGTTGGAGAAAGCTAATTGTTGAGAGAAAAACAGAAGAAAGTGGATGAAAATTTGAAGAGCAATTGATACAAAAACTGTTCTTGGATTAATACATGAAAAAAGCTAATGAATACATAAATAAACGATTATGTAGGGTAGAAGAAATTTCATATCACCAATTCTAAAGTAATTCGTTTTCAACAGTCCATGGAAAATAGAGAATCTATTTAATACATTTGGAATAATTATAGATTTACAAAAAGAGACTAAGTTAGATTTCAATATTCAAAAGATAAAGATCAACTGAAAAGATATCATGAGAAAATTTCAATTAGAACTAGATGTAATTCTTAAGACATGATGACAATCGTTACTCCTATCAACTTCTCAAATATTCACTTCATAATAACTGATTTGAATGGGAATAATGCAAAGAGTAGTTATTGGAGGCTAATACATGTTCAAATCATATCATGAATAGCTAAGTCAAGGATATCACAAAAATAACAACATACTAACATCTTGTACTAAAAATAATACAGATATATACAAATCTGTTACTAAGTGGCTTTTTGTAAAGCTAACATAATTTTTTTTTACGATTTTCAAGTTGAGAGAATCTATTGAAGTTAAATATCTATCTTCAATGACTTACTGATAAGATTTCAGGATTTGGGCATACATCACCTGGTCGAAAAGAGTACTGGCGTAGAATTGTAGAACCATTGAAGTATTTACGTTCAATGCATGAATTTCGAGTACGACATTTACCTTCTTTGAGTATGTTTTTATTCTCATAATCCTGAGCAGAAATACACCAGGTACAATCGAATCGTGAAGGAAGATCTAAACATTTATCACAATAATCTGCTAACCATTCACATGCATAAACCTCCACTGAAACCAAAACATCGGAAAAAGAAAAAAAATATGCATGAGTCAAATAGGTGTAGGATAATAGAACTTTTTACAGAAATATAACCTTGACGAGAATGAATGAGATCAAATCTATGATTATTCAAAAAATCAATCATCGAATGTCAGTGTGTTGCAATCAGTAGTGTGTTCTCATTATCGATGACATAAAATAACCTACCTTGAACTTGATCTTCATTCACCATACGGTGACCTTTTTCATCATGATCATTCAATCCGTGCCAATAAAGATCTAAGCCACATAGTACAGCTGCATCATGTGATTGTTGGTTATGATTGTTTTGCAACAGACGAGTACTTAATTGTTCTGTCAGATTAATCTAATGATTGATAAATTAAAAAATACGGTAAAATTTTGGGTAGTAGAGTGGTGGATAGTATACAAAGAATATGATGACATTAGAACAGTGTTCAATATTCCAATGGTATAGTAATAAGTTTTCATTAATTAACAAGAGAACAAATAACGGAACCAAAGTGAGAGCGCGTTAAAAAAATATACATCCATTAATTTGCTAAATATGTTCAACGTTAAAGCATGAAAACAGGTTTATTTGTTGTATCTTATTGAGTTTTGTCAAATAATATATATATATTAGTAGGTTAATTTAACACAGCGACTACAAATTCCTTAGAACAGGATATTGCCTAAGCAGTCAAGATTATTTACACTTGAATGTCTTACTAGAAATCATGTATGTAATGGAAATTTACTAAGCTATTATCTTGTTTATTACAAAGAAAATTCAATGCAACATTAGAGATAAAATTTTCTTTCTGACAGTATCAATTAATGAAGCTTGACAATTGTATCCGTAATTAAACGTTAAACAACTTGTTGATGTCAAACGAACGGGGATACTTAAACGCCTCAATATTAATCATTTCTGTACCTGAATTCTATTGATCAAAAATCTGTTATGGAAAATAATGTAAAGGCTTATTTCATTAAGATCAACTGAAGGATAAAAGAAATAATATTTGATAAGTTCAACAAGACAGACAGACAGATACAACGCAGAACTTCGTACATAAGTACATCAGTTCAGGTTGTCATACCACGTCAGCACAGAGACGCAACTGTCAGTTCAAATCCAAGAGTGATAGCGATAGTAGAATTATTAGCAGCAATGGAGAAGATTAGGGAGCGAAGATATGATTCGAAAAGTATAATTCAGTAAGATAAATTTGTAAATAGAAAGATAGAGATTATGAGGAATTCAGAAGGTTAAAATTAGAGAGAATACAAAGAGTGGATGCACTTGCGCCATTGCAAACGATTCTGAGCCATGTCGTTCAAGGTCTCTAACCATTGGTGACCCTCGTCTCGCGGACCCCAACCAGATAGCCTACATCTACCAACATGACTCAGTCCATTTGTCAGTGACTCCATGCATTTCTGCCATGTTTTGGTCTGGCCGCCCCTAGCTTTCTTCCAACCTACTCCTACACCACAAAACATAGCTTGTCGCGACAGTCGGTGGTTAAGCATAGGTAACACATGTCCCAACCACCTCAATTGATGAAGTTTCACTACTTCATCTATTGATTTGCTATCCCTACCTAGAACTCGTTTCCTAATAACAGCGTTGTTCACTCGGGTGTCCCACGATATACGAGCAATGCTTCGAAGACACCTATGATCAAAAACCAGTAACCTACGAATATCTTCTACTCTCACTGGCCGTGTTTCACAGCCATATAGGAGAACGGAGCGAACGGCTGCACAGTACACTCGTCCTTTGATTAGAGAACGGATATCACGCCTACGCCATAAGTGACGCAGGTTGGCAAAAGCCAGTCGAGCCTTCTGTATCCGTGCTGAGATTTCGTCAGTTACCAGGCCATCAGCACTGATGAGACTCCCAAGATAAGTGAAGCGGTCTAAACGCTCGACTACTTGACTCCCTATCACTAGTTCAGGTGCCGATGAAACCCAATCTTGAAGCAACATTTTGCACTTCGAGGGTGACAACCGCAGTCCGAACATGCTTGCATTGTCGCTTAGGGTAGTCAGAAGACTCAACAAGATAGAACCCTTTAAAACCTACACCAATATAAAATTTGTTCAATGAAGTACTAACTGTCAACTAGCCCAATTAGATGAACTACCAACAGAATATTGTTCAGATAGCATTGACTGAACAAAATAATGATCTTTTAAATGTTCATACAGTTGAACTAATGATGATAAGTAATTCATTATTCGAACTCTAGTCATTCAAAACCTGGTAGTGCCATAGGACTCATAAGTATATTTGCTATGAATAAACTATGTCAAAGATATGTCCACAATATATACTGTATTGATAATTTCATAAAAATCTAATATAAAAGACAAATTTTAAGATAAATTCACTTTACCACTTCTATATGACAGAACACCGTTGAATTAGATGGATTAAACGAAGCGCGAACCTGTTGATTTGTACAATTTTCTGCGCAACTAAATCCAACAATTTGTTGTTTCTACAAAAGAATTAGAATTATAAATTGATGACATAGACATAGAAAATATTTGATAACATAAATCTCAGTACTAAATAGTTATAAAATAAGTCTATTATATCATTAATTAGGAAATTCTCTAGAATATTTGTTTTGATAACTTGTGTGCTACATTTGATATACTGAATAATAATACAATAGAGAGTTAAGATTCATAATTTAGCAGAATACAAGCATATTGAGGATTCAACTGACTTAACAAAATGATATTCAGTAGTTAACATCTATGGTTAGAATGGTCCATATAAATATGACTTTTGTGATCATCACAACAAAAGTCTCTGAAGCATAACAATTCATAAACACTAGTTGTCAATCTCATTAGTCCTATGAAAGACACTGTTTTCAGCTGACGTTTTTCATTGTTTGATTTATTATTTCTAGCCAGTTAATATTTCTGACTGGAGATAATACAACCTTAGAGAACAAAACAAAAACAGCATTTGAGATTAAATAACCGAAGTAGTTCATACAAACAAATATCTCCTAAGTGATTTATCACAGCTTGATAAAATATGCTGAAAGCTATGATCAGAAATGATTAAGCCAATAGAAATGGGGGAATTTTCAGTTCTTAATATTTTAAGATTGCTAATAAGAAAACATTAATTTTTAGTTGGAAAGAAAATAACAGAAGTAAAACTGTAAAATATCTTGAACATTTTGACAGGAAAACAACAAATGATAATAGTCTGAAGCAGAGTTTTACAATATGATGCAAAAAAAAATGATCATGATTTTGATAAAGTATCACAGATTATTAGAAATTATACACTTGGTAATGAGAAACAATTCACCTACTTGAACATTTGAAACATAGAAGTTAACAGAAAGCGATGAACCATTAGTTAGGGTGATTCTTTCGATAGACCCCTTAAAACGTGGACAGTCGTCAGCCTAAAACAAAATTAAGATGTGATAAATTTACGAAAATAACAGAAAAAACAAACAAACTAACTAACTAACTAAATTTGAACCATAAAAACGATAGAATGAAAAGTGTAGTATTTTCCTGAAATTAGACCAGAATCCATACGAAAAAACTTTCTACATAAGGATTATGGGATTGTTAGACAGTGTGCAAGTTCATTCTGTCATCTTTAAATCTATACTTTTATTGGTTAAATTTCAAGAATTAAAAAGGCTGTTTTTTTTTCATTAATACTCATGCTGTTATCGTTGGTCGGAGTCAGAATAAAGTTTTTGTTATTCTTTCAATTTTTAGAGGTTGGATTAAACCATTTGACACATTAAAAAATAATCTAGTTGGTATGTTCTTTGAAAACACCATGAGGAAATTCAAATTAACTCCGCCCCCTTATGCTCTGGTACGGCTGAGACTAGGGAGAGTCCGCTTTCTTAATCCAAATACTTTCAAAAAGCCACGCATGTATAGCCATTACAAGAGAAGTTCTACCAACTACCTTCTTACAGCGAGGGAGTTGTTTATAAAATTGAGAGGATGAAAAGTGAGTGTCCAGCAAGACTTAAACCGGGCTAGTTGGTATGAAGGATTTACTTACGGGAGTTTAAAAACCTTGATTTCAAACCAGCGGTGTATATAGGCCTCAAGATCCTGGAGATAAAAATGGCGTATGAACCTATTGTTGGTCATCGTCTAACATGGGACTGCATTTCCACTGCCTTTTGGATTAGACCTGTAAGCCTAAGGCTCAAGGTATGGCCCCAAGAAAACCGGATGCTTTAGTTTGGAGACTCGGACTGTATCACAGCCCATGTACAAATGCAATAACTTGTGTGGCTCATAAATGTCTAGGTTCGTCTTTAGAAAAATATTCATGTGTTCAGATAATAATAATAACAATAATAATAATAAATAAATTTCTACAAATGCCGTAAGAAGTAAAAAATAACAGGATTCAAACAAATGTTATTAAGGGATATAGTGTTTCATTATTGTATATAGGCACCTAGCACAGTTCGAACCATCATTTCCTTATTCGTTTATTAAACAGTTTGGAACTTGTTATGTATTTCAAAAAGTATGTCATTAAGTTGGTTTTCAATTCAATAAGACATGATTTCAGTGAATAATTAGTCAATGAAATGTTGTGATACATTTATAAATGTGAATATCATTACAAAATTTAGGAGTTATGAATAAACTTTGTCCATTTACTTACATGACCAGGAGGAATAATACCGAATGGAGGATTAATTTTTTCAGAAGACTTCGAGAAAGAATCTTTACATACAGTATTCGTTATTTGTCCATCTGAAGATAATGTTGGAGAAACAGGAACACATCGATCTTCAAATAAACACCATGCGCATACAAATCGACTTCGTGAACAAGACTGACAATCTTTAAGCTGAGAACAATCATAAATAGCAAATAGAGCAGGTGCAAGTGCACCAACATTATCAGGATCTACATCAGTTGTCTTTACTTTTTCTAGCCATAATAACAAAGGTAGAGAAGCTGTAAATGGAAAATTTCAGGAACAACATAATCGATAAGGCCGGCTTTACATTAACGTGAATGATTATGAGTAATATAAAACATAAGATAAACTAAGCAACTACGTCATTAGCTTATTTGATAAGCATTATTTACATCATTAATAGCATTAGTAACAAAACTTTAAAAGGTATTCAGGGTTAAAATGAAGGAAAATAAAGAATAGAAATGTTTCTATACATTTTGATCGATCCTAACCAGAATATTTTGAAACTAGGCATCATAAAATTCAGTTTGAAGAGAACAATGTATATTAACAAAAATGTATATAAATAGAAAGTAAATTCTTGAATACATCAGTGAGTAGAGTCAATTCTATTTATGCTGTAACAGAAAGTTTTGATTAGATCCACGTTAGTAGAAATTCCTAATTTACACTAATTATTGTTGTTATACTTGATAGGAATTTTACATAGCCCACTATATGTTTCCCTGAGTTCAAGTTGACAGACTGTATTGTTGCATTTATTCAGTTGAAAGGAGCGAAACGTCACTTTTAGGTCAAAAAATATGGCTACTTTGTGGGTATTGATGACCATCTTTTTATCAGAGAACTTGAAAAGTAAGGAAATGATGAGTTCACCCTGAAAAAACCCCTGATTCGCTCGATTTCCATGGTTTTCTATTTCTGCATTTTAATATGTTAAATGACTATGGGTTAAAAGATGTAAATATACTGGTGAACTTATCTTAATCTAAAATGAGAGTTGGTAAGTTTACTTTATTTGACTATTTTTATTTACTAGAAACTGCATGAAAACAGAAATTTCAGGACTTTTAGAGAATTATTCAACCAGGAAACCTATACTACAGCAACCACAACTTTCAAATTTTTTTACCTACCTTTACCATCCTCAAGCTGAGGTAATCGTGATGGTACTACTGGAGACAAGCAATGTGCTTCTACAGGTTTTCCAGACGAGTAAAACAATTTCACAGCAGTTCTAGCGAGTAGTGGTGTGCGAGTAACATTTAACAAAATCTTATTTAAATCGAGGTTTGAAAGGGTTCCAGAAATCAAAGATTCCATTTGAAGAATTGATGTTGGTGCTTCTCGAAAACTGCAAAACAACTGTGAATTAGCATTAACACTACTTTCATCAAGTGACGGATGGTGTAGACTTTCAAAGTCCCCAAAGGAATTTATTTGATGAGGTTGAGTTTTAGAGAAAAATCCTTCTGACCAATCAGAATTGGGGAGGTTCTCAGAAAGAATTGCATCTAAACTCAAAATTATGTTCTGCTGATAGTATTGACTGTCCTGGTTAGCATAAGTAACCATAGGGGTTGTGCTCATTTGAATACCAGGCGGACTAACTTGTCTAATTACTGGGCATCTGTGGTGAAACAAGCAAATAATGTTAACATACAATGAAAGGTAATTATTATAGGATTCTAATGATTTACCATTTTTTATAAAGAAAAAGTGAATAAGAATCAAATAAATGCGAATCTATATTCTTAATCTCATTTCACACTAAACACGGGCGATTGATAAAAATGTTAGATATAGTACTTGTTAAATTAACTGGAATTAGACCTAAGTTTTAAGAAAACCTATTAAATGAAAAATTAATGCAGAATAAATGTTCGTTTGTGGTGGACGCTATTTACAAGATGGCAGATGAGTAGTATGCAGCGGAGTGTCACCTAAAAGTTGTTATCAGAGAGGGTCTAGAGACTGAAATGTATGGCGGGATCAGATTGCACTAAAGGTCAGAACGATAGTGAAAAAGACAGCCAATAATCTTCTCACATTACAAACAGATGATTGAAGATTAGTTGTACATATTTTGTAGCTAAACTGCCTCTTCTGTAAATGTAGATATTCCATCTGATCTTGACATCATAGTTCGTTACACATCGGCCTTCAAAGACTGTTGGAAAATCTGCAGCAATATATATTTCGTTCCCAACACCTAGGAAGAATATCTACACCATTCTGTTATTCAAATGTGAGTCTAATAGTGTTGCGTTTTAGAGCGGGTTTGTCTGTAGACAGGCATACATAGAGGGAAGGTAATTAGAACTTGTTAAAAAAACTGATTGGATCTGTACCTAAATGGCTATATAAACAAAGTTCAATGACCTAATAAGAACAGATTACAAACATCCATCTTTCCCCATTATCAAATGCATAATTGAAGTGGGTCATGCGACTGATTTTAACTATCACTTCTGATTTTGTATCAAATTTGACTATGGCAAATGCATAGATTCCCTGAAGCCTTGCTCATAGGAGAATTCAACAACTTGGGTTGTTCAGAAAAATTTATACTTACACCACAAAATCTGATTTAATGTTAATATTTTAGGTACTGTTTCTCCTTATTATCTATATTTTTACCTTATTTTAGTTCGTGTAGTTTGGCCTTTATCTCTCACAGTTGAATATCTTAGTACGTTAATATGCGATCACTTTGTAAGAAATGTACTAGGCTGGTATTTTTCGCATAGTTCTGGGAAACCTCTCTCTCAATGGATTATCTAACAGTTTTAAACCCACCCACAGAACGTCCAAACAATGTCTTCAATTTGAGATGTTATTTAGAAATGTTCTGATATGATAATCAGAATAAGGTGGTCATTCAGCAGTAGCATGTATGTGTATATGAGTATAGAAAGTCAGTTAAAATTTATCGTTGAACCAGTAACATACACAAATCAAAGCTTTTCGGATGACTTACAATCTGCATAAGTAGAAAATTATATTCTCATTAATTAAGTAGATTTCATTACGAACAATTGCTGCAATTTTTACACGTGAAAAACTTCTGAACTACAAATTCATATACATAAACTAAAAAACTTCAGTATTTCATCTAAGAATTTGAAATAATTATCTTATTTTAAAACATTAAGTTCAATGAAGGAAAATAGCATTCAACATATGGGTACTTGGAAGTCGGTACGGCAAAAAAGTTCATATTAACTAGCTTTTGATGATCTTAGGAGGCTTCTGGTACTTCAAAGTAAACTGCTCCATACTTATTGCATATTTTTGGTGAGATTAGCACGTATTTGTGTTGTTTTTATAAGAAAATCTAATGGTTTCAAATAATCATTCAGTTATGTGAACTTAAATTTTATTTCATTATATACAATCAGTTGTAAATAACAAATGACTATATATTTTATGATCATGTCAAGTAGGTCGGGGAGCAATCAGATTTAAAACGGCAAATTCGTGAACCATAAGCGAAGTTCTACTGATCAATGCATAGAATGTAACAACGATAAAATGTTTTCCTCAAACAACCAACATCCACTGCGATGTTGCCTACTTACAATAACAGGAAGGAATTAGAAATTTCCAACCCTGAGAATAGTTCACATCCCCGATGAACTTAAAAGTAGTGGGCTAGCTCGTCTAAAATTACTTAAAATAGGGTCGCATATAACCGACTTCAATTAGTTGTCTCTTGAGCTCTGAGGTCACGTTCTTGAGTAGTTAAGATTACCCATAACTCGATTTCTTTTCCAGGTACCTCAAGAAGTATCCTTTCAAGGTTTGGAAAACTGGAAATTAATAATTACTCCTAAGAGTACACGACTGTATGAATTATGACATCAAAATTATGAAGTAGGTTTCTAAAAATTACTAAAAAGAAAACAAACCAGCCCAGTTTCAAAGAAATGATCAGTTTTTATTACACAGAGCAAAGCTTGAAACTAAACATGAGTAATAACCAACTATACATAAATTTATAAATAGTTTTAATAATTGGTTCACGTAGGATTAGCTTACTTATTAGTTGAAGTATTATAGTGTAACCAATAAATTGGGTCTAATGAGGAATATTTGTTACCAGAATACTTGTTTGGAGATCGTTTCTTTTTGAGATCATTAGATGATTTTACACGAGACATTACTAAAGGACATTGGTGAAACAGTAAACACCGGCCTTCTGCTATACACCAACCACAATAAGGATCACGAGCCTTTAAACATGACTGACATGTTAAATATGCTGAACAATTGAATAACTCAATGCGAAAAACCTGAAAACATGACATTAACAAAAGATATGTAAAAAAAACCTGGATAAATAAACATGACTTTGAACACACTGTTTAGCGTCAAACATACAACGTAGCTTTGGATCATAAATGAGATTTACACGAAGTTATAAATTTATTCTATGTGAAGACATATTTCCATTCCAGTTTCTCCAAAAATTGAAACTCCGAAGCTCTAGATCCGTGAATAAGTAGCACATTAATTGTAAACTAACTAAAATTGAGATTATTGCCAACTTTAAAAAGGATTAGTCATACATTATTATAAAATCCACAATCAAGCAACACCTCAAGTAACAAATGAGAACAACCATAACTGAAAACTATCACTAAGAAACTGTTTTTTCGAGAAGGGGCAAAATATGTTTGGTATTTCACTGGTACATGAAACACTGATGGGATATTTTTTCAAAATTTCAAATTCCAGTGATCACCGTAACAGCTTTAGAAATGTTTGTTGTGATCTTCGTCTTTTTTAAAACGTTATTCAGAGTAAAGCACATTTGAGCAGAATTGAGAATTTGTTTATCTTATCCGATCGAATTCTTGAATAACTCAAGAAAGGCTACCTTGTTCATGAGAAAAGATAATGTCTAGTGTTAAAAAGCTACATACAAATGGCATCGGAAGATAGCTGCATAATATTGCAAAATGATTGAAGTCAGATATGTATACTCAATGAACGCTTGCTTAGAAGTTTAAGGGTTCAGTATCCTCAACGTAACATGAAGGCTTTAGGTTGATTCCCAGTAAGACAGTACTTGTACTCTGCTCAATCCTATGCTAGGACAAACTAACTGGTTTTCAATAGTTTTCATAGATCAGTGATTGATATAAAAACTACGAAATTCGGAAATGTTCATAAATCCTCAGTAGCAAAGAAGTTCCGTCCAGCTTTTTAAAGACGAAGTTCAAAATAGATTTGAAATATTTGACCTAACAATACGGCGTAAAATAGTTTTTTTTCCATTTTAACATGCAATAAATATTAATTCATGTTTTTTGTGTGCATATTTTGTCAGTAAAACACAGTAGCGTAAACAATAATTAAGACGAAATTACCTATGGAATTAAGGAACAAACGTAGAAATACACTATATTTTAATAATATTTTATTTATCAAGTAAGTAATGATACAAACTAACAATCAAAATAATAAACTGTAAAAATGATAACATCAACTTTTAACTTAAAGTAATGAGCGAGATCGAATCAAGGAAATTTTAATTAAATGAACTAACCTTATGAAATGATGTTGCAAATGCTATTGTTCCAGTATGGTCTAACGCTAAGCTTGTTATTGGTTGACCATTTGGAACTAATTGTAGCGACCCTAAAAGATGTGCTTTATCAAGACTGAGAAGCTCATACTATGATGAATCGGAAGAAAATCAGAAAAAAAGGTTATTCAAGATATGAGAGATGCTAAAAATTCGATAAGTGAAATCAAAATTATTTAAATGATAGCAATACAATAAGTCATTGATGTTTTCTATGTAATAAACTTGCAATCAGAAATATACACAGGGAGTGAACAAGTTGACACTAGCTGACTTGAAAGACCATCATGTGATATTACAAATGGAGTTAGAAATATGTACCATCACATTCTAACTCAATGGCTTAGTAGATATGTGCTTGTTATAAGCTAACTGGTAAATACATTTGCTAGAATGAGAAAATGCACTAGATAATCTGATCATTAACTAACTGTTTCTTGTAAATTATATCCTATCCAAGTTGAGGCTGTATTTGATGAAGGCACAGTAGAATATTTTATATATCATACAACAAGAAAACTTATCTGCCATTTTATCAGGGTTGTCTAGTTTAACAAAATAATTTAATTTAGAACAGATGGAAGATCCATTCAGCTAACAACTTCTAAACATGATGTAGCATGTGACTTGGATTCCACTGATTTCCATACTCCATCGATTCTATATTAACCTGTATCACGATAGTTATATCAATACATTCCGCACAGAATAGATATACGCTAACAAAGACTGACCAACTTTCATTCAAAACTATCAACAACGGGATAATTCAAACTATTTAATTGTTATGCTAAATGTTGAACTAAGTAGAATATACAACTTTCACAGCATGAATATGCTTGACAAAAATGGATTTATAAAAGTTAGGCTCCACTCTCAGCTTTACTTAAACATAAAAACTGAGAAATATTTGAAACTAGTAAAGAAATTCATCTATATCAGTCCAGAGATGATGATTAAAGAGAACGGAATTAATTGATTTTTCAATCTTAAATGTATTGAAAAAGTACAAGTTTGAATACAGTTAAAAGTTCAATTTGAATTACGTTCACAATGTAATTAATGTTTTGGTTTTGATTTGAATGTGAAAATTCAGCATAAATTGTAAAATATCTCAACCAAATATAGAATACACTGAAAATTTCATGTATTTAATATATACCATGACAAAAAAATATCGAACTTGGGGAACTGACCTAAACTTTTATGGGAGACAGATGAAAGATAATAATTGTTAAGAATCCCTTTAATGAAAATTCACAATTTGAAATCACCCATATTTGGGTATTAAGGCGTTTTTTCCACTGGAACTCTATGAATATGGCATCGATTAAAGCGAGTACTATTATTATTATTATTATTATCATCATCATCACTGTTACTGTTATTATTATCACTATTATTGTAACAATACATGCACAGGGGGAAATAAATTTAATGATGAAAATAGCGTTGAGAGTGTGACAACTAACTACTACTAAACAAAAATGCATAATTCGATCAAAATGCAATGAATCAATATAATGACACAAACTTGTTTATGCATTGAACAATATACTTAGGAACAAATAATTACCTTGTATAGATAGCCATCATCTGTTGTAAATATTGCAACTGTGAATTCTTGTGATACAGCGGTTATTGCCATACCAGTAACATTAGACTCGAATTTTAAAAATGCTGGAGCATAAATATCATCTTCTTGATCATTTCCTGTAATAAATTGATTGAGTTGATGTCCAGTAGGACAATCATGAATAAAATTTTTCTGTATGAATAAGAAAAGATATAAGACAATAAAACGACACCTAGATAAATCTTCCCGAATATAACATATATATATATATATATATATATATATATATATATATATATATATATATACATTACATATTTGCATCATTCGATAGGAAACAAAAAGCAAATCATATTACTTACCGAATAATCATCTTTAACACATCGCATATCTTCACTACTAGAATGTAGAAAATGCGACGGTCCATGCATTCCGATCCCGTCCAAACAATTCATCATGACACGATCAAATTTCGCGTTAATCTACAACAAAAACATTTTTTTATTTGTTCTTGAAAAAAACACGATAATTTATATGCATTAAAAACATTTTTCAATTGAATGAAATATAACATCCATTTGATAAATAGAAGAGATTGTGTTTCAAGAGAAAATAAAGGTGAACAAACTTAATGACCAAATAATTTAAGTGACTGTTTGATGCATCGCGTCATACTAATTGTTCATGGATGTATTTTTAAATATCAATTAGAATAGTATACTTCCAGACTAGAGAATTTTTATGGAATATGACAACAGAGAAAATGATTCCCATAGTCAAGAAATAAAACCTTAAACTAAGTAGTTTCAATGAGGTTAATGTTTTCTTTAAAAAAGGTTTCTACTTTTTCTTAATTTTGATCGGTGTAATGAATTTTAGTAAAATGAAATACATATGAATTATTTTCGAATAAGTTGACTTTTTTTTATCTGAAAAACCTTGATGCTAAATCAATCATTTTGAAAGTTGTACCCAGTGTTTACAACTAGGACTAATAATTGTATGCATTATCAAATAGATGCAAGAAGTAGATAGTCAGAGTGGGATTTAGAATTATATGTGTTTCAACATTTAACTATCAAAGAGCTTAAAACCATGTTCCTCTTGTTTAGTTGATTCATATTGAGTAAATGTATATTGAAAAACACTAGTACAATAAACTGAATCTAGTCATTCAAATGTTAAAAGGCATAGTTCATATCGAATTTTCAGTATGAATAATTATGTATCGTTTGTCTGAAAGAGCGCCTAAGAATTATAAACGAAAAGGAATATTCTAAATACAAGTTTTAATAAAGAACCAGAAAAAAATACGAACAAATTATTTCTTCACCAAAAAATTTTATTTAAAAAATAAATATTCAAAAATAAACTATTCTCACTTTCCAAAACAACATATTAAAAAAAGTCAAAATGATTTATATTATACCTGTGCCATAGAAAATAAAGAGATAGCAGAGCCAGCTAACAAAATCGATTCAATTTGATATGATAAATCAGAATTGTATTGAACATTTGATAGATCAAATTCTGGAATAACATTTCGTGTAGACCAATAATTTGAAGGATCAACAGGTTGTGAAGCAAACGCCACAATAAGAACTTCCGAATGATCAATAGGAATGGTCGTATCAGTTTTAGGATACAGATTCTCATTATACTGAGATTGGAAATTTTCGAAAAATTCTTTAGCTAGCTGTTTGCCAACAGTACCACGTGAAGAAAAATGTAATGCATTGAATATCTAAAATGTAAGAACAAGTGGATTAGATTGAGTCATAAACTGTAATGATTATCAGTTTAGAAGCTAATCGTTTGATTAGACCAATAAAAGGACAAAAAGAAACATTCTCACTTAGAATTATAGACTCTGTAATTCATATTAATTCATTCAAACATTTATACAACCGTTTACTACTAATAAATAAATAAAAACGAGCGAAATAAAAGTCAACTTCTACGGAGAATATACTGAAAAGAAAATGTCACTCTCATTGTTATGATTTGAAAAAAGCAATTATAAGGCTTGTTTGCTCCTATTCTTGTCTCTTATTGGTTAGTCAAGCTCACTTTTATCACAACCATAGTAATACTATTTGTATTTCAAAATTAGGAAGATATCATATCATCAACAGTGATATTCACAGATTTGTCTTTGATCAAGAAAGCAAGAATTATACTAAAAAGCTTTTCCTGAATTGTTGTTCTGGGTAACATTATCAGTTTAGGGAAAACAATATCAGTTGGCAACTTTATCCTTGAATAAGCGCTGGATTTGCAAAATAAATCAACCCACTTAAAGAGGCACTTGTTAAAGTGATTTTAAATCATATTTAAAATAATATGAAGTAATAAATAATTAAAACTCTGTCTGGGCCCCTCAGGGGCTACTGCCGGTCACGAGCCCGGATAGATAAGGAGAACTAACTCGATAATAAAACGCTAACCAGAAAAATCAATTCAAACCATTTAAACTCTGCCCTAGAAGTTAGTAGCTCTTCATTCAGAAGAGTTATGACGTCTCATGATGAAAGCCGATTTCCTCCGGAAGTCACGAAGACGATGTCCCTTCTGACAACCAGAGAATTCATTATTTTAGGTACATGAAATGGTCGTGAAATGTAGGAGACCGGGAGATCTTTCCAAGATGGTAAAGAAATGAAAATATAGAAACTGGAGGGGCTTGGAATCAGTGAAACACATTGGACATAGGTTGGACAACTAAGACTAGCTTCAAGAGAGCAGCTGCTATACTCCGGCCATGAGGAAGAAAATGCCTCATACGCACAAGGGGCTGCACTGATGCTGTCCAAATAAGCACAACAAGCACTGATAAGATGGGAATCTCATGGACACAGGATCACCAAAGCATCCTTCAAAACAAGGAAAGATGGCATTACAATGAACGTCATCCAATGCTATGTGCCTATCAACGATAACAGTGAAGACGTTGAAGATCAGTTCTACGAGAGGCTTCAGTCAATCGTCGAGAAATACCAAACAAAGGACTTTACCATTCTGATGGGATAGCTAAATGCCAAGGTTGGAATGTCAAACGCTGGATATGAAGACACAATGGGACGACACGGAATGGGAAAAATCAACGAAAATGGTGATAAATTCGAAAACCTACGTGCCTTCAACAAACTGGTCATCGGCAGCACAATATTCCCAAATAAACGCATACACAACGCCACATACATCTCACCAGATCACACCAAACAGAACCAAATAGACCATATCTGCATCAATAAAAAGTCCAGAAGGACGAACCAAGAGAGGTGCTGATCAGATCATCATTTGTTGATGACCAAGATGAAAATGAAACTCAAAAAACACTAGACGATGGGATGAATGACGTCACAAAAGTTTATTCAGGCCTTTCTTCCGGATAATGGCAAACTCAATGAATTCAAGATGGCCCTCTGCAATCGATTCCAGCTGCAAGAATAAATATGGAACAACTGTACGATACAATGAAGAAGCTTGCTGGAAAACACAGTAAACCAGAATGATCGGTCAAGAAAAGGGAGGGCAAGGCGATGACCGACTTTGAAGAACAGCAAAACTGGTGGGCAGAACACTTTATGGATCTCCTGAATCGGCCAGCGCACTGAACACACCAAACGTCGAAGCAGAACCCGCGGACCTCCCAATCAATGTCGGCCCACCAACAACTGAAGATATCAGCGTGTCTATCAGGCAAATCAAGAGCTTCAAAGCAACAGGACCAAACAACATTCCAGCAGAGGCACTGAAAGCTAACGTAACATCAACTGTAAAGATATTCCACTTTCTCTTTAGCAAAATTTAGGAATGAGGGACAGGTACCATCACACTGGAAAGAAAGACACCTGATAAAGATACCAAACAAAGGCGATCTCAGAAAATGTGAGAACTACAGAGGCAGCATTCTCCCATCAATACCAGGAAATGTCTTCAACAAGGTGTTGTGAAACAAAATGAAATACTCCGTAGATGCCCAATTTCGGAATCAACAGGCTGAATTCCGTAAGGACACATTATGTACTGACCAAACTGCAACATTACGAATCATTGTGGAACAATCAGTTGAATGGATTTCACCACTCTACATCAACTTCATTGACTACGAGAAAGCATTTAATAGAGTGGACAGAATAACACTATGGAGGCTTCCTTGACATTATGACGTGCCTGAGAAGATAATCAACATTATACAGAACTCTTATGATGGATTTAAGAGCAATATCGTGCACGGAGGACAGCTGACAGACTCGTTGGAAGTGAAAACCGGTGTCAGACAAGATTGTTTACTCCCACTCTTTCTCCTGGTGATAGACTGGATTATGAGGACATCAACATCTGGAGGAAAGCAGGGGAGACAATGGACAGCTAGGATGCACCTGGACGATCTGAACTTCGCAGATGATCTGGCTTTCCTATCGAACACGCAACAACAAATGCAAGAGAAGACGATCAGTATAGCAGCAGCAGGTCTCAACATACATGCACTAACTAAATCATACTTGACAGTGAAGCTTTGGAAGATGTAAAGACCTTTGCATATCTGGGCAGCATCATTGACGATCAAAGTGGATCTGAGGCAGATGTGAAGGCGCGGATCGACAGAGCAAGGGCTGTATTTCTACAATTCAAGAACATCTGAAACTCAAAACAACTGTCAACAAACACCAAAATCAGAATTTTCAATACAAATGTCAAGATATTTCTACTGCATGGAGAGAAAACTTGAAGAACTACCAAAGCCATCATCCAGGAGATACAAGTATTCATTAACAGCTGTCTACGCAAAATACTTCGGATCTGTCAGCCAGACTCTATCAGCACCAGCCTACTGTGGGAGAGAACAAACCAGATTTCAGTGGAGTAGGAAATCAGGAAGAAGCGGTGGAAGTGGATAGGATACACTGCGGAAAGCGCCCAACTGCGTCACAAGACAAGCCCTTGCTTGGAATTCTCAAGGTCAAAGGAAAAGAAGAAGGTCGAGGAACGAAAATTGGACAGAACTGGAAATGGACGCCCAGGACAGAGTAGGTTGGAGAATACTGGTCGGTGGCCTATGCTCCATTGGGGGTAACAGGCATAAGTGGGGTATGAATATTATCAAACAAAGAAAATTTCTTAATTATTTGTCATTGAAATTACTTTCTGAAATTCCCATAAAGTGTAGATAGTATACGGTCATGCTCCTATTTAGAGAATGTACTATTTGTAATGTATTCAAACATTTTAGTGAGTTAGAATAAATTCACATCAACTCCAAATCAACTTTGGGAACTGTGAAAAAAAACGATCGTTTTAAATAAACTCATTTATTAAATATCAATACGAAATTATAAGTTTTTGATGAATTAACGAACACAAACGCCTTTGTGAAGAAATGTCTACCTCAGTATACGCAATCGATTTGGCACAGGTATGGTTAATAAGCATAAAAATCAATTCATTCAAAGCAAACAGCTCTAAATGATTTCACGTGACTTGTTCACGTAGGTTCAAAATAAGCCGATCGAATTTCACACAATAACAATTTCAAGTAAGTAAAGATGAAAATATTTGAAAATGTGAAATTATAAATAATTAGACTCCTGCTTAAGGTGAGTAAGAAGTACACGCATTACTGACTAATTGTTAAAGAACAAACTATTGATACAACAATGTGATACAAGAAATTAGTTATATTGTAAACTTGGTTATGTTGTATCCTGTTTGAGCAGTAGTGTGGTAGACAAGGTTAATCTTTTTGTGGCAAAAGCCAGTGAGGCATACGTCAATTTAGTCACTTTGCCATCGTCACAATTCTAGACTGATGAATATGAGAGATCTGATGTATACCAGTGAATCAATATAACCACTCATGTAATGGGATAAGTCAAACCCTTACAAATCAAACACTTGCAAAGAGAGTGGTTATCTGCACTCACTAAGTGGATAACGCATTAGCATTTGAAACAAAAGGTACTAGAGTGAAATCCTGGAGTGGCTATAAACTCTGGGATGCAGGTATATCTAATCGACGAGTAACGAACGGGATGAAACGCAAGTCCTAAATTCTATTAATAATAACATCCCACTTGTTCTATGTAGACCTGTTATCATGTCTATATCGAGGCATTCGGCGCAGGATGCATATATGCTAAAGAGAACTAGACTGAATTCTTTATTACTCATATTCTTATTATTATGAGTTTCCATATCCCGTGATAGTCGGTATATGTGCAACATATGTTCAGCCACCTCTACTTGCATGAACATACTATTGTGGTAAAGTAGATGACTAGGAAAGGTTAACACGATTAAACAGGATATAAAAAAACAGCGTAGTCACTACTTTCCTCTTTGAATCGCGTATAAAGGCTACGAAATATGGCTAAAAACAACACTGCTTAACTAATTGAAGCAACTATCATGTTTAATTTAGAAAAATCAAGACTACAGTGAATAATTTAGAGTACACTGACTATTTCAAATGAGATGGTCCATATAGTGAGTTTTTCAACAAGTTACAGACGTTTTTGTGTTCAAAATAATTATTTTCGTATCTACAAAATTGTCAGACTGCTCAAAAGTTTAGAAGTGGTTAACTGTTATTAATTACTAGTCGTTAAATCAAACAAAGCAAATAGGTTTGAAAGTCAAAGAATAAAATATACCTATTCAAAATCTAGTTAATTAACTTATTTTGTTGTAAGTAACAAGACGTAAAAGAAGGTAAACTGGTGATCTGCTAAATGTAATTGCATTTGAGTCATCCCGTGTACGGTTCAAAACTGTTCTTTATAAGGTTTTACATGAGTTTAGTGATGAACTATTAAGTGATTGGAGCTGGTATTTTATGTTATAAGAAAGGAATTGCGTTACTCTCTGACAGCTTAGTTAGTTGTAAACTTTGTGAGGCTTAAAACCGTTGACAGTATTGACGAATTTGTTTTCTATAGGCTAGACATTCTTGTTTGTTAACGATGTTTTTTAATATATTCTTATAATTTAGAAAATGCTAACTTGACAAACTAGATAATCAAAGATATTATTTATAATTTGTCGGCTATAAAGTTAATTGTATGTTCAAAGCATTCATTTTTACGAGTGACTAGTGGTCAATGTAAAACATTTTTAGATTACCAATGTAAAACTCTGATAATTAAGTCATAGATTTCAAACGACAACCTAATTTATGCTGATACAAAAAATTGGTTGATACTTACTTTCTCATCATCTTCAGATATACGCTGAAAACATGCTATATTCAGTTCAACGTATGAGGATATAAACTTATCTCCATCGCAAACCCGAGCTATTCGTGATTGCCAGCGGAAAGAGAGTGAACTTTCAGGCTGCTGTAGAACGAAATATATATAAGCAGGTTTAAAGAGTTGGTCTTGAAAATTCAAATTGACTGGCAACGATCTGTATCGGAAAGCAGATTTATATTGTATTCGTAAGCTCGGATTTGTTGATAATTGTGCTCTGCTTTCAAAACTGGGTTGAGTGCTGCATAAGTGGAAGTTTTTTAATCGCACAGTTAGTGGATCAAATGTAATGAGCGAATGTTCTTGGAGTCCATCGGGCTCTGTACCAACATAGATATATTCTGAACCAACAACAAGAACGGAGTGTGTATAGGAGGAGGATCCAACAACTGGTATTTCCTGCGGATTTTTGTTTTTCTTGTCTACCAGTGGGTTTCTTGTACCAATAGAGCACGAGGATTCTTGACTGACATTTGTCAAGCCTATTCTTTCGCAATATCCATGAAAGACAGTATTGCATACATATAAGCAATCTTCCAAGGTTATTCTGTCGTCATTTATGAGATGAGACTCATAATCCCACTCAGAATAGTTGAAACTATATATCTCAGGGCCTGGGAAACCTGAAGTACCCCAAGCTTTCACATAGTTATTGGTTGGATGAGGTAGGCAAAAATCAGAACCATAATTGAAAGGCAACGATGACCGATCTACATGCATACACTTTTCACAACTATCACCATTAGATAGACAGTAGATGGAGAAATTACGTGGACCGGTAATACGTTCTGCAACAAGCTGTAGTTTATTGACACTGAATTGTCTAATTGAATTCACACTTGCGACATACACATACTCAAGATTCTCAGGCTTGTAAAAACGGTAGAGCACACGCAAATTCTTCGATTCAATTGTAGTTGGGATCGATGCATTATGACTAACCGTTAGATTTAAGACATGTACGACTTCTGTGAAAATAAAAAACACTACGACCAACTTCCTTGGAATACCATACAGCATATGATCAGATGATGATTATAAAATATTTGTAGCACTATACCATCCTCCTTGTTCGGAAAACGTTAAAGCATTAAATTCTTCGGGAACAGATATATATATATATATATAGATATCCACTTTTGCAAACTGGCAAGAACATATAATTATTTTTCTCAGTAAACATTGATTTCTACGCAGTTCAACCTAATATAACGTAAAAAGCAAATTAGAGAGTTTACGTGAAACGATTACAAAGGATATTAAAGATTCTCATTGTGAATATTAGAAAAACAGCGAACAATATTTTCAATTAGATCGTCATCAGGCTTTACGCTAATATACATGAATATTTATATAAAAATGTTAAACTAATAAAGGCTATTTACGAGTCAATAATCACAATGAAGTAGATTACGTAACTACACATAACATGTAAAATTACAAGTTAGACAGTACAAAGAAGATAAGTGTGGTGTTAGTGGTAAGAATAATAAAATACAATTACAAATGTTCTTGTCAACAGCTTTATATTGGAAGTAGTGGGTCAAACTTTGAAAATGGACTTAAAGTAATGATCAAAAAGCACTATTAGAACTAGGTAATAAGAAGTGCGTATATAACTAGATAGTGAATAATGAAAACAGAAAAAGGCGAAAAAAGACAAACCAATACAGGATGTGAATACTTATATGAATAAAACAAAATCGTTTGTTAAGTTACATCCCGCCAAAGAAGGGACAGGAGTGTAGATAATAACTTCTGAACACATATTGGCGTCGAATGTTCGGATTCCTAAGATCTCTACTACGTGTAGGAGACGGGATCGAAGCCCGTTGGGAATTCATGGAGGTGTCGGATTGATCACTCGAAATTATCGAGTTTTACCCATACTATGACCACTATCAATCAGGTGTGCCACAATAGCGCCACGTATTGTTTTGATCTGTCTCTTTCCAAACCATGCTAGATGTTCACTCATTCATTTGTTAAGTTGCCTAGTAATACGTCCAATGTAGCTAGCTCCATAGGAACAGCTGAATTTGTAAATGCACATTGAAGCCAATTCAGGTAACTTATTTTTCGTTCGTATGGACATCGCTGGTCGATTCGAGAAAATCAACGGGAGATTGGGTGCGCCAAATGTCCTACTAATTGTCTTCGCTAATTTATCGTGCAGGACATAGCTAGTCATATACCTGTTGAATTGCAGTTTTAGGAATGGAGGTTTCTTTTGGACAGTCAAACCCTTCGAGTTATTATTCACTGTATATATATGTATTTCTCTAAGGACGTACTGGAAAAGCATATTTCAGTCAGTAATTTGTGAACAATTTCCAACTCCTCTCTTAAGGTATCTACTAAGCAGATCATTTTGGTATTGCTTGTAAGATATTAAACCAAATTTATTTCATAGCGGATGAGCATATAACTATAAGTGTATTGGCAAGCAGAGGAACTCTTTCTATAATCATGAGGAGCCTAAGCAGGAAGTCTAAACTTAACATCACAGTCCACTTCAGCCCTTAAAGACTATATGGACTGATGCTATATCTTGGTTAAACGCTCTGAGCATGCATCTAACCCAATCCTAAGCTATTCAACACTGTGTTAAAGTAAGCGGTGCTTGAAGAAACGTGATGATGATGAAAATTTACAGACTTATAAAACGACCATCGTCTGAAACAACGGGCCTGACTTTGATGTATATCACCAGATGGCTCCGTCTTCTGTTAAATGAAGCACAGCATAGTACAGATTCACATACTTCCAGGTGCATTTAGTCCAAAAAGTAAAGAAATTAAGATGAATTGATTCACTGTGACGACACAAATTAAAATGTTACGTAAGTAATTCCACTTACAACTGTTAGCTAGCTACGGTGATGGCACTTTGCGGGGTGTTAAATAAAACCAAGACATGGCTTCAGAAAGCTAATTTAAAGAGAACTGATCTGCATATTTTTAAGATTTAACAAATTCAGTGTTTTGAACCTCATTACATCAAGCACACACTGGGTTTAAGAAACAAACTTGTGAAAAAAAGTCATTGAGGAGAGCTCCGTACAATAAACCTGAGATTGGTTAAAACGTTAGAGTTTCAGATGCATGGTGTTGGAGGAAAGTAGTCAATATATTGTATGCATCTGTTCTCTGAATTTGAGAAGTCGATGGAATCGAATGAATCATTGGAAGTATTCAAAAACTTAAGAATACTGCATATACGAACATCACAGCTGAAAACCATAACAGAAAACATCAATTTTTTATTCTCACAACCTGAACACAGTCAAGTTATTTGTATCTGGCTGAGGCAAGTTGTCAATAACTTGCAAAGTAAATTAACTCAATATAGTGGGTGAAGAGTAGATTATCGTCATGAGTTGCAAGTACCGCAATGAATAGTGAAAAATGTTCTGAATCATTAGTGTTTGAATAATTCAATTACATCGAATTATTTAGCTACAATTCCAGTCACTGTCGTGTGTCTCAATGGTGGTCTAAATGTAGCATAAAAACAGAATTCGAAGATCATCGGATAATGGTTTGGTTGTCGGTGAGTATTTGAAAACTGAAAAGACTGATATGACAGACGTCAACTAAACTAGAGACAGACAATCCAGATATTTGAGAATGGACGGGACACGAAAAATATCGGGTCTTGATAAGCCAATTTGCGGAAAAAATTAAGGTAAGAGGTTAAAGTAATATTTATCGTTATTATGTAAAATGTGCGGGAAATACCAGGTACTTTGAGCTACACATTGAAAATGCACGTCAGTTATGATTATGAGTAAGGGGACAGTTTAATGAAAAGAGATGTAGTCGTATATGATAATCCTGAAAAACGGGAAAGCAGGATAAATGGTGGAGTAAAATTTGATGGACATCATGTCGAATACTTGTTACCCACGGTTCGCAACACAGTGAACAGCTAACAGAAAGTCAACTAATTGAAATAAATAAATATATATATTCCAGTCTCGTTCATCCTTCCATATATATATATATATATATATATATATATATATATATATATATATATACAATATCCCTTAGTTTACTATGTATAATATGGCATGGAAAAACTAGAGTGAAAATGAAATACCCAATGACAAACATTTTGTAATGTACAGTGACTTTCAGTAAGGTTGATGCAATATATAGCAGCTTACACGCATATATAACGAGAAAAAACAGCAGATTGAATATACGGAGTGTATTAAAAGTTTCGGCACAGAGATCAGTAACATGAGGATAATAATTCTTACCCTATCTCGTGCACGAGTAATTCCCGAACAATAGACGCAATCAAAAACTGCAAAACCAGGCGAGCTACACACGCGAAATCGGAACCCAGGAGTAAAATACGCGGTCTTGGCAGGACTCTGAAAGTTTGATTTAATAAAACAAAACACTAAAAGAATGGGCACAGTATTGTTTTCAGCTCAATAAAAATATGTCAAAAACTATTAGGATGGCGAGATTTGCTGTGCAATAGCAATAGATATGAAGCGGTAAGTCTGTCTCGAAAAAAATAGTTTCTCCTAATCATTCCTTGGAATTAATGATGACCTGTTTATTTTTACCGAGAATACCTTTGCTGTCACATCCATACCAAGCAACGTCGGGTATATAGAGCAACGCATCTCTTTACATCAGCTAGTTCACTCGCTCCTCAACATCCCAACCGCCATTCAAAGAAACCTTCAGTACTCTCCATTTCTGACGTCTGGTTTGACTTGATTTTGGATATTCTGGATATGAAAAGTGTTACAAAAAAGTCATCATCAAGCTCTGTAATAAATGAATGCCGCCTCTTTTATTTTTGTGCACAGTGACCTGAGTGGAAGCTGGCAACGAGTGTCCTTTAGGACCATCTTCAAATAGCTGTGTGTAGATTATCTAATAAGATAATTTTGAAGGTAAAAAGGCCTGAAGGATCGGTGAAATATCACTGAGTCCTAGCCAAGTCTGTTTTCACGCTCAAATTATTTGTGAATAACGCATAAAATCACTGTATGACAAGGTCCTGGTACGAACTGAAGTTTGGAAGGAGTTTATTTATACTGGGCCAAATTAATTCATTCATCCAAACAAATTATTTTACCGTTAGGACTTTGTATGATACCTGAAAGTTTAAAAAACAGGATCGTCATCAGATTTCAATACGTTTGGCTAGGAGATGGTTAAATAGTGTGACTGCAATGCACCTCTTTAGCGGTCATTACGTTTTAATGAAGGAGGTTAAAACACTGGCATCACCGAGTTTTTTTATTCTGGCGGATTAACATTTCATGGCAATGCACCCTTATTTTCGCTTTCAAGATTCTCAATCTTCATGATCATTGACTATTGTCAATTGTAATTCTTATTGAATGCGATTGTGTTTTGCTTGGTCGCCTGTTGTTCCCCTTTGTATTTATCTTGTGACTAATATCATGTGTGCCAAAGAAATGAATCCAAACAGCCCGTAAGCATAGATACCATGAAGGAGTAAATGACGTTCATTCATAAAAATGAGGTATGACTATGACGTAAGCTAAGGGGTCACATTATTCCTTTGCAACTTGAAAGGACCACAATCATCAGAACAGACATCTATTATTAATGATGAATAAGGTTTCCTTAGCCATGTTATAAGTAATACGTGAGATCAAAACAATTTGTGAGGTTTTACCAGTGAATATGAGATAACGAGGCCGATGGGGCTTGCCTGGATTCCAATATCTTTTTCACGAGCTAGTATAAAACAATTGATTCCTTTGCGCTCGACTCTTGTTCCTTCGGTACGGTTACAGGTGTCTGGTAGTGTCCAATGAATGTGGGTCTAGCCACTCTACTGCCGAGTTCTAGTTAATCAGCAGTGGTTTGTGAGTTCGTATGTCCCGTGATTTGAATGAATACGTTTGTTTCAGGGCGACAGAGTTTCTGAATACCAGCAGCTATCACATTACCAACCGGAGATCAATGTGAGTACATTGAGTAACTTTTGGTTTATAATAACAACTCTCATACTTTAAATTAAGTCAACATATTTAGGTGAACAACATTGTTTTCAGTTAGATCTTCATCAGGATTTTCTCTGTAATGGTTTACTTTTACGAAGAAAACACAACTGCTTATATATAAACGTTTATTATTGTACTTAATTCTGACAATTGTTATATTGCACACCTCTTGTTTTTCTGTACTAAAGACTATCTCTCGCACACCAAGCGTGTTCTTCCCATTCTCCTCTTCGCACGTCTCCTGCGTGGACGTTAGCCGTTTGTACGTCCTCTTGCCTCGACATTATTTCGATATCACGAGGCCAGTATCAAATATACTTCTTCCTCTAGAATCTACTTCTTCTTTGATTCTCAGAGTTCCAGGATTAACATTTCTTATCGCGCGAAGAATTATATCGTATGAATTGCTATAACTCTAACACATAATAATGTTTATATGCGTATATGAAATTAGTAAAACGATGAAGGCTATTTATTAGTCATCGGGAACTACCTCCTTGCTTACTGGCTTAATTTTTTCTTCAACCCGACTTTTTATTTTCTTCAACTAAATCCCTCTATCCAGTATCTGGAATATTTCTTATCACTTAATCTTTAATTCTAATGCTTTTTCGGACAGAGTTCAATTTTATAAGCTCATTGACCTACAACATTGTACATTATATTGACTTAGGAATTTATCAAACTTACTATAACTAGTATATCTGTCATCCCATTATTCATTTTTAATTTCCCCCCATTGTTTACACTGATTCATAAACATCCTTCATTGGCTCAATAATTTCATGTATGCATATAAGTATTATTGTGTGTCAGAGTAAAGCCTTATGATGATCTAACTGAAAACAATGTCGTTCGCTTATAAAAGTTGTCGGCGCAGGCCCGCTGGCATGGTATATTCTGGCACTCAGGGTGTTCATTAAAATATGTTTATTCGCCATCGTATGAGTTTTTCAAAGCGAACTGAAACTTATATAAATTACTTTCTTGCTTTTCAGGGTTGTACAATCGTTTTTAATGATAAGTGCGTTGTTTGATGTGGCTAAGAGTATTGGAGCTGAATTAAGTTTTAGTCGAGTCTTAAAGACTGGTTAGTATGTAAACAGTTCCATTAGTCAATGTGTTGGGTGAAGAGGCACTTATTCGTAAGGCTGGTATTGAGCTTTATGTGTATTCCTACAACAGCTCCTTTCCCTTAATGCGCCGCACTCAACAACCCTGAAATATTCGAAGGACATATAGTGTTCTTTAAAAGATAAGTAAATAAATAACTAGGCCAATTCTCAGTACAAGAGAATATGAGACAAAATAGTAAGAGTTCTGATCTAAATGACAATTAGGTGATTGATAAGAATGATTTAAAACTTGAAAATCAGCAACGAAGTGGGTGATATGGTAGAAGAATAAAACTTACGAAGAAAAACTCCTGAACTTAGGATGATTCCCCATAAATTACAAAAGAATCAGATGTGTTCTGATTATTACAGACTAAATCATCCAACATCAGCATCATACCGATGCATTACCGCCATATTTCTAGAGGTAATCGTTGAAAAACTGCGAATCAAATTGCGAACATTCAGGTTCGTACACACTTCTCAATAAGAGTCGTTGCAACTTGGAATGCTCTCCCAGCCGAGGTGACCACAGCCCCCTCAGTGGATGGCTTCAAGAAGAGACTTGGATTACACGTATTCACATACGGACTACCATCTTTCTCTTGGAACAGCAGCGCATGATGCATGTATTGAGACCTACTAGTTGTTATTATTGCCATCTCCTCCAATCACTAGCCTTATCTATCTCGTTTAATGTCTCCGATCTCTCTCTTTTGCCTACACTTCGGTTCACTAACACAATCTTCACTACCAATTGATAAAATAAATTTTCCATTGTTTACTTAGTTCTGAAATCTTATTCTTATTAGCATTAGAATTTTCCGCTTATAATTCTCCACATTGCGACTAAGTGATCCTCGAGCTGGTAATGTGATAGCTGCTGGTATTCAGAAACTCTGTCGCCCTGAAACAAACGTATTCATTCAAATCACGGGACATACGAACTCACAAACCACTGCTGATTAACTAGAACTCGGCAGTAGAGTGGCTAGACCCACATTCATTGGACACTACCAGACACCTGTAACCGTACCGAAGGAACAAGAGTCGAGCGCAAAGGAATCAATTGTTTTATACTAGCTCGTGAAAAAGATATTGGATAACTACGCAACTGTAAGATAAATTACAATTCAGGCGGAATTCATGTTGAGATTTCAAACCGTCAAGGTCGTTGAAACCAATACTGAAGTAACTTTAACCAGATCTAGTTTTTGTATCTTTTATTCCTGCTCAGTATATATTTGTTCATCACGGCTTTTAAGGTTTCAAACAAAATTAGATTACTATTATCTGAGGCTTAGTTTTTGCGATGGAGTATATGGGTCAGATAACTTTCACATTTGCTTATTTGGTTCGTTTAGTAAGTTCGAAATTCATGGTCTTGGCCGCTTGAACGAAGTTTTAGCAAGTTTTTAGCACTAACCTACTTCAAAATGGAATCCCTTAACATTATTCGTAAACTCGTCTATGAATCTGAAAAATTGCTATCTTCTATCACCCGGCTTGATATAGTTATTGTTACAAGGCAGATACCATAACTTAATTATTTTATTGCAAATTCATTTTCATTAAAACCATAAGTATGTGACTCAGGGAAGTATCTAAACTAACTGCTTTGCCCTCGGTATTCAAAGAAAATTCATTTTTGTCATTGCTGTACTTGGGATAGTATCTTCCAAGTAGCTGTGCATTATTCTGATATGTATCTAGTACTGTACTTTCCTTATTATAAACCTCTTGGACCCTGAGTGTGTTTATTTTTTCCTTTTGATGAAAATCGCAGCTTTTATCGTAATCCAGCGGTCAGGCTTGCTCACTGTGGTGATCCAATCAGCTGGAACACTCGTTTTCTTACTTTCTGTTCTGCCAAGTAAGTCAGTTGGACAGCAATAAGATTAGACAACGGGTAGCTTGTTCTTACAGGGCCGTGTTGAAAAAATGTCTTCGCTCAGATAATCCATATCTTTGAAGATTCCGCCTTACAATAACAAGAAGGAGAGATCCAAAAGTTCTGTCTTCAGAAATAGTACGCCTTGCCTTGGCTCACAGATTTCCGTTGTCAGCAGTATCTCATAATCAGAGAGCCAACGCTGTAGAAAGCTGTGTAAGAGTTTCTGTAAACAATTGCCCTCTGGACCCTACATTCACGCTCCCAGATCTTCAAGATCATCTCTAACCCAGTTTTCTATTCTGATCTGTTAAGAAGTATTATTTGACAGTGTGGCCAACCAAAAAGTAATCATCAACCTCATACCTGTGACACTGCTTAAGATCACTAACTGGTTGAAGACGTCAGCAATGTTCCAACTCTCTCACTGTCTTGAAAGGTGACGGAGGAAGGCCAAGAATGAATTTTATTTTTTCACGTGCTAAATGTTGCTTTATGACTTGCTTACATCAGTTTCTATTATAATCAGAGTTGAGTTTGTTGAATGGCTCTACCACTTCATTTATCTCCATTGTTTCAACAGCCCTGTGAAAGGTTGATAGCTGATAAAATACGGCGCAGGCAGGATGTCCTATTGTTACTGGGACATAGATTGAATTAATGTATGATTGCGTTGTTGCACACTGGTTGGCTCTTTCGTATCCAATCCGCGCTAGCCGATACTGAGTGAACATTTTAGAATCTTCTCTTGTAAGAAAACTATAAATATACTAACGTCTTTTTCGTTTGTACATTCTGTCTTCCTTCTAACGTTGTTGTTGGAATATAATCTATTTCCTGTTCAACCGTGTTCTGATTTGGGAGAACGTATCGAGTGAACTGGTTTCCGAGAATACCAAGCATTAGGAATAGCCGGGTTGTAATAAAGAGAGAACTATAACACCAGGTGTCTATCAAACAGCGATTATACTGCTTAGCAGTTTTATTCTCTACTTTTTGGCTACGTAATATGAGTTAATAAAATATATTAGTAGTTTGATAATAGTTGATGGTAGACTCCTTTAAAGGGTTTTTGACGTGCACTGAAAGAATTGAGTGATCGATGGTGTATATAAACGTAGGTTTCTAGGTAACGGTAGTAAATCAGTTGATGAGGCTGTTCACTTTGGTTAGATTTATTTGTATTTAGGGTACGCATAATTAGATATAATTCACTACAAACTATGTCAGTTACCATAGGAGTTGATTTGAAAAGATGTCGAATCAGTACATTGAGTCACTGATTATTAGTAAAAATAGTATTGGGTAGTAAGCATCTTACGGTTCCGATTGAAAAATGACATGATCTTAAGTTAACAACCTAGGTTTATTCATTCTCTACCTTCCTCTACGTTTTCAGCTTTAATACTGTTTGCCCCCTTTTGTTTCTTTATCTGATTCGTTCCTTTTGTAGTTATCTCTAACATTTAATTTCCCATAGTTATCGGTATTATTTTATCATTTCGTTTACAGCTTGCTTTTTCCTATCCCTATATTAAAGCGATATGTGGTGACTTGAAAGATGTACACTCACAAGCTTTCCTGTTATTGATGAATAACTGCTATGATTGTTGCGCGTGTAAGACTACAGACATGGAGACAAAGTTGTTTTCAAAGTATCTCGCACGTGTAGAGTTCTCATCAGACGCTCTCCTTAACTTCAACTCAGAGCTCTAACTAATAAAGGTAAGTTAGTTGATAACACGAATCCGCACCATCTCGGATGGCGCATGAGTTACTCACATCATTGTCACGTACTCCAAGATGCTACGCTATTCAGAGTGAAGTTATAACAGAAAATCTGGTGATGTTCAAACTAAGACATATCACCAGTTGTCAAACTTACTGGTTGTTGGTTTTTAGCCACTCATAAAAATCTTAGAAACACTCATTTAATGACAACAATATCAAAAATTAATTTGCGCTTTATGTTCATCTTCTTGTGAATTCCTTTTTATTCTTTACACCTTTACAGTTCATATGTCTCTCCCCTGTTTATTTTAATACCCTTCTAGTTATCATACATCTTTTTTCTTGAGGTGCTGTGAAGTGTAGTAAATCAGGGTCACTTAATTTTGTGATTCTGGGAAATTTCGTATCTGGTCATGTGTTTGGTACAAGTCCAATATATTTCAGAGAGAGTTTATCATCAAGAACAGTTTACTATTGATGAATTGTCAGTTGTACTTAAGGACGTATCTCACAGTAGTCAGTCAGTTAGTTACCACGTTGAATTTCTAATACCGGTTTCCTTGATAAGTTTGAATAGTCGCCTACTGTTACTTATCGTTGCTGCTTTTGCACTTGTCTCGCTGTTCACGATCGTTGCGTAGGTTTTTTATCAGCCTGCAATTAAGCTGACTTCGCTCTTCATCATGTTCAGAGCCAGACGGGATGAGTTTTCGAGCATCTATCAGTTCGGTAGATGCTACTGAAACCCACCGCTTCTCCCTAGCCTAATGGTTTACCTTACTAGCAGATATCACTGCAGTTTCCACAGCTTTTTGATATAATTCCAAGCTACCTTTGGGTGGGCATCACTTTCTACATGTCTGCCTAACTATTTTTCTAATTGTTCCTGAAATATATTCTTAGCATTGCTATCATTAAGTAGAACCTTTAGAGGTTTTCTTGCAGTGTCTTTCCTACGTCCAGTATGCCTCAAACAAATACGCGCTGGCACTGGGGCATGATTTGAATCTAAACATGTGCCCCAGAACGAGCGACAGCCCACCCAAGTCAGTCAGTCAAATGCAACGTAGAACTTCGTACGTAAGTACATCAGTTCATGTCGCCATACCACATCAGCACAGAGATGTAATTGTCAATTCAAATCCAATAGTAGAAGAGGTAGTAAGGGAATTAGAAGTAATCGGAGAGGTTAGGATTAGAAGTTATTATTCAAGAAGTATGATTCAGTGAGAAAAGTTTAGAAAGTCAAAACTAGAGGGGTTAAAGAATCCAGAAGATTAGGATTTGAGAGAACACAGAGAATAAATGCACCGGCGCCATTGCGAACGATTTTGAGCCATGTCATTCAAGGTCTCTAACCATCGATTATTATCATCTCGCGGACCCCAACCAGGTAGTCGACAATTACCGACATGACTAAGTCCAATCGTCAATGACTTCATGGATTTCTTCCATGTTTTGGTTTGGCCGCTCCTAGATTTCTCCCAACCTATTCCGACATCCCAAAACATAGGTCGACGAGGCAGTGGGCGTTTGGGCATACACAACACATGTCCCATGCATCTCAACTGATGAAGTTTCAGCACCTCATTTATTGATCTGCCATTCTTACCTAGCACCTGTTTTCTAATAACAGCGTCGCTCTCTCGGGTGTCTGACTGTAGTTCAGACTAGGTGAAAGATAAATCTTACAGAAAGCTTCCGGACCTCCAAAACGTTAGGTGCTCTGACATAGCAATAATAGCTGGTGACTTCAATGCTCAAGTAGGTAATTTAAGTGTAAAGGAAGGATACCTGAGTGGATCTTATGGTGTCGTGGTTAATAGAACAGATAATGGCTACCATCTGTTGCAGCTATGCTCAGATAACCACTTTTTTCTGGCAAACACTGACTTGAAGCATAAGGAAAAATATCTTTTGACCTGGAGACCGCCAAAGTTGTCCCAACGCTGGACATAACTAGATCACATCGATATAAGCCACCGATGGAGGCTCCATAGAAGACAGCCCCTCATTCTGGAGCACATGTTTAGATTCAAATCATGCCCCAGTGCCAGCGCGTATTTGTTTGAGGCATACTGGACGTAGGAAAGACACTGCAAGAAAACCTCTAAAGGTTCTACTTAATGATAGCAATGCTAAGAATATATTTCAGGAACAATTAGAAAAATAGTTAGGCAGACATGTAGAAAGTGATGCCCACCCAAAGGTAGCTTGGAATTATATCAAAAAGCTGTGGAAACTGCAGTGATATCTGCTAGTAAGGTAAACCATTAGGCTAGGGAGAAGCGGTGGGTTTCAGTAGCATCTACCGAACTGATAGATGCTCGAAAACTCATCCCGTCTGGCTCTGAACATGATGAAGAGCGAAGTCAGCTTAATTGCAGGCTGATAAAAAACCTACGCAACGATCGTGAACAGTGGTGAGTAGCGAAATGAAGGGAGATGGAAAAGGCAGTGATGACAGGCAACAGTAGGCGACTATTCAGACTCATCAGGGAAACCGGTATTAGGAACCCGAACGTGAGTGAGACTATCTCAGAAAAGGATGGCTGAATCATTCATTCTCAATCCAGGAGATTGGATCGATGGACAGAACTCTTTAGGGATCAGTTCAGTTGGCCTTCAGCCACATTTCGGTTACCCACGATCTCCAGTCGTCCTAAATGGCAAATCGATGTAAGTCCTCCGATTCTTTATGAAGTTGAAAAAGCTATAGGAAATCTAAGGTGAGTGAGAGCAGCAGGACCTGATACATTAACTCATGAGATTTTTAAGGATAGTGGTCCAGTTTTAACAGTTAGACTGACTGAGATCTTAGGTGGAATTTGGGAACTGGGTGTAATACCATCTGACTAGTCTCAGTCGCTAATTGTTTCAATGTATAAGAAAGGACAAAAGTCCTCTTGTGACAATCACAGGTGAATAAGTCTAACTAATATAATATCGAAAATGTTGGCCTCAATATTACTCCGATGCTTGACGAAAGGTGGTGAAGATCAGACTACAGAAAACCAGACTGGTTTTCTAACTGGACGTGGATGTATAGACCACATATTCACACTACGTTAGGTGCTGGAACACAGACACACATTTAGGCATCTGACAGTAGTTGTTTTCCTGGACCCTAAGGCGGCATTCGACTCAGTGAAGCATGAGGTTCTTTGGCAATGTCTGTCATTGAAAGGTGTACCAAAGAAGTACATTAACCTCATACATGCTGTCTAATCAAACATCATTGGTGGGGTGAGAGCCTATGGTGAAATGTCATCGAAATTGTTTACTTCAAGTGGTGTCCATCAGGGCTGTCCGCTCTCTCCATTCCTCCTTAACTTTGTCGTAGACATGCTTCTAGAGTTAACATTATCATCGTCTGACTTTTTAGGAGTGGACCTTCTACCAGGAGACACGCTTACTGACTTAGAAGATGCTGATGAAGTCGTATTCGGTGAAGACGCTGACGAAATACAGAGTCTTCTGACTACGCTGAGCAACAATACAACCATGTCCAGGATGCGATTCTCATTGTCGAAATGCAAAATATTGCTTCAAGATTGGGTTTCATCGGCACCTGAACAAGTGATAGGGAGTGAAGTAGTTGAGTGTGTAGACCGCTTCACTTATCTCGAGTCTCATCAGCGCTGATGGCCTGGTGACTGACGAAATCTCAGCTCGGATACAGAAGGCTCGATTGGCTTTTGCCAAGTTGCGTCACCTATGGCACAAGCGAGACATCCGTTTGCTGACTAAAGGACGAGTGTACTGCACAACAGTTCGCTCCGTTCTATATGGATGCGAAACACGGTCAGTAAGAGTTGAAGATATTCGTAGGTTATTAGTATTCGAATATAGGTGTCTCCGCAGCATTGGTCGTTTATCCTGGGACAACCGTATAAGCAATGCTGTCGTTAGGAAACGAGTTCTAGGTAGGGATGGCACATCAATAGATGGAGTATTAAAACTTCATCAGTTGAGGCGGTTGGGACATATGGTACGTATGCCTAACCATCGACTGCCTCGTCGAGCTATGTTTTGTGGTGTAGGAGTAGGTTGGAAGAAATCTAGGAGCGGCCAAACCAAAACATGGCACAAATCCATGAAGTCACTGACAGGTGAGTTGAGTAATGTTGGTAGATGTAGGCTACCTGGTTCGGGTCGGTGAGGCGAAAGTCACCAATGGCTTGACACCTTGAACGACATATCTCAAAATCCTTGCAATGGCGCAGGTGCATCCATTCATTGTGTTCCCGCAAATTCTAAGCTTCAGAATTTGTGATCATCTCTGTCTTTTTATTTCTAAAGTCATGTCACTGAATTATACTTCTCTAATCATATCTTCGAACCCTAATCTTCTCCATTTCTGTTAATACTTCTACTATCGCTACCTCTATTGGATTTGAACTGACAGTTGCGTCTCTCTGTGCTAATGTGGTATGGCAACCTGAACTTATGTACTCATGTAAAAAGTTCTACTTTGTAAGTGACTGACTGAAAATGATTAGGAATTAAGAAGTTTAGGATTTGAAAGAACATAAAGAATGAATGCACCTGTAGCATTGCTAACGATTTTGAGCCATGTCGTTCATTGTCTCTAACCATCAGTGTCCTTCGTCTCGCGGATCCCAACCAGGTAGCCTACATCTACCAACATAACTCAACTCACTTGTCAGTGACTTCATGGATTTGTGCCATGTTTTGGTTTGCCCGCTCCTAGATTTCTTCCAACCTATTCCGACATCGCAAAACATAGGTTGACGAGGCAGTGGGTGTTTGGGCATACGCAACACATGTCCCAACCACCTGAACTGATGAAGTTTCATTACTTCATCTATTGACCTACCATCCTTACATAGAACCCGTTTTCTAACGACAGCATTGCTTACTCGGTTGTCCCACGATACACGAAAAATGCTTCGAACAGTAAGACATGAAGTGATTGTTAGTGTACAACACCAAGATGCATAGTTTTTGAGAGCCGAGTCAATGTTATTGTTGTTAAATTTATTCTCATAAAATTTTAATTTGTTGAAACCTAGTAAAGTTTAGTCTCAATAATCCTAAAAACTAAACTTGGGAATAGAAAAACCATGTAACGATGTTGCGCTCAAATGCATTTATACGTCCGATAGTGGAGAGAGTTCGCTCTCCCTCTACAAATGCTCTCATATGACCACACCTACATAAGCACTGTTAGGAAAATCCTACTAACTACCTTGTAGTGGGTGATTTGTTTAAGGAACTAAAAGGATGAAAAGCGAATGTCCGGAGCTTTTCTCGGATTGTTGGGTACGGATGATCTACGTATGCGAGTTTAAAACCCCTGATTCACAACCAACAGTGTATGCAGGCTCCAGGCTCCTGACATCAGAAATGGCATACGAACTTATTGTTGGTCACCGGCCACCGTGCCACCACATTTCAGACGTTTCTCCATCGCTTTGTGGTTTAGGCTTTTGGTTCAGAGGCTTGAGGAGTGGCCCCCCAGGAAAACCACCTGCTTCGGTTTGAGCACTCCGACAGTGTCTCAGGTCACAAGCAAATTCATTAGTTTTTGTGGCGCATAAAAATTTATGTGCTCGTTTGTACCAAGAGTTATGTACTTAAATAATAATAATAATAATAATTCTATGATATGAAGTTTATTCCTGTGGTAATTTTATGCCCAATAGAAAGCTATTTATTGCTGATTCATCACATAACCTTCACTACCATTAAAAAATATGTACTAAAGTTTCACATGTAGTGAATGAGGACACAGGTGGGGCAACCGAATTGTATTGTACAGAGTTACTCAGTAAAATCGGAAAACCATATCGTAAATCGTTCATTTGCAAAAGATCAGTTCATCCTATGGAACTGGACTGTTCCTGTTGCCAAACATCAATCCATTGTCACTATTCATGCGTTTCATACAAATTCCATTGTTTTCTAACTCTTCCTTTCTTGATCTTCCCCCCATATTATGCTACCAGACTTTACGTTGACACTCACGTTATATACTACTTATAAGTAGTTCGCACCACACACATAGTATCCACCTTGTGACTATTTATATCTTCTTAATTGTTCTCTGTTCCTTAACACACCTAATAATAATTACATTATGAAACATCAGAAATGTAAATTTCTGATTATAATTATTTTATTGTTAGTACTTGGTGGTTTCTTGAAACCCAACAATTTCGAGTGATCTATAGTTTCATGTTAATTTTTTTGTGCACATTATTACCCATTCTTCTAATCCTTTGTAGTCACCGTTTTTTTATTTATTTTTCTCATGTGATACTAGATTTGCAGTATCAAGATTTACGATAAATTTTTACATTAACTTCAATAATTTATGGAGAAGTTTGTTGTATCTGCTCCTGCAAAAGCTATATTATTTGGTGAGCATGCTGTTGTATACGGTTATCCAGCTATCGCTACTACAATTGAACTACGTTGTTATTTTACAGTTACTATTATGAAGGAGGCTTGTGAAGATATTATTTTATATTTTAAAGATTTATCAGAAAACAGCATTCATATTCCATTCAAAATGTTTCATTCTATTTCAAATAAACAATCTGTTTTGGAATATGCATGGAAATTAGTATCAGAGCTTTTCGATTGTGCTTATCATGACTGTCCTCAAAATTCCCCTATCATTGTTAGTACATGTGTCATGATATATCTATTTATTCGTGCTATACAACTGCGAAGTACTGAACGTAACAATCAACAATTTCCACTCTTTGATGGGAAAAAAACTATATGTATAGAAATTCACTCAGAAATTCCTAGAGAATGTGGTATAGGATCTTCGGGTGCATTTTCAGTTGCTGCTACTACTACCATACTGTTACTAACCGGCTATTATCCACTTGTACAAGTTTGGGACATTGATAAGTCTCAACGTAAGTTAATATCTTCCTTGGCCAGAGACGCCGAATGCATTATTCATGGAAAATCTTCAGGTTTAGATAGTACGATATGTACATATGGGGGTACTATGGTTTTTTGGAAAGATCAACTTCCTTTATTTCAAGAAATCAATATCCCAAATCGTGATTCTGTAAAATTACTCATAGTAAATACTAACATTACTCGTTCCACATCTGTCGCTGTACAAAAGGTTTATGACAAGTGGAAGGAAGATAAAACGTATGTAAATTCCATTTTCAAAGAGATAGGTATTATTGTGGATGAAGTAATTGACATTTTGAATCAGAAACATAGCTGGGAAAGTGATCAATCTCTTACTCCTCATATTTATAGAAATCAGCACTTGCTTCAAGAATTAGGAGTGTCGCATTCAGTCTCAAATGAAGTAATTGAAGAATTAAAACAAGTTGGTATTCCGGCGAAAGTCACTGGAGCAGGCCTCGGAGGTTGTGTAGTTGGATTTATTCCAGGAGTAGAGCACGACAACTCAAAACTCGATGATCTTATCAGTAGTTTGCAGAAGCGCTCTTTATGGGCCAAAGTTACTTCTGTTGAAGCTACTGGTGTAAAATACAATTCCTATTTTATATAAATTCTTGTTCTCAGTAAACGTATGAAAAGTAAACTTAATTAATGAACGGTGGAAATAGTCATAGTCCGATTCGAAAAATATTTAAAGATTGTTAATGTTCCTAGTGCGAATTCGGTAGATAACTTGGGCACGCAGGCAACTGTATATATTGGTTATGTATTCACCAGTTATGCATATAATTCACCAAAGTGTACATCCACAATGTCAATCTAGCTCGTTTCGAGGCACTATATCCCTTTAAATAAATTGCGTTGCATGCGACAAAAAGTGAAATAATAGAATATTCTGTTTCAACATTCAAGTATTTCTTGACAAGAAGTTGACATAATTAGCTGTGTGTAATGTAATAAAACTTTCATATATGTGTATATCTTATAAGGTAGGGATGCGTTTTCTTAACATTATGATATCGAAAATGGAGGGGATCTAGACCTCAGTTTGATCGTTATTACTATACTAACAATCTGCGATTTGGTAAACACTCATCTGTACACAATTAATACATAGTTTCCAATTCTCTGTGAAACACTTCACTTTAGGTAGGGGTTTTCTGATCATTTTGTTTATCCTAGTTTTAGAAACTATATCAGTGAAAATTAGGTAGGTTCACGCTACCAGGTTAAAGTCTCCACGATTTTCATATTGAATGATCGGCGACGTTTGGTGATAGCTCATAAATAGTCAGTAACTGAGATATGTCGACTCTTACTCTTTTTCCGAAATCTAAGCTTTTAAATTCCTCACAATTTATTTCATTAATTCATATTTTGTTGAGTCGCATCTTCAAATCCAAATCTTTTCCATTGCCACTAATACTGATACTATCTCTAAAACTATGGGATTCGCTCTGACAGTTTTATCTCTCAGTGCTAATTTGGTATGGAAACTTCAAATGATGTTCGTTCGTATCAAGTTCTACGTCGCAGCTGACATACAAAAGGTGGTGTGTATCATTAAAAACTGAATGAATGTTTCGTTCTAATATTGGACTTCTCCATAATGTGTATCCACGACCCTGTTATCAAGTGTCGAATTTAGTACCTCCAGTCATGCGTGCAAACGTTCAACCTTTAAACTACTGAACCGCGGAATCTAATGATGTACAAGTCTAACACCAATCGATTTGGGATAGTGCTCGACCATCTAAGATATCGTTTATTTAAAGGAAACAAGTAACAGATTTCTAAACTCTGAGCTTACGATACATAGTATAATAAATTTTTATTGTACAGTTATCGATCTCGTATGAATCTGCAGAATGACTGTAACAATTGCAACTGATTAATAATCCAAGAACAATACATATTCATAGTCGTTTTTTGAAGAATGAGAATAGAAATTGGCTTTAGTGATAACCTAATCCATTGAATTAATTGGTAGAGTTTTACAGATAACCCATGTAAATAGATCTAGTTGTTTCAGAGGAAAAATTTATGGGGGAGGAAAAAAATCGATTGCATTTGAAGTGTGATTTACAAATGGATTAGCTGATCAAATTTTTTTTTAATGTTCTTTATCCAATCAAGAAGTGTTTGAACAATAAAAATTAGAAAAAAGTAATCATCATCAAGTCGGACGAAATAAGTGAAAATCGTTACCTGAGATAATAATCTTTAAGATAAGTATAATAGTAATGAACTTAAATGCAATTACAAACAAAAAACGACCAAGTAAAAGTGATTTTGGGGAAGTTTTTGAGATCGATTAATAAGATCCAAATTTTTATAAGTATAAGAATAAAATTAGTGTTATGTAATAAATAAATAAATATATGTATATGCGCATTATGGTTCTTTATTTTTCATATCGAGTAACAATTCAGCGGCTAAACCAGGAGCAATTTCTCTGTTGAACAATAATTTTTCGATTTCTTTTTGTTTCTCTTGAATCAATGGACTATTCTTGAATCTACGCCAAATCTCTTCTTTGACAAATGTCCACATCCAAATCTGCGGTTGAAAAATTAGGAAAAAAAAAATAGTGACAGTTATCGGTAACATCTGCAATGTTCAATAAGCGTATTGCTTTGAAGAACTCTCGATTATTTTTTCGTCTATTTAGTTCATGAATGTTAGGCAAAGTAATCTCTACTTACAAGACCTAGATTTCGCTACATTTGTTTATTTTATCTGGTAAGTTGGAGTGTTCTGACATACACAAAGCATACAGTTGTGCATAACTCTAGTAGAATGAGATGAAAACAATTGTGCTGAAGTATACACCATTCATCTACTAAATAAGCAAGAAAATGTTCAAAAGTGCTGGATAAAACACACTTATTGGAACATTGAAAACATTAAGGATAACCTTATCTCGCTTATCTTAAGTTTTGTGTAGCCTATATATGATCATTACGTCAACTGACTTTTTACCTTCCCAAAGTATTCATTAATACGATACAAATAATCTATCACTAACAAGGAACTCACATGTAATATCGCTTTTAGGGTTATATTAAATCATTCTGATCAAATGGAGATAACCACAAAGTTTTCATTCATAAGTGATTGGTTGAAGAACCAAGGATATACCAGGTGAACAGCCTCGATTTATTTTTGAGTAAGTATAAGCTAACTTGGCAAGTGGGAAGTTAAGATTTTATACTACTCAATTTACAGGCTCAGAGGTTAAGGGGTTCAACTTTCAGGTTAGAACACTACCTTACCTAATCGAACTTAGACAGTCGGGTAGCATTATTAGCTCTCGCATTTAGAGCGCCTTATATTTAGGTGGTATCTAGTGAAAGAGTTTATATAATAAAATAACAACAGTTTACAGGATTAGTTTATTTACTTTACACATATATGCGAGTCCAATAATCTGATCAGATAAAGTAAACTCCAACTATTATAAATCAACATGTTCCATTTAGTGTTATTTGTAAAAAGACATTTTAAAGTGTCAGTTTAATAATAGACTAAATTTTGATGATTCTCTATCAAGACACATAGGCATTCTGTGTGTGGATTGCCTCGATACAGCTATAATGTCACAAGTTATTTAGAGTAGATAGATTAAGGCTAACACCAGAATTCCAATGTGGACATCAATATTGTGATGGAACATTTAACTGATGAATCGTAAGTAAGACGAGAATCTTCAACCTTAAGTTTGAGCTGATGATGTTGTTCGGAAGAACAATGAAACCTTGACAACCAAAACATCCAGCTGAGAGAACGAAATCCCATCACGGAAACGCGCATATCCTTAATTCTACTGCTAGTCATTAATTAATTCAGTTGTATTAGTGAAATATAAAATAGAAATGAAGTTTCAGAAGTAATTATGATATTGACAATGCTAAATTGTTAAAGTCAATTTTTTTTAAGTGAATAGTTTGAAAATACTCTTCTTCTATTACAAAACAATATTTTTATTGAAGAAAATAAAAAGAGGAATGAATAAATGATTGAGTTAGCTAAAAATGATTTAAGGTGATTCTGTAGTCGGTTCTGAAAACTGGCAACAATGTAATTTCTAGTAATGAATTTACGATTTATGTCTGAGTGGTTTGAAAACTTACAAATTTCAATAGGTAGACTACATGTCCGAATATTACTTTGGTGAAGCCAGATAGTAATAAGGTTTACAAGCTTTAACATTTAAAATGTATCTCAAAGCTCTAAGTACACTAATATGTACTTGGTTAACTGAGCTACCTACATTAAACTAATTACTGTTGTATAAAAAAAATGTTTAGAAAATGATATTATAAAGAAAAAGTCCGCTGAAAATTTCAATTTAACTGAATGAATTAACTCACTTTTAATTGTTCTTTTCTTATTCTCTGTAATTCACCCGATTTAATTTGTGTCTGATGAAAATTAAAAGCTGTAGACCAAAATTCTATTAGACCATCACCTGTTAGACTGGATACAAGTTGAACCTTTTTTTTAGAATTATACAAATAAGGAAAAATAAATAATTATTATTCAGCTTACTAATAATTATAATCATAGTTAGTACAGATAAGATGAATGAATCTAAAGTTAGCTTTAAACGTTACTAACTAACTAACAACAATAACAGAAGAATCAGTTAAAAACAAGCACGTTAATTTAGAATTACTTCTCAGGGATTGTACATTCACACATAACATGAATTGACAATGTGGGTATAATATGTTGAAGGTAACACTAATATCACCTAATAAGATATTAGGTAATGAATAAAAACAGACCATCACACTCATTTGTCAAAAGATATCATACTCACATGGATACATGAAATTCTCAGGTTCAATCTAGTAGATGATTAAGGGTGAATACTAATAAGATGTTTTAAGCAAAGATAAAACAGATGTTCAATGCTTCCTAGTATTAATTGTTTTTCCTAATTATATTTGGTTAGTAATGAAAGTCAACTTGAAATTGATCAACCCTTACATACGCCTTCTCTACAAAAATTAGATGATCTCCTTATACGTTAGCTATTTGGTCAAATCAATGAATGATATGAGTATTTAATAAATCGATATGCATTTATGTCATTACACTTTTGAAGATAATAATTTTAAATCAATAAGCATGTTTTACAGAATTCATCAAATACAATGAATTTATTATTGTATAACTAGTGCGAAAAAAAATTTAACATTGAAATTATTCAGATGATGTAGTACAATACATTAATAATCAGATGTATTTTGTACATAAGTATTCAAAAGTCTAAACAGACACTTAAATTCTAATCTTCTGAATTCCTCATGACCTTTCTTTTTTTCTCTTTTAAGTTTATTTCACTGGATTATATTACTCGAATCACATTTTCGTAACCTACGCATCCAGAAGGTACGAGGTCTGAGTCCAGAAGAGAATCAGGATCCCGGACTACGGATCCGGGACCGGGTCCTAGTCCTGGTCGGTCATAAAACGTTATAGATAATGCGTATTTACATATTTTGGTCGAATGAGAAACAGCATCGAAGTCTGTGACATTGACAGTTAAGACGACCAATAGGAAGTAACATGTGAAGTGACATTGATAGTCAAGACAACCAATAAGAAACAGCATTGGAGCACGTGACATTGATATCTAGGACGACCATAAAATTGACCAGTAGGAATTGACCAATAATTCTCTTGGGATATTGGATGGATATCCTAACAAAAATACAACCGTCTGTTGTTTTGTAGTGAAAACTAAATGTTTACATTCCGGTGACTTTTAATCCTTACACTGGAATGAATGTTGTTGAACATATTTGAACTAGTGAATGAGTTACATGCTTAGATCAATGAATCCTAGCTATATCGAATAATCGCTATGTAGTGCATGTTAGTTGTTTGGCGTTAGTCAATCCCTTAAAAACTTTAGTGAATCTATTTTAATCCGTATTTTAAGCTCTTGTATTTCATAAAGTGACTGGCTTACTTTCGGTATCCAATTAGGTCTTCGACAACGTATATATTTCAGAGCATTAGAATATTCTGGAGCGATACGACAAGCTGGATGTAACAGTTCACCATCTGCTTTATTAACTAGAACTAGATCAGCAACTTCAACAATCCCTCGTTTTATACCTTGTAATTCATCACCTCCAGCAGGGGGAATAATCAGGACAAACATATCAACCATATCTGCAGCAGCAAACTCTAACTGTCCAACACCTGAAATCATAAGTAGACAAATTACGTTTAAATAATTAAGAGATATGTGTACAAATTTCTGAATTTTTTGAAGGCATAAACTTATGGTGGCCAGTTTCGAGACGGTCGGCATCCGATGTGTTCTTAGACTCCGTATATTGCTCGGCTAGACAACCGTCACTAAATAGCGCCTCACGGCTTATAAATCGTAAGACGAATACGAAGTGTAGAAGACGTTTATTTGGCACACCACAATTCGACCACCAAACAACAAGCACACAGAGCAAAAATCAATATGCGAGTACCGAAGGGCAAGCAAGCGAAAGAGCGAGTTAGCGAATTAGTATATATATATATATATATATATATATATATATATATATATATATATATATATATATATATATATATGGGAAAATGGCTGAGTCATCAACATTAAAGCGAAGAAGATGAATATGCGCGTAGGCGGTAAGCGATGTTCAGTTGTACCAGCTCATACAAACCAGGCAACAATAAAAGCCAATGGTACCTATAAGTTATTGCTATACCAAATAACTCGGTTAAATAGGTTAATCAAAAGGTTTAACCAAATTAAATATGAACGAACTCAAATGCATGTGGAGGTACGACAAACTTTCAAAGAAAGTGTTCAGCCACGGTTCGGTAGTAGATGTACAATGTGAGAAACTCAACTACAAATGTTTATTTATCTAACTCGGAAGTAAAACAACATAACTAAAAAAAAGCGACTCTCATCATTAAGTGACGTGAGTTCGAAACTAGATTAAAGTTAACAGATTCTGGATGGCTATTCATATGGAACAGACACTGATAAACATCATTCATAACATTTGAAATCATCAATCAATCATTGTTAGACCACCATCAGAAACCTGGAAGCACTGGACGGCCGTTTCGTCCTGTTATGGGACTCATCAGCAGTGCGCATCCATGACTTGATTGATGATTTCAAATGTGTAAAAACACAAACCTCCAAAACTCTGCCCCAAAATATCATTCATAACATTATAAAATAATAAAGCATCTAAGTGATATCACACAAAGGACGGATTTTTAAAAAAATTTCATATGGTGAAACAAATCACAAAGACGTTAACTTATGAGATATACTTTGCTGTTACTGTTCACTTTGCAAATTGTTTTATTGAGGAATAATATAAATATAACTAAACAATGAATAATACGAAGCTTTATTTTATGAGTTTATTTAAAATAATCAGTGCTGTGGTGTTTTTATTCCCTTAGTGCTAATGAGATACTATCAATAAAATTGCAATGAAACTACTACTACTACTACTACTCACTGATGAATAAGTGAAAATAACTCAATTCCACTAATTAGTCGTAGCTTAGTGGAAATATCTGCTACCAATATTCAGCGATGAAGATTCGGATCTTATAGAGCATAACAGTCCCTTGAAAAATAAAGATACACTGTGATTATGAATGCCAATCAGTATAAAATGTAAGTCCAGGAACGCCTGAATTACACTTCTAATGTTTTGACACAAAATTAGTTTGAGCATTTATTAATATAACTGCATATGCAATCTCAGGAATAATGAGAGTCTAATGGCAACAAGAAAGTATTCGTTGAGGTTGACATCAATAATTTTAATAATTATTACGAGAAATCTATTTTTACAAAAAATGTTTGACGAAATTAATCGATTTCTTTAAATACGTCTTTGGCAGACATATTCTCTAACCAATTCTATCTTGGGCTCTCTTTTCCAGTTGTTCCTAATTGCCATTCATTCTTTTCATGTCTGCCTCCTCCAATTATCAGCACGACGTGTTCTTTGATCCACCTCCTTTTCTTTAGCCTTGAGGATTCCAAGTTCGGACCAGTGTGTTATATGCTAACATACTGAATCTATTCAAAATGGTGAAAAATAAAAAAATAAAAAAATTACGAAATACAAACACGGACTTACCAACAGTTTCTACAAGGACGGTTTCAAAACCTGCAGCTTCGCAAAGTAAAATCGATTCGCTGGTTGCACGAGCAACACCACCTAAATTACCGCCACTGGGAGATGGTCGTATGTAGGCATCCATATTAGAGGACAACTCAGGCATTCGGGTTTTATCCGCCAGGAGACTACCACCAGTTGTATTTGAAGAAGGGTCTATTGCCAAGACAGCTACACGATGAGGTCTTTTGATTTCTTCATTGAGATAATCTTCGGCCGGTGTCAGTTGCTGCTTACCATATGGTGTATAGCAAGAATCGGTTACAGGATTCCATGGTCTTTTTCCTGTAAGGCGACTACCTAGTGCTTCAATAAATGAACTTTTTCCAGCACCTGGTGGGCCAGAAAGACCTTAAAACATTTTTCAAGAGAATCAATAATATTAGATAAGTTGTCTAAAAAAGAAACAGATGTCATATTAGTTTTATACAATCCATTTATTTGAGGAGAATACCTTACTGTTGTTACAGCCGTGTACAGTTAGCAGTACAACTTCACTCTTAAACTTTAAATTCGGGTTTATAGCCCTGACCGCCTATCTGATATTGCAGGACTCGAAATCTTTCAGCCAATACAGCCTCATTGGATCATGATGGTGTAAAAGCGCAACAATCGAATCACGAAGGTAGAAGTCATGGTCATTCCTCAAAGGCATTGTTAGTGTTTCGTGGAATGATTGAGTGAGCAATGTAAAAATTAGATATACCTTACCGTATTGAAGTTACGAGATGATCTAATTTAGACAACTAATGAAAACCTGAAAGTACACTGACTTCATTAAAAAATTAATTGGTTAGTATAGTATACTGTTTAAGAATGACAATGTGTATATAACAATATGTTGGGGACGTTAGATCCCTAAGAACTCGCTTGATAAATACCTTAATTTTGGATTCTATGTTTCCGAGAATGGGCTGATCAGTTGACCTTGGGATCGCATTTCCACCAGGAAAATCCTTGGCTGTGATTAGTTGTCGTGTTATTTTAGAGTGCCATTTTTATGACTCTCACAACGACGTCTCTATGACGTATAAATAGACGCGATTTGTGTGCTTGAGATGATTGTACTTGCTGGGTGTTCGTAGAATATACTTTCTACGCCATATCAAAACTTCTCGTTAGTCAACGGATCAGGGTAGCCTACCTGGACGCTGGTTCATTGTCTCGTTCTCGTTTATCGACTAAGGTGAACCCGTAGTAGTTTCAAGCATACCTAGTGACGATCATAACACAATAAAATTTCGTAGGACATTTCGTAGCTCAGTTTTGGTAGGTAACAGACGTTAGTAGTTGACTACAATAAGTGAATGAATAGTACTGATAATAAACACAATCAAAACTAAAAGCAGTATTTTTATTACAAGTTAGCTAATTTAGTAGATAAGTTGGAAATATTAAAGTTAAACTGTTGAAGAACAAAGTATTTTAATTTTCTACCTCATAGTGAAGTTTGTAAATTCAAACATAAATATATTATGAATTAGTTAACAACAGAAAACTAAGTATGCATTTGTGTAGTCATCATAACAACCAGTGATACAATTCAAACGGTATAATAGCAGGAAGATCTGAAGTAATGAGTTTTTTCTTTACTGATCAATGATAGTTTTTTCACACTTCCACATTAACCTTTGCTATTATTCGATTGGTTGTTCTCACTTTAATGATTTCATTATGTCCCAAGGTTGCTTTCAGTTGATATATATATAGAGCTGTTACGTCATAATAATGTCTTCTAATACATCAGACTTTTCTTTCCTGTTATCTCTGTCTTCCATCGTGTTGGTGATCAAATTTGAGGTTTTTTTTATTCCAGTCGGTTGTTCTATTCAGTCCGCATAGATCAAGTTTCGCGTATTATAAAAATATTTTTCATTATAGAGTTGTGGAGACTGTTAAGTTTGATCGAAATCATGAATCCATCAATGTTAGACCATCATTAGAAACCCAGAAGCACTGGACGGCCATTTAGTGTTAGAATTGGAAGCATCAGCATTGCTCATCCACAACCCCCGCTCTTAGGAGTCCAACCAAGGATCTTCGGTCTCGTGTGAGAACGTTTAAGCTCTGAACCATCGAGCCGGCGTCCGACGGTGTTAATGTCTAACTTCGATCAATGCACAGTTAGTGCGACCTTATTCGGCCGCCCAGTGCTTCTACGTTTCTAAAGGTGATCAAACATTGATCGATCCGTGGTTTAAATAATAAAAATATACCAATCATCCGTAATTAGGAATTATCGTAAACCACAGTAAAACGTAAGATATAATCTAAAGATTGTGAAGCGAAATTCAGAAAGAAAAAGCCAAAAAACTACTAGATTTAGTTGGTAAGTGCGAGACATAATTCTAAAGGGGGAGTTTTAACAAGCATCTGGTCTTTAAAAAAGATCACTCATCAATTTTAATGACTTAAGATGTTAACTTATGAATGAACAGATAGGATACATGTTAGACAAAAATGCATAGTAGAATAATGAAAAAAAGCTTACCAATTCTGAATGTATATTTTCCCGTAGTGAGTTCCTGTTGCATTAAATGCTTTATTATTGTATCAAGAATATATTGACCTTCAGCACGACGTTCAGCTTTAGTAGATTCCAAAAGTGTGATTGCCTTTGCTAAACTATAACGATCACCTTGAATTAAAGAATTTGCTAATATTTTAGCATATTCTGTTTGGTTAATAGATAATGAAGTTATCTTTTTAAATATAATAGGAATAGAATGGATATACGTTTTTGAGTATTTTACTGGGAACATCTTGAAATGATTACACGACAGATGAATATGAAAATAGCGATGAAGAGTAGTTTCAATTTCGCTCTGAGATTATTTATTGAATGTCTTTTGCCAGCTTAAAGTTATTGGAAATAAAATAATCATGAATAGTAGTTAGACTGAAATCTATTTACTCAACAAAAAAAAATAACACGAAAATTGAGATTCTTACAGAGATAACAAAAAATAAATTTGTGAATTTTAAGGTTAATTAACAGAAAATGTACACAATTCAAACAGCTTTTTTGGCAGTTACTAGTAATGAACATATTAATTCGAAGCTAAACATGAAATATGATTTTGGCCAATTTTAAAAACTATATCATCGAGACAAACAAATGAACTATTTTAATTTTAAATCCTGGAAACATTATACAGAAAAAAAAATTATTAAATACACTTCATTTAACTGATATAATGAACAAAAACCAAGCCATTGAATTACAAAATCATGGTTGGATAACTTCTCTACAAAATTTTGAGCACAACAAAAATGTATATATTACAATACACAGTGAAAATCTACTTTTATTTAGCGAAAAAGCCATAGTAATAAACGATCAATATTGATAGACAGTTGATGGTATATACGTATTTTTATTTGTCACTTGAGCAATAAATAACTTCTATCCGTTTTACAAATAATTAGGCACCCATAATATAACACTGTGATATACCGGTAAGCATCATCAACATAGAGCCTAGGCATAGATGTGTGTTGCTCCACATCCCCACAGCTGATAGCAGGAAGAGATTAAAATAACACACAATGTAGTACCAATCGTAAAAAGCAAGACAATGATCAAAACGTTTTAGCCCATATATCTTATGCCACAAGTAAAGTAAGTTAGAAGAATCCAACAAGATTTTGCGAATACGTCCAGTGATTCCATTAGACACTAGCCCATTAGAGCTAATGAGACTTCCAAGATGAGTGAGTTGGTCAACGAACTCAAATAATTGACTCCTTATCTCTAGTGTTGGCATCGACACAGAAAAGGCTTGTAGCATTTATAGGGTGATAAGAGCGTCTTAAACATGGTAATATTACTGATCAAGATCGTGAAATTCTGCATTTTATCAGAGTTTTCACCAAACAGACTACATGGTTTGAGTATTTAAAGTCGCCAAGTGAACATAATCTGAAATCGCCCCTGAAATGTTGGGTGGAGAATGTATTATTTCTAGGGGGGCATCTATAATCAAATTAAGTAAATGGTGAGCAACGTTTATGGGCACTAATATGAGTTATCGATTCTGATAACAGATCTCAATAAGCTATAACTAGACCAATAGTATCTGAGTAGCGAAACTTCATAAGTTTACTTACCTCTTCAGAACGCATTTCAATGGTAAACACCGCTACAAAACCTCTTGATCAATAAGAATACAACTATAGTTCGATATTGGTGAGTTACGGGATATCTTAATTTTCCATTCAAGTTGATTGACGATATAGGGTAACCTAAGGGGATGTTGAAACCAGTTGAACTGTTCCTTGAAGTGTCTCGCCAACCGATCTAGTCTCCTAGATTGTGAGTGAACAACATCCGTCTTTTTCGAAGATAGTCTCACGAACACCTGTTTTCTTTGACCAGTCGGTAGAGTTGTCTAGTGTTAACCATTGAAACTGCTTGTTCCATTTAGTTTGATTTTGTTGCCCATCGCTACTCCCAATCACTGTGTCAACTCTTTGCTAGTTTACTTTTGAGTTGCTGTAGTTCTTCAATGTTTCTTAAGCCTGTCGCGATAAGTTTTAAGGCATCCATCAATTTATTAGATATCATCGAAAGCCACTGGATTTTAATGAGTTTCTGATTTAGGTTGTTGATAGATATTACTAGTGTATTTTCAACCGGTTGGATATCTTTTCAGGATGAATTGTTTCTCTAGAATCAACCAGATCTTCAAACAATTCTCGACCAGATGTATTTTTCACCTTTCGATCCTCAAACTGATGTCTAAGGGACCCTCAGACGTCACTGTCCTACGTCCAATAAAACGTATAGAATTGTGTTTATGTTGAAAAAAAGGCTTTTTGAGATGATAATGATGTGTGTAGATTGTCGTTTTGGAATACTAGAACTAAGTCACTATGTATTGGTAAAAAGTGAAAATGCTAGCAAACAGCAGGCCATTGATGCATCGCTTAAAAATGTTTTAAAGGATGATATATAGATTGACACTTCTGGTTATCTAAGTGTTTGACATGGTTGTTAAATTTATGACTTATTTTACTTAACAAACATTCTGCATAAATTATAAAACAGCACCAACGGAATACTGGACAACATCTCATGTTATCCAATCGATTGCCAGTCCAAAATTAGGTTTTCTTGACCTTCACAGTGGAGAAGTGGATTAGGGTCAGGGAGGGATGAGAGGTTGAACATATCTTTTCTGTAGAAAATCGGCAGTTGTTATAATGAGCAATGAGTTCAACTAACGTTGGAGTTTTGAAAATCCAATAAAGCAATAATTTGAAATGTCTTCAAAAAGTAGGACAAAGAAGTGAATAATATAGGAATAAGGTCACAAGAATGCAACAAATCGATTGAAAAATGAACCAGTGTAGAAAAAAAGCTTTCTAAACAAGATTAGCTAAGAAATTTCAGAATGATTATTTGATTTAAAAGCATCAATGCGACATTGATGATATGAGGTTACAATTAACAAATCCATAGTAATACAAAAAGTACCGTGTAAAACGAAGATCGAATTGATATGATAATATTAAGTAATTCACCCCAAGCTTCATATACTTTCTATATCTGCCAATCATTATCTTCAATAATACATTTTAATGAAATACTATCAGTGTACATAACTAAAATCATCGTGAAAATAGCTTTTATGACTAGTGTAATCAAATTTAGCATGACAATAGAGAAGAAACTGCTAAATATCTGTTTCAATTCAGTTTTAAACTCCTCAATACATCCGGGCAATGTGATGAGCATAGGATAATATAAATCACTGGATTCCAATTCAACGATTTAGAGGTATTATGCGAAACCTGTTAATCCTTGTTACGATATGGTACATAGACTACTTACTTGCTAACTTCGTGATATGCTTGAAACTATTACGAGTTTACCTTACTCGGTAAATGGAGCGCAGATCAATGATGCAGTGACACGACAGACTATGCTAATCCGATTGTCCCAGGCCACGTTGACAAGAGCAAGAAGTCTTGATGAGGAGTAGAGAATGTATTCTACAGGCTCCCAGAAAGACTGAGGTTCCTGAGCACACAAATCTAGCTTATTTATGCAATGATACAAACGCCCTTGGGAGAGCCACAAAATAGCGTACTAAAATAATCCATCAACCAATGATGGTCAAGGATTTCTGAGTGGGGAATGTAAGCTGAAGGTCAACTAGGCGTCTCTGGCGCGAAAACAACGAAATTCAAAATTTCAGGATAAAATTACAAAATTAGGACCTTTTCCAAGTGAATTCTGGGAATCTAACGTCTCCAACACATCATTTCAACCTTTCAAGATGAGAAATTTCTAAAAAGTTGAATGATAAATATAAAGCATTTAATTAAACGAACAAAATTTCCCAAGCTATTTATGAAAATCTAATTATACACATCATCATTGCATTTATTGATTGTTCTATGTCATAAAGCTCTATGTAAAAGTACATAGAACATCGTTCAGAAGATATCTGTATGTATATAATTGTTCATATTAGACCGAAATCGATAATATATATGTAAGCACTATTGATTAATGTAATGTACACTGACTAAACTACATGAGTTAACTATCAAAACACAATAATGAAGATCAGAAAATAGTACTACGAGCAGTTGTAATGCAACAATCACATTATGATTTGCGAAAACTATTAAATCACAAGGAAAAACAAAACAGAACAAAACTTAACTTTATTATGAAGTTTATTCTAAAATTAAAAATGAAAAAAAAAAGGAATTCATACACATGAATTATCATGCAAAAACCAACCAACAACCAAGAAATAAAAAATAAAGAAGAAATATAGTTCCTGTCATTATCAGTAATCATTGTGTATGTACACTAGAAAAGAAAAAATAGAACATTAAATTGGATAATACTTACACGCTGTTTTTTCTTTTGTAAAATAAATAAAAAAACAAAACAACCAACTACTCTACATTTACATGTGAGTAGTAAATAACTGGAGAGGGTGAAACAAAAGGAAAGAAGAAAAAAATTCAAGGTAACCAGAAATACACACACGTAAAACAGATATGTTGTTGATGATGAATAGTGCGATTTCATTGTCAATCAAATCAGACTACACACTAGTCATTTGTATGATCATAATTATAGAGAGAGAAAAAAAAGTAAACAAACAATTTATTGTTTTGGTTTTTTAATGAGCCTCTTTTTATTTTATTTTAATTTTTTTTTAAATAAAAAAAAGGAGAAATAAATAAAAATCAAAACACACAGACAATAAACAGGGAAGATCTGTAATGAATTGTAAAATAGATTAATGATGAATATTCTGTAATTCTCTCTATTTGTATAATGAATGATGAGCAGTGGTAGAGCTTTGGAAAATATTTAAAAAAAAACAACTCATCAGTTGTTGTTTAGTTTTGTTTTGCTATTAAAAAAATAATCTGAATCATTAACTTTGTTCAATAGTAATGTGTAGGTATGAGGCAGGCGACGAGAAAACATGATAAAGAAAGAAAAGTAAATCTGTGTGTGTGTGTATAAACAAATATCACAACTAGAGCTGAAATCAATCAGTAAATCAATTTATCAAGTTAAAAAAATTAAAAAGCATAACCAATGTTTAAATGATATCATTGAAACAAATGAAGATATATTATATATATATATATATATATATATAGATATAGAGGATATTCTCTTTCACATAGTAATAAGTATAAGAGGTATTTGTTTTTGACAAGCATTATATTTATATGAATCATTACTGTCAATGTTTGTATCACAATTGTTACTATTGTGAAGTTGGGGCACGATTAATAAATAACAATTAAGTCAGTAAACAATTGATAGATGTATGTGAATAAGTTAGAAAGAAGATTATTATTATTAATAATAATAATAGTAATAATAATAATAATAATTTGTCATTATTCTATCAATATAAATCATTCATGAAAAGAAAAATTTACTAAATGAATCTGCTTCTGAATATCGTTGTGATTGGTAGTCTACCATATATATGTCAGCAGTAGTTCTCTGGAATATTTCTCCAGTTAAAAATTCATTCATATTTGACCAACTATGATTATAACCATTAATTTGATATTTTACAGAAATGTGTAAAATAGAGGAAGAACAAATACACTATAATCTGCTTATAAATTGGAAAAGAGAATTTTTTTAAAAAAACAAAAATTAATTAAGAATCTTAATATTACGGGGGTGATGTTTATGAAAACATTAATAGTCATGAAAAAAATAAACAAAATTGTTATATTGTGTAAACTAAGTAATAAATTAGATGGCATTTCTCTTGGTTTACATTATTTTATAATTTTATATGAATCGATTTTAAGAGAACTAAAAAAAAATTATGAATTACTATTAAAGATAATTTCTATTAACTCATATAATGTATTGCTGCTGTCTTTTACACCAAAAGAAAATTAGTTAATCTTAGTTTCATTTAACAACACTGTACTAGCTTGTTGTTCATTTATTTTTATTAAAGTGATAGTACATTATATGTTATCAGAATAATTTATCAGTCAATCAGTTAGTCAGTTACAATGTAGAACTTTGTACCTGCGTACATCAGTTCAAGTGGACATACTAAATGAGCACAGAGACGCAACTGTCAATTCAAATTCCATAGTAGTAGAGGTAGTGAAAGTATGAGCAGTAATCGGAAAGATTAGGGTTTGAAGATTTTATTCAAGAAGCATAATCCAGTTAGATAAATTCGGGATGAGAAAGGCAAAGGTAATCAGGCATTCAGAAGACTACAATCTGAAAGAAGTCAAAGAATGGATGCACTCGTGTTGTTACAAATGATTTTGAGCCATGTCATTCAAGGTCGCCTACCATCGATTTATATCATCTCCCGTACCCCAACCAGGTAGTATACATCTACCAACATGATTTAGTCCACTTGTAATTGATTGTATGGATTTGTGCCATGTTAGCATTCTTCCGGCCTACACTTACACCACAAAACATAGCTCATCAAGGCAGTCAGTGGTTGGACATATGTAACACATGTCAACTGATGTAGTTTAAATACTTCATCTATTGATCTGCCTCCTTACCTAGTACCCGTTTTCCTAACACTAGCATTGCTTACTCGGTAGTCCCACGATATACGAGCAATGCTTCTGAAATATCAATGATCGAATACTAGTAACCTACGAATTTCTTCTACTCTTACCAGCCATGTTTAACAGCCGTAAATTAGGACGCAGCGAACTGCTGCGCAGTACACTCATCCTTTGTTTAGCAGACAGATATCTAGCCGATGCCATGAGTGACGCAAGTTGGAAAAAGCTAATTGAGCCTTCTGTATCCGTGCTGAGATTTCGTCAGACACCAGACCATCACCATTGATGAGACTCTCCAGATAAGTGAAGCGGTCAACATGCTCAACTGCCTCACTCCCTATCACTAGTTCATTCAGGTGCCAATACAAGCCAATCTTGATGCAACATTTTACATTGTGATCGTAAAAATCGCAACCAAACGTGCTTTCATTGTTGCAAAGGGTAGTCAGGAGACACTGCATTTAGTCAGCGTCTTCACCGAACAGGACTATGTCATCAGCATACTTTAAGCCAAAGTAAAGTAAAAGTTCAGCTTTTTATGAAAAAAAATTGGATTCGATAAATTAAAGTTGACAAATCGAAGCAAGTAAATTTGAATCATGTCTTAGAGTAGTGAAGAATTCGAAAGAAGCTCAACTTGAATAAAAGTAAGTATATTCAACAAGAAAAGTAGTCCTTTCAGGACATTAAGTCAAAATGGTTTCTAAACCGAACGGCCTAAATTACAAAGGCATTATTATATTGTAATATAATTATCTTTACACTGTTAAATATCAGCTCAGTGGTTACTAAATCAAGCATCTGTACGCGACCGAAGGTCCTGGGATTAGATTCCAGAGTTCTGAGTCGTGGATGCGCACTGCTGAGGAACGGCCGACCAGTGCTTCCACGGTTTTAAAGGTGTTTTAACATTGACCGATTCATGATTTCAATGAAACTCAACAATCTCCATAACTGTATACCGATAATTATTTTAGGTTATTATTTTCACACTTACTGAGGTATATATTTCATTTGTATAGTTTCCAAAATGTTTCAGGATCTTGATTTGAGGCTCTGATTTCTTCTTCTTGAAGCATTTTGCATAAATCATAACTAAAATGTAATAATTTTTTTTTAAATGTTGATAACAAATAGATAGAAGGTGAATTAATATATTTTAGTTTCTAAATATTTAATTAGAATAAAATTCACTGAAAAATAACGTTATTAACATTAAAGAATATTAAAAGAAGACATTTTTTAGAAAATTGTACTTGGCAATTCGATATAACGGGTAACATATACAAGCTTGATAATCATGCCCAAGTTACATAAGTTAGTAGAAGTGATCAACAAAGTATGCATTTTTCTAGGTTTTAATTATGTATATTTTGTGTAAATATGTATCGTTTCATGTTTTCGAGTACCTGCTAGTTCGGGACTAGCATCAGTAAGCACTGGTTAGTTGTTTTAACCAGTATAGGACCCTGCAGCAATGCGCACCCACTACATTGCCATAGGGAGTAGGACCCAGGATCTTCGATCTTGCACGCAAGCGTTTAACACATACACTACTAAACTGGGATCCGATGGCGTTAAGCACTTACGCTGGAGATAAAAGATCTAGCGTTTGGTGACAAGACCCGAATTATGACGAAACAGCTGTTTACTGTTTCCTGGTTTTCAACGGCCTTCTAGCTTAATAATAAGTAAAAGGTGTTTATTTCTCATCAGCTTTTTGTCGTTTGCATTCTTTACTGTCTAATTATTTGAATGCTTTTTATTGTTTGGTTTTAATAATTGTTAACGAATTTTATTTAAATGCCTGGATTTTTCCAAGTTTTCGACCTACCTCCTATTATAAAACATTAATTCAAGCTTTTATTATTGCGAATAGTACACCTATTGTCATACAAGTAACTTGTACTTTTTACTTAATGTGTTTAGTTAAGTCACCTGTTACGTTCTATGATATTTTCATATATGCGAATCAATATGGATGTACACTAGAATAAAGTATGATTAAAAGTTAACTAAAAAAAAACAATATTAATAGTCTACACATGCTGTTCTAATTCTACATGAAATTAACAAACACTCACTCAAATGAAGTTGAATTATTCTCAGTGAAATTATACACAGGTATGGAATCAGAATGTTGTTTTTCAGCAAAATTATTTTTACTGTTATTACTATTAGTAGTGCTTTTACAGTCACTTATGCATTTTGAATCTAATTTATCTGATTTAACTGTAATAACACGAACAGCATCAGATGTCTTTTGATTTGATGAATCCGAAGTTGTTGGACAAAACAGCTGAAACAAGCAATCGACAAATTGTGTATCCCCATCTAAATCATTTAGCAATTCCCAAACAATATTTGGTTCATTGAGAAGACCCATATCTGTAACTAATACAAATATTGAATCCTAAAACAAGAAATGATTTGCGGAAAAAAAACACGTTATTCAAAATAATTATTTGCTTTTAATCAAAGGAATACCATACATTTAATTGTATAATCTTCGGGGAAAAAAAGTCAAAATAATCGATACAATTTGAAAACAACAGAAAATTAAGTATGCCATCATAGTAGCGTAAATTGGGGCGATGAGACTGGGGTATAATCAGTGACACGGAGAAAGAAATAGTAAGTTATTAGCAGATACTCTAATTCTCATCACAGAATGACATCAGTTGACGGTTCAGTGAAAATCAGGAAAAACTGAATAACTGTTAAGACTAAATGCGTATGTGCACCAAAGATCATGCATAAAATATGCAGAATTTCCAGGGTTCGATAAGAAGTATGACAATACTAGACGAAAGATTATAACTAACAGCACACTTGTTAACATCAGTCAACTTGCAATGTAGCTCAGTCCATCAAGTAAAATTATGGGTTAATTACCTCATTACGAAATGGTTGATGTCAAAGACAACTTTTAATGGAACTCCATGAGTATAATAGGATTATGGATAAGGACTAGTGTTGAATCGTGAAAGTTTTAAATTGTTTATAAAAATAGACAACATGTTGATCAACAAATGAGTAAAGAGGAAATAATGTAGCAGAATGATAACTGCTTATGAAGCTAAAATGTCAACTTAATCTACTGCAAAAGTGAAAAAACCACTACTTAGAAGAATAGTTCGTTTCAAATGTTTACATGCAATATATTAATACAAAAATAAGCATGATAACATATCATAAAAGACTGGAGGGATTCATTGGCGTAGGTTGCTCACCACTGTTCAATAAACTGAGATCTGCACTTTTTGAAGCTTCACAATAACTCATGATTGTTTTCCTGGTTATGCAAGTTCATTATGAAATAATCACTAATAGTTTCGCTGACCTAAATTCATAAGATAATCGATGAGTTCCATATACTATATTTTCACAACTGGTTATTTATAAAAATGATATTTAATTATCTCTGTTCAATATTACTTTTTTCATTCTAAAAGTAACTGGTCAATTTCATCTAAAAATGAATTCATAAATACTTGTTTCAATATTCATTTGTTTTTAAATAGTGCAAAGTCATTACTTGGTCATACTATACCAAACCTTGGTCAATTGATAGGTATTCTCATTATTCATTTTCTTTGATTCAATGGAATGTGACACGTGATGAGTGGAAACAATCTTCAAAATCGATATATATATATATATATATATATATATATATATAGCGTATATAAATGAAATATTGAAGTCATAAGATTTAAGCAAATAAAGCTAAAATGAGGACATTTGCATAATAAAAATGATGGATTTACATCTTACTTTATGTTTTAATATAGTGCTAAAATGATTATTTCGAAAGAACACAGCCAATTCTTCGTCATGTAAAGTTGTAACTAATTGACTTAGACCATGAAAGGTTAACTGTGAACCGCTTTCATTTAGAAACCATTCAACAAGTGCACCTATTGTTTGAATAAAAAAAATAGAAAAATCAAATAATACATCTTATAAATTATATGATATTGTAATGATATCAAACCAACTTTTGGTATGGATCACAGTAATGTAACAGCTATGGATAAGAATTGAATTTGTACAAACAATTTTCGCTAGTAATCATACAGTTCTTATGTATGAAATACTTTGGGATGGATATTATGCATTTTGAATGGCAAATCAACTAATTCAGCAGAAGGGTTGATGCTTCACAAAAATATCAGATGATTATAACAATGTTTTACGTTGTAACTGATTAACTGACAACAATATCTCGAAGTAAATTTTGTCCGACGGTGCAAAACATTGCAACCTATTGGTTAAGCGTTGATGAACATGTCATGAGATTTAAAGGTCTTGGATTATATTCTCCATATGGATATGAATATCACTCCACTCATCAAGACTAGCCTGAATCTACTGAAACTAGATAACAATAACGGTAACAAGCTTATCGAGTTGTTATTAAAGGTTTCCTAAATATTTAATGGACTTTGAACGAAAGAGTTCCAGCTATGAATTAGGAGATGAATAATTCAAACTAGTACTCAACCAGATCAAATTAGTCTGTTAATTTCGGCTGAAATACACAAGAATAGGATGAAATAATGATTGCATGAAACTGTTTCGAGTACTACTGCCACTACACACACAACCACGAAATATCAACATTTTCTTGTGAAACACATTGAATTACAGACTACAAGCAATAATCCTATATGATTCAGCAGAAATCTCAACATTTATTGACCATATGATAATGCTTTTTTCATTCATGCATCAGCACATTTTCGTATATATAGATTCTTATTCATTCACATAAATAAAATCATTAACTAAATTTAATAATAGAAAGAATTTTATACAAGTATTCCACTTACTTCTTTTTAAATCTTCAAAATTATCAGATGATTCCAGACGAAGCAACTCTTCAGTTAATTGATTATAAGTTCTATTACCAATAGTTGCAGCTAAATCATGTTCATCAGGATCCACAAGCCAGCCATGATAAATGTGTATGTTGAACAAATCAAATAAACTCAATGTTGAAGTGTATTCAAAATCTGAAACACTTATGAAATAAACAATGATAACAATATATACTCATACGATTAATAGATACAAAAAAAAGAACATGAAAAGTTTTTAAATAGTTATAAGTAAAACAAAATTCGGAATTATTATTATATTATCAGAAAAATCAGTCAATATGGTTCGAAACTTGACTGGCCAAATCAATGAATCATACATAGCTTTAACCTTGAACTTAGTGACTATTAAAGCATTCTGATACGCTATAATTGATAATATACCATCTACTGCTTGAAAGCTAATCATATCGAGCGAAGTGAATCTAAGTAGTTAGTTGGTTGTTAAAAGTCAAGTGTTTAAATCAATGACCATGTGAGCTGTCAATAAATAATAAAAAGACAATATATTACATAAGGACTATTGAATAAACGTTACTAAACGATCGGCATTTGTCAATAGTGAAAACAAACTATAGAAAAAAAATATTTTGCTACGATTTAGTCACATCCATACACACAACTACTCAAACACAGGCTAGGCTAGGTTATTTAAGAAACTCTAGTGAAGAAAGAATATCATAGATATTTTTCCAAACTCACTGAACAAGATCCTTCCTCATAGTTGAGTGAAAACACAATCGATACGCGTTTCTTGATAACTAAGACCCAACTATGATCAATATCAGTGTACGGTTTGGATAGTAAACACATGAACAACTGAGCTATTACGGTTATCACTTACTGATTTGACTGAGCGAATGATTAGTCAGTCGTATTGAATACAGATGAATATGCATTTTATTGATTTATTTGACTTAACGCATATAAATTCCGACATAATAGGATATTAAATACTTTTAGTAATCTATAGATCCTTTGCAATCCTTATTTTAAAGAAATTTGTTTCCTTAAATAAAAATTCGATAAACCATGAACAAACGACAATAACTCCAAACTGATACACGTGAGTATGAAGTTCTACGTTGTAGCTGACTGACTGAGCTCCAAACCTCATTCTTTACACCCACGTACAACAGTTCCTTTTCTCTCCTAGCTCTGTCTACTACAAAAGACATGACTTCCACATAAGATTTATTTGGTAGAAACTAAAAGGAACTGATTCAAGCAGTCGAAATATGCACAAGGTCCTTCAAATGAGGTGAGACTCCACATTTCCTCGTGCGAAGCTGGCAGAGGTGAAGAATAGTCCCCATGGTTACATTTGGCGTGAAAAGATTTAAATTTACAAAGTACAAGCAGCAAGCAGTTTTGCTATCCTTAGCTCATTTATTAAACACAAATACTGGTACAAACTGACATCTAAATATTTACGCGCCATACAAATTACTGAATCTGTGTGTGACCTGGGATACTGTTCGGTTTTCCAAACAGAAGCATGTGGTTTTCTTAGGGAGCTACTTCCTGAAACTTTGACCTAAACGTATAATAAACAAAGTAGTGGAGCAGCGTTCGGAGATGGAATCTCATGGTTGCTCGGGACCAATAATAAATTCATATATTATTTGTCCCGTCAGGATCCTGAAGTCTATGTGCATTATTGATATGGAATTAGGGTTTTACAACTCCCGTAAGTGGATCCTCCACACCTACCAACTCAGTTAAAGAGACGGAAATTCGAATTTCAATTTCGTAAACAACGCCCCCAATAAGAGAAGGTAGTAAGTAGGACTTCCCTAAACGTAGAAATGTACTCGTGGATATATGAGAGCATTCGGAGAACAAGAGAGGATTCCTCACATTCTCGGCTGTACCACAACATTAGATGGCTTAGTGTTAAGATATAAAATGTTTCTCTTAGATCTTTCTTACAGTGAAGACTGACTGAAAACAGGAAGTTTGGTGACTCTAGGAAACAAGTAAAAAATTTGTATTTTCAGCTTAGAGAGTATATCGATTGATTTAGAATAATTGATAAGATCTGATCATTACAACACAACGAACAGATCAAACATTTTGTGAGGATTCATGGATTAAGGTTAAAGTGTCAGGACCAATTTGTATGTCTATAGTAAATACTCGTTAAAAAATGTCTTATATCATGAATTGAATATCGCTAAACATTCATCGAAAACTAAGGAGAACTGTACAACATTTTCATTCCAATGTAGAACTACTTAGCAGTGCACATTCATGACGCATATAAGCTTTCGATATAACGCGAAAAGAATTGAGCTTGATAATTAAGCATTAATTTCATTGAACAGTAAATAATTTATGGCTGCCATATCATTCCATTAATTATTTATTAAATGACTTTTAATTATGAATATTCTTATATTTAATAATTAGAAAAGAAGTCGATTATTGTGTTAGAAAGAAAAACCTATTCAACTGAATAGCTGTCTTATCTTCTGATATCAATTCAATTGGGATGCTTATGAACAACCGATATCACTTGGCTACTTTGTACTATGGATTAACATCTATAGATTAGCAATGGATTTACTCATTCGACAATTCAAAAAAACTTGTTCATGAAATCGTCATTGATAATAGTTTCAAATCGAAGGATTTCAGACATCACAGCAAACTCATTATAACTGAAGACAATTAATGAACTTAAAATCTTATGATTCGCATTTCCAAATACAGTTAATTTGTATAATTGGTGACAATGATGATAATTCTATCACACACTCCCTACATAAGTGAACTTTATCAGTCACAGGTGTTTCTACATAGAAATTTAGAAACTTTTCTCTTGAATATTCATTTACTAATTTAGAAAGCAGATAATAAATAAATACGATTGATAAAGTGAGTCATTTAGATGATATGATCAGATGAATTGTAACCTTAAAAAAAAACAGTTTCGTTCTTCGTTTCCAAATTTAATAAAAAATCAAAATTTTCGTTGCACACTTTCGGTTAATTCAGTATATTTGAACAATTAGTAGTACTGTATAACATTTTATTTGATATTTTTAGTTATAAATAGGAATTCGCAATCAGTTATTAGTTTACTGATTGTAAAATTTAATCAATAAGTGATGCTTAGCTTTAATTCGTCATTCATTTTTTCTTTATATGAATGAAAATAAAACTATTAAACTGAAATGCTCGCCAATTGATAAGCTTGAAACTATTACCAGTTCACCTTACACGGTAACGAGAGCGTAAACAAATGATGCAGTGACACGATAGGCTATTCTAATCCGTTGTCCCTGCCACGGATAACTATATCAAGAAGTCTTAATAAGGAATAGAGAAGGTATTCTACAAGCACTCAGAAGATACGAGGTTGCTAAGCACACAAATTAAGCTTATTTATACAATGATAGGAACGCCCTTAGGAGAGGCAAAAAAATAGCGTACCGAAATAACCCATCAACCAATGACAGTCAAGGATTTTCAGAGTGAGAAATATGAGCTCAAAGTCAACTGAGTGGTTTATGCGTGAAAACATAAAAGAATCCAAAATTAGGATCTTTATCAAGTGAGTTATAGGGATCTAACATCCCCAACATAAACTAAAATATGATAATTATTATCACTATGAATAATATAGTAATACTTACCCAGTAAACCTGATATTTATATCAAGTCCAGTTTGTAAACTGGGAAATAAACAAAGTGCATCACGAAAATTTGACTCATAATTAATTTGTTGACCATAATCAAGATCCTATGTATATTATGGAAGTAAAAATAAAGAGAGAAACACTTTTATTTAAAAGTTGAATGGTATTACTGATTTTTGACAAGACATTTACGTTAGTCATGTGCAGTCAGTCAGTTGCAACGTAGAACTTCGTACGTATGTACATAAGTTCATGTTGCCATACCACATTATTAGTACAGAGACGCAAATGTCAAATCAAATCCCATAGTGATAAAGATGGTAGAGGTATTAATATTAATAAAGAAGACTAGGGTTCGAAGATATTATTCAAAAAATATAATTCAGTGAGATAAGGTTAGAAAGACAAAGGTAGAGGTGCTGGCTAATCCAGAACATTAGGATTTGAGAGAGCTCAAAGAGTGGATGCACCTGCGCCATTGCAAACGATTTTGAGCCATGTCATTCAAGGTCTCTAACCATTGATGACTTTCGTCTCGCGGACCCCAACCAGGTAGTCTACATCTACCAACATGACTCAGTCCACTTGTCAGTGACTTCATGGATTTCTGCCATGTTTTGGTCTGGCCGCCCCTAGCTTTCTTCCAACCTACTCCTACACCACAAAACATAGCTCGTCGAGGCAGTCGGTGGTTAGGCATACGTAACACATGTCCCAACCACCTCAACTGATGAAGTTTCACCACTTCATCTATTGATCTGCCATCCTTACCTAGTACTCGTTTCCTAACGACAGCATTGCTTACTCGGTTGTCCCACGATATACGAGCAATGCTTCGGAGACACCGATGATCGAAAACCAGTAACCTACGAAAGTACTCTACTCTTAACGGCCATGTTTCACAGCCATATAAGAGAACGGAACGAACTGCTGCGCAGTACACCCGCCCTTTGGTTAGCGAACGGATATCACGCCTACGCCATAAGTGACGCAGGTTGGCAAAAGCCAATCGAGCTTTCTGTATCCGAGCTGAGATTTCGTCAGTCACCAGACCGTCAGCACTGATGAGACTCCCCAGATAAGTGAAGTGATATACACGCTCGACTACTTCACTCCCTATCACTAGTTCAGGTGCCGAAGCAACCCAGTCTTGAAGCAACATTTTGCATTTCGAGGGGGAAAACCGCATCCCGAACATGCTCGCATTGTTGCTTATGGTAGTCAGAAGACTCTGCATTTTGTCAGCGTCTTCACCGAATAGAACTATGTCATCGGCATATTCTAGATCAGTAAGCGACTTTCCTGGTAGAAGGTCAACCCCTGAAAAATCTGACGAGCTTAATGTTAACTCTAAGAGGATGTCTACGACAAAGTTGAACAAGAATGGAGAGAGTGGGCAGCCCTGACGGACACTATCATGAATAGTGGCT